>CM021105.1:57048368-57239810 GCA_007115665.2 Sequoiadendron giganteum | reverse complement strand
CTGAAGATTAAGATCTTGTTCTATCTGTAGTCTTTTCTGAACTCGTGTTCTAACTCATGTTCTATCTAACACAGAACTCACATCGCATGGCATTCATCAATCTCATCCATCGATCTCTCTTTCAATCTGATCTGATCGTTCAAAAACACAAAATCTATAAAATGGCCTATCATATTCATTATTCATCTCCTGAAATCATTCATTTTTGAGAAGAGAGACTATTCTTCGATATTTTTCTTAGACACTCGACAAAGCTATACTTGCATTCTAACAAGAAAAATCTGAGGGCAAGAATACTGAAAAGGCAAAATGGAGAAGAGCAATCAAGATAATTTGAAGGGGTGAATGCATATTTGGTGAGAGATTTCCATTGTTTAGTTTGTTTAGTTTATTTCCATGTTCGTTGTTGTTAGATTTTAGATTATTGTTTAGATTAATATTCAACTTTGTTATTCTAGTTTTCAAAAAATCTATCATGTTACAGAATGCATATACAAAAGAAATTAAGGCATGTATAGATTTAAGACACTTTTTAGGACCGTTACCATCACTAGGGCCTACTACTCATCTAGGACAAGTCCAAGCAATAGGTTAGGCCATAAAAAATTGGACTGCAATCATGAACCCAGTCCCACAACTACCTATAGTTCCACATTGAGGACCCTCGTTGAATCAAACAACCCTCGCATCAAGATATTCACATAATATAGGTCAAGCACCTTTTCCTTAGTAGAATGCCAACATCTTGAGCTATTTTTAGAAATCAGAGGTGCCAAATTAATCATTGAACCAAGGCTCTCATGCATTCTATTTTCAAATTTCTACAAATTTGGGGTTTTCATTGGGTAACTCAGACAAGGAAAGGTTGGATGAATAGACTGAATAGGTCAAGAAGTTGTCCAAAAAGGTAACATACTTGAGAAACTATAATAGCCAATTAAAAGATTCTCAAAGGAGCATTCAATCTAAATATAATAGAAATAATAGGGACAACAAGGAGTCTAGCTATAATAGAGACAATAGGGAGTCTATACAAGGATACAACTAGGGCTACAATAAGGACTAGTAGTCGAGACAAAATTTTGATAGGAGGCCACCACCAAGACAAAAAAGGGCATGGAATACCAAGCCTAATAATTGAGGGGTTCTAACTCCATTGGACCAGCCCAACAGCCTAAAAAAGAATACTAGCACTATCCTCCTAGAAGAATCTACTCTCATAGGATATTGTTGAATTCACAAGACCACTCAACATTCAGAATGTGATTGCCCTGAGTTTTAAACAACTACAACTATATTCCATCTAGAGGTATAAGTTGTTAAAAAAATTTCCCTCATATGGTCAGGAGATAGTACCCTCTGACCCTTATGGTTCTCTAGTGTTGGTGATGAATCATTCTCCTTTTCCTAGAGGAGAAGAGAGCAGGCCTAAAGAAGAGTCCTCAAAGGAAGGTGCAGATTCAGAACAAGTGTACAATTAAGATTCAATATTAGAATTATTTGAAACTGATGGAGTTGCTGAAAATTGTCCCTTTTATGAAGAAGAGAAAAGAATTGATGAGGTTGAGATGTTTCACCAAAGGACTATGCCATATGATTTGATAAATAGACAAGCTGATGGGTCATTCATAACCTCAATGCCTCCAAACAATTTAAGTATTCCTCTTGATCCTAAGGCTAGTAACAACGCTTCATATCCTCACATCCCCAGACAATATTTCTCTAGAGGAGAATCTTCAAATGGCATAAAGGGGGAGGCCACCAAGGACCAACAAAGGATGTCATCAAGGAATAGTCGATCGGATAAGACTATATTCTAGATGAGGGAATATGTTGTATAAGAACTCAAGAAGGTGAAGGTTAGTCTTTCATATTTTGAGCTATTGAGAGTTCCAACTATCTAGAGTGTTGTATTAGGATCATTGAATGACCATCCATACACTAAGTCCTTTTAGGATTCTACTACCAAGAGGGTTGGTTTTGCTAAACCCTTGATCAAAGACACTATTGAAAAGGAACATGATTCTCAATTGACCCCAAGTTAGAATACTCAACCTACTAAGGATCAATCAAAAACTTGGGAAAAGGATATGAGCAAGGAAAATGGTAGGATTCAAGTGGTTAAGTGGATTCCCCCGTAAGTCTATTCCAAACCGAGAAAGTTACTCCCCCTTTTCTGATTTCCATTAGAATCTTTGGAAAAAAATTGCATAATTATCTCTTAGATTTTGGTACATCTACAAATGTGATTCCATTCTTAGTTTGTAAATCCTTAGGCATCACCCCTACTCCCTCCAAGAGGAAATTTAATTAGATAAAACCAAGGTAAGCATAGTAGGATAATTGAACATGATCTCGATGCAAGTGGCATTAGACCCATGAGTGCAACTAGCTATTAGCATCTAGGTTGTTGATATACCTTATGCCTATGGAATGATCCTAGGGAGAGACTCTATGTAGGTACTTAATGGGTACACTTCAATAGATCACTCTCATATGTGGTTTTCATGGAAGGGAATCCTAAATCAAATCAGGATTGAGAGGTAACCTAGATTGAAATACTTGATTACTGAGTATCAGAATACCTCCAATAAAGTGCTTATTTCTGAAGAAATTTTGGGAAACTATGTCCTGGCAGTTGTTGTCCAAGAGGCCAAGGTAGAGGAGGTTTTCATGATGCAAGACATACCTAGAGATTTAACTCAATCCCTTAGAAGAGTTAGGGTAATGGAAGAAAAGGATGAATATCTTGAGTGGGAGGATAGTAATTTGGGATTGTTTGATAATTTATGAGAGCCTATTCAAAATGCATTTAAGACCAGGAAATTTTGGGAAGGAAAACAAACCTTGAGGAATTATTGTTGCCCAACTATTGTAGGGTTCACAATGCTCCTCATCCTGAGTTTGAGTGTTATTTGTGTTAGACTATAGTTGAGTAGATTGAGGGCTACGTAAATACATCCATAGAAGTTGGAACTAAAGTGCAAGAGGTACATCAAGATAAAAATGGTAAAGAGGCATCCAAGCAGGATAAGGGTGGTTTACCTCCCAAAATATGGACTCTACGGTTTGATGGATCAAAGTGTAAACAATGTACAGGATTCAGGTTTGAATTGATAATTCCAATGAGGAAAAGATTCTTCGTTGCTCATAGTTTGTAATTTTAGTGCACCAATAATGTTGCTAAATATGAGGCCTTGATCCATGGATTGCTTATGGCACTCAAATAGAATGTGGGGATATTACAAGTGTTTAGGTACCCAAAATTGGTGGTGAAACAAGTCAAGAAGTAGTATTCCTATCATCAAAGGAGGATGAGAAATTATCGACATAAAGTGTGGGATTTGATTGAAGGCTTTGATGCATTCAACATCCAGTTGATCCCGAGGGAAAAAAACCATAATTTTGATGCTCTAGCTCAAGTAGCCAACATGCTGGAACCTCTATCTCTATCAGGATTAAAGAAGTTCACTATTGAATTAACACCAGTCCCATCGGTACCTGACAATGTAGCTAGCTTTCAAGTATTTGAAGATGATAGACACATTCTAGATTTCATGACCAATACTAATGTGTTTACTTCACATGTGATCAATGATATAGAACCACATAAAGAAAAATTAGACATAGAAGGAGTGCTCAATTTGAGGAAAAAAATAATCCCTATGGGAATGGTGCAGCTAGAGTGGATTTTTTACCTTGATAGGATAAAATATTAGGATTAGTTAATAAAAAAAGATTCAATAGACAATTAGTATGATACCTACAATATGGGCACTCCTAATAATGTCAAGAATGTGTATATTGGAAAGGTGTGTACCCCAAGAAGGTTCTGATTGACACATTATTTAATAATTAGGATGTCATTTCTTGGAGCTATGAAGATTTAAAAACTTATGAAACCTCTATCATTACACACACTATTCTTCTGAAACTTGGAGCAAAACCTTTCCAGCAAAGGAAGATACTTATCAATGCACTATTGTAACTAGTCATATAGAGGGAAGTACAAAAAATATTATCAGCTCAAATCATATTCCCAATTAGGCATTTCACATGGGTGGCTAACTTGGCTCTTGTCCATAAAAAAAATGGAGAAATAAGGTTATGCATTGACTTCAGGAACCTTAATTGAGCATTCAAAACAGATCACTATCTCTTTCCTTCATTGGATGAGGTTCTAAAGATCATGAATGGATAACAAATGGTGTCCTTCTAAGATGGTTAATCTAGTTATAATCAAGTCATGGTCTAATACGAAGATAGGCATAAGACTGCCTTCACCACCAAGTGGGGTACATTTGCTTACAGAAGATTGCCTTTTGGACTGATTAATGTAGGGACCACCTTCTAGAGGGTGATGGACATTCATTTAAATGACATAATAGGAAAATGTATTATCATATATATGGAATATTTGATGGTTTTTCCCAAGAACAAAGGTGATCACATTGCAGAATTATGCAAAGTATTTCAAAGGTGTAGGGAATTCAATATATCCCTTAATCCCAAAAACCGTATTTTCAAGGTGACCAAAGGAAAGCTCCTAGGGAATATCAACTCAGAGCATGTCACCTCAATTGATCTTGACAGAACCCGGACGATTTTGAAAATTCAGCCACCTACCAGTAAGAAGGAAATGAAATCTTTCTTTGGAAAGATTAACTTCATCTAAAAATTTATAATAGGATTTTTAAAAATAGTGAAGCCACTAAATGCAATGCTAAAGAAGGAATGTAAAGTGGAATGGATTTCTGAGGCTAAGAAATCATTTAATGAAATTAAGGGGGCCATAATTGTTGCTCTGGTGTTTGTAATCCCTAATTATCGAAAGCCCTTCTACGTATACTCTTTTGCATCTGACAATTCTTGTGCAAGTATGTTATGCAGAAATTTGATGAGGTGAATGAGCACCCTATAGCTTTTATGAGTGTTCCTCTTAGGGATACAGAATTGAGATATTTAAATGTGGAAAAACAATCTTATGCTCTAGTTCGAGGTCTTAAGAAGTTTAGACATTACATCCTAAGGAATAAGGTATTTTCCATCGTACCTAACCTGGATGTGAAGCTCTTGTTGATGTAGAATGAAATTGGAGAAAGTAGGGCTAAGTGGGTCGCCATACTGGAGGAATATGATCTAGAAATTCAGCCTATGAAGTTGGTAAGAGGACATGTTCTAATGCGGACTAGAGATGAAATAGGTCCAGAGATTGTTGCAAGCAGTACCATCTTCAAGATGTGTCTGTAGAAGAATTGCATGATGATATCGTATATTATCTATTGAATCAAAGGTGTCCTAATCATTTGAACATAGTAAAATGAAGGGTCTTGCACTTGAAAAGTGAAAGTTATATTTTGCAAGGAGGCATTTTGTACAAAAAGAACCACGAAGGAATCTATCTATGATGCTTGGGAAAAGAAGAAGCAATTCGTGCGATGACATAATTTCATGAAAATTATGGCACAAGCCATGGTTCATAATCGTGTGAGGACATGTCATTTATACCAAACATGTGCAACTAGGGAGAAACTCTTTTCTCTTTCACTTTAGTCCATTGTTAAGGTGAAGCCCTTCACACAATGGGTTATGGATTTCATTGGCCCAACCAACCCACCCTCATTTGTAGGACATAGGTATATTCTTACTTTTATGGATTATTTCACTAGGTGGACTGAATCTATTGCATGAAAATAATGTACTGTTGAGGTAGTAATCAATTTCCTTGAATCAGGTATAATCAATTGCTTTGGTTGCCCTTTTGCATTTATGTTTGACAATGGTTCTATATTTTCATCTTTGAAATTCTTGGGTTGAGAATTTGACCATGGTATTGTTATTAATTTTGCATCAAATTATTATCCTCAAGGGAATGGTCTCATTGAATCCACTAACAAGAACCTCTTGACTATTATCCATAAGTTACTTGAGAGGAATCCTAAAGATTGGAATACTAAATTGAGATTCATACTACGAGAAGACTGTACATGAAAGAAAATTTCTCTTTGAATGTCATCGTACCACCTAGTGTATGGATTTGAACTTGTATTTCCTATCCATTTGAGGATTCTCACCCTCTAGATCATTAATGAATATTATGAGGAAGGAGATCATTTAGAGGCTCATCTAGTTAAATTATTGCAGCTATAAGAAAAGAGGGATACAACCCAAGAAACTTTTTCTAAACATCAACATGTGGTGAAAAGGTGGTTTTATCATAAGGATAAGGTTAAAGCCTTTCAAATTTTAGACTTGGTCCTATATTGGGATAAAGCTCGTGAAAATAAAGGGGAGCACGGTAAGTTTGACAGGCTATGGCTCGACCCTTATCAGATTTCTAAGATCCTATGAGACAATTATTTTCACCTCAAGACTCTCAATAGAGAGTCATTGGAGAGGACATCCCATTTCCTATCAATGGGCAGAATTTGAAGCATTACTTCCTTGCTTGATTTTTTTTCAACTCACCCTTGTAAATAGTTAAATTAGATTTTTTCTTTTGCCTTTTTCTCTTGGTTAGGTTAGGTGGTTTTTCTTGCTGCTTTATTTTGGCTTTGGGGCTTCTTTGTCATTTGGTTTGGGGTGGGGTATTCTACTTGCACAACACTCATCTTTTCCTTGTATGGGTCTGCTCTAAGTATTTCCCCCACAAACTTCAATCATCCTTCTAGGATATGTTTGTGGAAGTCCTTTATTCAATGTCACCTATGCTAAACATTTAAAGTGAATGAGTCCTTGGATTGGGTTGGCTCTAGAATTTGCTTGAGTCATATACCTACACACACATCTTAAGAATCCTAAGGTTTTCGAAGGTTCCTTGTTAGGTCTAGTTAGGTGAAAAATCTTGTTTATACTTCAATGCCACTATGATTCTCAAGTTTGAGTGTAAACTTCATTGTTCCAAAGTTGAAATAAAAAGTGTAAAGAAAGAATATCAGAAGGAAAAAGAAGATAAAATATTATATACTAAAATAAAGTGAATTCAACTTATCATGAGTATTTGAATATCTCTACTAAGGCTATGGATGTTTGGCTTGTAGTAGAGCTATGTTTGGGAGAATCACATCTATATTCTTGTTGGGGCTATGTATGCCTCATTGGAACCGAGGATCTATACAGGTTGCTTTTGAAGTTAGAATTTGTATGTAGCTTAACCTAGCTAACCTTGGTCTCCTAGCTATAGTTGAGGGAGAGAAATTAAAATAATCACACACACTTGGATTTATAGCATAGGAAGCATTATCTTGTCCATCAGTTCTAAAACTTTACTTTAGAGGTGACTTGAGGTGAGTTCTGAAACCTAGTTATGGGTTCCTAATTCTAGTTTTTCGTCGAAATGTTCTAGAGAATTTCCTAGCAGAGTCACCATTTATTGTGCACTTTTCGCACACACACAACCCACTAGAGGTAGGGACCCCCTCTTCACTCACTTTTTCCCCACTTTTCTTTAGGTTTTACCTCTTCCCCTTAAGGGATAGGTTCCTCTAAATTTTGGATTCTGATCCCCTTGGAGAAATTAAAAATTTATCTACACTTAGGGTATGTTGTTCACAACTCTTTGATCCCATAACACCCTTCAATCCCTTTGTTTTTAACTTAGGGATCCAACTGTTGGGCAAAGATGGTTGAGTTTTGGGGGGAATTTAGAAATTTCACCTTGGTATGGATACCCCAATTGATGAGACATATTTGGAAATCTAGAGTGACCTAGAATCCCTGAAGTTAAGTTCTTTAGAGAATCTAGCCCTTTCTAGAATCCCTGAATCCACTTTCTTTTCATTTGTCAAGATCCTCGAGCATCGAGTCCTGCATTTATGAGGGGTTTTTTTATTCAATAAATGAAACTTTTTCCATCTAATTTAGGGCATTCGAGGGTCATTTATATTTATTTGACCTCCATGAACTTGCAACATTTGGCATGCCTGATTCATGTTAACTCGATGATCTCATTTCGAAACTGAATCTCCCTCTGGCCTTCGATTTTTGTTTGTGGTGCATCTGGTAGCTTGCTCCCCTATCAACGTGCATAAAGGGTAGGGGTTTCTATATTGATTTATTAATTGAACTATGATTCCCTAGCTTAGCTCTATGCAATGATTTGGTAATGATTCCCACTCTCTATTTGGTATTGATGTTAATCTATGTTCATGCCTGTCATTGACTTCGAGCATTCAACATTTCTTTTGGGTATGATTTATACTGCTTTTCTAACCCTGTGTGATCTAGCAGTCATCTCATATGTTTGGGTTGCATTTGTTGCCATTATTCTTTATCATGTGCTAGGGTTTTTCCCTTCATGATGGTTCACTTGAGGGAATGTTGTTCAAGCGAAAACCCATTTAGATTATGGTGTCAATTGATGGGAATGTATACTAATGTGAGGGTTCACCCCTACATGGGATCACTCCAACCTTGTGTCGCTATTTACTGCCCTATCTATCTTTGATCAGTCAAGGAAGGGAGGTATTGAGTGCCAAAAAACCATAGGAAAGGGTCTTAGAGTTTGAGTTATGGGTATAAGGTCATAGGCCTTATATTGTTGGATAAAGAGAGACCCTCAAGGGCCATGTGGGGATGAAAATTCAAGTGAGAATTCAAATTTTTGAAGCACCTCACAAAATATGAGGCATCCTAGAATTCCTGAGGGTTAATCCCTCATGGATTTTGATTCCTCTCAAATTTTCTATGTCCACCCTCCACTAAAATCCTCTATTCCACCTGTCATCGTGACACTCAAGAAAGCTAGGTCCACCCTTCCATAACCGAGTTTGGATCCCAAGGGAATTTCCAAGTAAACCAAATGACGGGAAAAAGTGTTAAGTGATAATCACTTTGGAGAATCTGTGACCCCATAATTTTGGAAGGTTAGTCCTTTAGAGATTCTAGAGTGTGATGGATTTTCTTAATCCTCCTCTCAAGCCGAAACTAAAAGTAGGCATGTCACCCATCCCATTCGAGACTATTCAAAGGGCTAAATAATATTAACTTAGGAGTAATTTGGAGGACATAGTAATGCTTAGAATTTTTTTCCCACTGTGGATTCTTTGATGTAGTTTCCTTCAGAGAATTCATCAAGCCCTAGATTCTTTGAATCTATTGAAGTGGGTATACTCCAAAAGGATGAAACCAGGATGACTAGATATCAAAGGCTTAAAGGTTGGCTTAAGCTTATTCTTTCAAAAAATCCACTTTGGCCTAAAAACTATGAACCCTAATCTTGTGAAGAATCCATGTCCTTCTAGATTTTCTACAAACCTCGTGAGATTTCCAAATTTCAAGACAAGTGAACCTTCAGTGAGAGGCACCAGGTGATCATAACATTAAGATTGGAAACTTGGCATTTTGCATGCAACAGTGACCCTTGAAGATCACTCTAGTCAAGAAATCCCCAAATTAACCTTCATAAGGAAAATTCGTCCATTCAAGGAATCCCAGGGCCTTATTCCATTAGAAATTCTTCCCTATGCCAGATTTCCCAAAATTCCTTTAGGGTCCTAAAATCATAAATTGCATCAGTTCATGGGTAATAACCTTGGTTTTTGGCAATGAATGAAAATGAATTTATTGTTAATAAAGGATTTCATCTGTTTGCTCTAATAATGGTTTTATTCATGGTTGGAATCATGGTGATTATTATGTCTTCTAACAGATGAAGGAAAAATTGAATCCTGATAAGACCTCTAGGTCAGAAGTTCCACAAGTACTAGAGGAAGGCAAGAGAAGAATATACATAATGAAGTATGACTAAAAAGGGATATGACCGAAGTCAAGAATGGCCTCTATATGGTCTAAGATAGCAAAAAAAAATGGGAAATGTTGATTATGATGACTTCCGATAGAGAATTTTTAGTAATGCAACCACACAGTTGGCACAAGTCATCACACATATAGGCTTGGCTGAAGAAACATGATTTCCACCTAAATTGTTGTGTCTAGAGATAGTATTAGAATGTACAAAACACTATGATGCTGAAAAAATAATAATAGTGGGCCTACAAGGAAGGGTCATGGATAATTTGACTAAAGAATCAATTTTTGAAACCTTCAACATTGATTCTCATCATAGGATCATTAAAGAAATTGGCATCCAAGAAGTAGAAGAGTTATATGCCAAGGATGTATCTAGGGATTTAGAAATGATGAATAGTCTATGGATAGCCAAACTAAAGCCACACTACTCCAAACTCCTGAAGCAACTGCATATAAGTGATTTCAAGATGGAGTATAATGATATCATCATGCTCTTAGGAAGGGTAATGGGGCTGGAGGAATCATTCACTTTCAAGACTTGGATCTTCTATCCAATTACTTAGATTATGGGAGGAAAAAATTACCATTGGGAAAACATCCTAAATAACAATTTGGACAAACAACTCAAAAATTTCCAAGATACTCATGTGTTCACAATGACACCTTACCTTGTTTACATATTGGCTAGCAAATTCAAGTACAAAGGCCTAATTTTTATAGGAACTCCAAGTAAAGATAGAATTTTGGGTGTTTACCCTCAACTCCGGTATGATATATCAAATTATAGTAGGGAAAATGGTGCCTTTTCATGTATATTACTAGATTTTTGCAAGGTGCACTCCATGTGAGAATCTCTGTAGAATCCATGGAGCTAATCAACAGGTATGGGAAATGGTTCATAAAATTCTAGAGGTTTTCTTACATCAAGATTTAAGGATCTCCTATAATTCCTCTTAGATTGCCAAGGTATCCCACCAATAAACTCACTCTATTGGAATTGATGAGACAAATGGTTGCATTTTAGATTTTGTTGCAGGACATGCATAAAAAGGGGCTAACAAATGAGTTCCCATTAAGGATTGGCACCCTTGAGGCTTGCCCCAATCTCCAAAGTGCACAGTAATCAGAGAAAGAAATGGCACAGTATGAATTGTATTCGGCCACTAAAAAGGGAAATTTTGATCCCTATGGGAACACACAAAAGTAGGCCAATAGATAATTCAGGCATAAAGACCATATAGAAGACTATTGGGTGAATTGTAGAGATGAGTTCGAGGTGTTGAAGAGAAGTTATTCTAGATTGCATTTTATGCTAATCAGACTTTACAAGGTGAAATAGGTGCTTTATTAGGCTGATAAGGATGAAGGATATCTAATATAATATCATGACTATGAACCATATAGGAATCAACCCCTGTCATCATTGAATTGGTTAGAGGAAGAAGTTGTAGGTCTGGTCCAATTAACTTAACCTATAAAGAGATATTCAAAAATAAGGGTCAAGCACAAAACTATACAGCTATAGGTGGATGGTGCACAATTCACCTATGCTCTGATGGGGAACCTTGAATCTCATTCCTAGAATGACATTGAGGCTACCAAGGATGATACTACGAAGCCTTCTGATGAGGGTGAGCAAGAAGAACATAGGCCCATAACATTGAAAAGAAAGACTAGAAGCCAAGGGTGAACAAAGAGGATTGAGGAGCAGTCCCCATCAAAGGCAAAGAAGCCTTCCAAAAAATCTACCATAGAAGGGAGAAAAATACTCCTACCAAGAGAAGAAAACTAGTGACCGAGAGGTAGAATTCAACTAAGGAAGGAAATAATGTTGAGACCTTAGTTACCCCTCCTAAGGTTGTTGATATTGAGAGCTCTGAGGAAAAACAAAAAGTGTACGTTAGAATAAATTAATTGAAGCAGAGGGTATCCCCAATGGGAGAATCAAGATTTGGGATTGAGAAACTACATGTCGAGGAAGCTCTTACTGAAAACCATCCAAAGGAGGCTAAAAAGATATTTATAGGAGACAACTCACCTTCTTCATTCCCACTCTAAAATTTTCCAGAGGGGGAAGCCCTAAAAGAACATGAGTAACTAAGGGGAGAGGAAGTCCTATTAGATGAAGACACTCAAAGTGAGGAAGTTTCCATGCCTAGGGATGGGAAATTGAGTGATTTGGAAAGGGAATTAGGGAAGAAGATAGAAACCAATAGGTAAAAAACTTTTGAGGTCATGGTAGTGATGCCTTCCCAACCACAAACCACTGAAAATATTGATGTCTCACAAGTAGGAGAAGAGGCTAAAGGAAAGGACGGTGAAGAAAGAGAACAACAAACATAGGGAAAGGATGAGTTAAACATAGAGGTTATGGATGAGATCCCTCCTCGTGATCAATCTAAACATGGTACTCCTCTTCGAAATACTAAAATACTACAACCTACAACCCTAGACTGGCTAGAGAAAAGACTGAAAAAAAAGTCCATCATCATAGAAGATGAAACTCCAAGTTCGGACAAGATGTTTGAGAAATGGGGGCAGCCAAAAGAGAGGAAGAGAACCTGAATCATCTCTAAATTTTCAAGGGATGAGTTCAACAATAGGATTATCCATGTGGTTGTTCCTCCCGAAAATAAGTACAAGGACAAAATAGAGGCCCACAAATTACAAAGTGCAAACTATGAATTTGGGCCTAACCATGAAGGAGCAAAAAAAAAATTCCAGGATTCCTCTCAAGCAATTTTGAGAAGACTAGATAAGCAGACTAAAGAAAAGGATGAGCTGCAAAATCAATTGAGAGAGGTACTCTAATACATTCAAAGTGGTGAAATCTCCTCATTTATGAAAGGATTGTTGTCAAAGGAGGTTGTTTCAGAGATAGAGAGATTGAAATCTCTGGTGAAGGATACCCATGAGTGGATGAAAAATGTTAGCAATAGGGGGAATTAAATTGTTGAGAAGGTATTGCCTTATTACTAAAAAATCATCCTTCCTTCTCAACGACATAACATATTTCTTGCAAGACTATCGGCAACCACCAAATGATAGAGTTGTCAAGAAATTGGAGATGATTCTTCCAATTCCAACAAAGAACCTGGTTCAAGAGGGTGTATTTACCCTACAAGATCCTCATAGTGCCCTGGAATGGATAGAAGCAATCAAGTTCAAGAGTGAACTCAGAACGAAGGCCCCTAAGAAATTCTCAAAGGCACAAGAAAAGGTAGAAGAGGTCTTTGATAGTTGTAATGCTTTTCTAGAAACATTTACATGATAGAAGAGATTCAAACATAAGGACTTGAATGTGGGGAAATTGTAGAAATTGTGGCATGAGGTATATTCTCCAAGTGTTGAGGGTCCTAAAATTAAAGATCAGTTGGAGGATGCTGCCATCTATATATCTTGTCTGGATAAATATCAAGGTTTATATGTTGACTGGGATAAGACCTTAGCCAAGTATGAGGCATAATTAAAAATAGTTAGGACCAAAGTTAATTTTGTTTCTACCCCAACCTAGGCTAACCTAGATCCAACCCTTTCAAAGCTAAAGGGAATTAATGGAAAAAATGGGGTAGGTGAAAGGGAAAAGGGTGACCCAGCTTGACAACCTAGAGAAAAGTTTCATTAAATGCCAAGCTTGCTTGAGGAACAGGTTGTCAATGCCATGGAGATCGTGATTGACATGCATTAAGTGCTAAGAGTTGAATTTGAAGGCCGACCTCCTTTATTATATCGTATATTTTGAACTCATAATTTGGGAAGGAATGTTTGGTTGACCTACTTGGCTAGCCTAATTAATGTAACCCTAATTTGGGTTCCCATGATGTACATTATTATAAGTAGGGGTTTCTCCCTCATTTTTTAAGGTTAGACATTTTAGAAAGATTAGACAGTCTTGTGATACTAGAGATACTAGAAAAACTCAAATTATTGTAAATTTTGATGAGGTAAATACAAAGAAGGCATTGTTACTTGGTGATTCTTCATTGTGTTACTCATCCGTGCATGACTATTGGGGTTCCTGTGTTTTAGATTTAGGGATTTGTTTTAAGTAAGTTACTTTCTAGATAGTTTAATAAATACTTATATTTAGGTTATGTTCCTAGTGGAAAATCTAAACTGTTTGAGCAACCCTTGGTCCATGCTTTTGGCTAGTTTTTGAATGTGGGTGGCTATATAAATTTATCCTAGGCCTATATTTGATGTTTTTAGTTTAATTGTGAAGTGTTTATGCATTTAACGATGTGTTTGTATTGATGTGTGAATGATGTATAATCTGAAAATGTTAATACCTTGGGAGATAGCATTGTTTCTGTGATATTGTTGGCTAATCTAGGTTTATTAGGAATTGGTTTAAAATGGGTTGGTCCATTATGGATGCTCTATCATTTTCATATATGATTTTAGGAGTTAGATTTAGGAATCTCCCTCTAAAACCCTTGTCTTTTTCCATTTATTTTACATATGGGTTAGTTTTAGGATTTGAAAGCATCAATATACTATCATATCTTATGAACTTAGGAAGCTCCAACATTCATATGTAAGGCCCTTTGTGGAAAAATAGAAATTTCACATTATCTCTGAGTTGTTTCACTGGATTTGTCAAGATCTGACATTAGAGAACTTGGGGTTATCTCTTGAGGCTTTCTGATAGAGATTTACCTTTCAAGAGAGATAGGATATTATATTCTATTTGATTTGTTGTTGTGCAAAAACACCATCAACACATTTCTCATGGAAAAGGTTAAATTTTGAGGTCTCAAGATGAACTGGGTAGGATTTAGCTCATATGTGAAGCATATTGTACATGGTCAATGAGTAGAACAACACATTGTCCTGATTAGGAGTATATATTTAGTAGTCTTTAATGGTTTTATAGAAATTATTGATATTGAAATAAATATTAAGTTGTGAAACAATACCCTCCTCTGTATCATCTTTAAAAAATTATGAATGAAAATATCAAAAGTCTTTTCATTTGTCTTCAATGGTTTAATTGAATGTATGGCTCTATTTGTGCTTTAACTCAAAGATTTAATTAAGGGCTCAAAGGGAATCACAAATTTGTAAAGATTCACATAGGATTTTGGTAAGAAGTATGTTCTAGGCATTATGAGTTCTCATATTGCAAAGCACTATGATAATGGGCCACACATTTTAGATCCATTAATTGATATTATTGGTTATTGCATATTTCACTCCATTTACCCACTTGATGAAGCACTGGTCTAGTCATGGATAATAATAAGGCATTTTAGCTAGTACTTTACCTAATTAGGGATTCAAAAGAAGAACAAAATTATAAATCATTAAAATTTCAAATTATGATCCATGTGCTTAAAGTAACATTCAATTCCTATCATTAGGTATTTATTTGTTTAAAGGTCAACCAAACCTTTGATGAATAATGTATATTTGCTTTTAGTAGGAACATATCTATGTATATAAGTGTTCTTAAGTAATTAAATATCAAATGAACACAATTAGGAACACCCTCCTTGGTCTTATAGATCCTAAAGAGTAGGATTAAAGATCTTAGAATATTTACTCATTTTTTGTCCACTAACCTTGATGATTCTTGAGCATAAAGGTTAGCTACCTTTTAGAGAATTTCAGGGTTCAATTGGAAAAATCACCAATAGAAATGGCGACTCTTCTAGGAAAAAAATTTGTATCTCCAGTTATAGACTATAACATCACAGAGTCAATTGTTTTATGGATCTTAACATCTTTTTCAGATAATGGATAAGTTCGTGGACCTGTAAAAGGTTTGATTGCAACAAACATCAAAGTATTTGAGTGTGGCTCCGCTATTGGAGAAAAACTAGAATGAGATTTACCCTTGAAAGAACTTCATATTGTTTGAAGTTCAGTCCTCTATAAAAAGAGGTGGCGACTCTATCTACAAAACTTTTGAAAGATGTGAAGAAAATTCCTAGAGCTGCAAATTTTGTTGCTGAGATGAAAGCTTAATAGTTACTACAAGTCTCTAGGCATTCTCAGAAATCCAAAGAAAGCATTATTCCATTTGAAAGAAATGTTATGATAAATTTTCAAAATAAAGATGTAAGTGGTTCTTAATTAAGTGAAGTAGCACTAATAGAGGGAAATATTGGTTGAAATTTTGCATGTTTCTAGAGCATAATTCAAAATTCATGAATTATAATAGTGAAGCATGTTATATTTTAGATCTTAAGTACTGTGAAGGCTTAAGATCTTAGTTGTAATGGGAATTTTAATTTCCCTTTGATAAATCTAACAAAGCTTGCAAAGGCACAACAAAATTCATCAAATTGTGTATCGTAATGTGGATCTAAATGCAACAATGAATAATGGATATCCTTTATCACATCAAGGAAATTTTAGTACTGAAAGGTATAGAGCTATAGATTTTAGTAACATTCATGGTTATATAAATGGTGTACCTCCTAAGATCAAAGAAAAAGTACCTAAGTTTAATGGTTAAAAGAATGAGTCAACAAGGACGAACTTGTAGGAGTTTGTTGATATAATGGGAGATTATGAATTGGATTTTGAAGATGTTGTCATGAAGTTGTTTGTTCAATTTCTGAAAGGAGATGCAAGGGACTAGTTCTCCTTTCTACCAGTGTCTTCTATACATTCTTGGTATGAGTTTAAGATGGATTTCTTGGATCAAGTTGGTGACAGACTAAACCCAAGTGTGGTGAGAAGTTTATTTATGGAAATCCAGAAAAAAAAGGATGAGTTAGTCCCTTCTTTTAATCTTATATTTTCGAAGATCATAAGGGAGATCCTTGAGCATATCATACCAAATGATGCAAAATTATTGGTCGTATGTTTAGGATTATTTGATAGAAATATGACCTATCTATTAAGAGATAAAGATCCCACAACACTAAACCAAGCATATCGAATTGCTATAGATATTGAAAACAATTTCAAATATTTAATTATGAAAGGATGCTTGACTGCTAATATTGGTCATCCGAGCACATCTCATTCTTTTGCTATTTCAAGAGGATAGGACTTCTACTATTTAATTTTCTCCATCACCACAATATGTAGATTATAGTGAGCCCCAAGTAAAGTGTTCACAAGATCCAAGTAAAGTGTTAAAAGATTATATGAAATAAAAAGGTGTCAAGGTGAATCACCCTATGACTTGTTCCCTAGATTTGTCGATGCTTTTTTGGAGATACCCAAAAATTTCAAGCCAGAGGAGTCAATGTGCATTGACTTGTTTTGTGAAATATACCAATTAGGACTGAGGACATTGCCAAAGGAATTGAAACCTAAAGGTTTGAGCCAAGTAATTGATTGGATAAAGATGGTAGAGGGAGTTGGGAATGATTTTGTACAAGATGAGATGCCCCTGAATAATACTCATCATAGTCCTATTTTGAAAGAGAAAGAAACAATGCAAATATGTGAATAGAGTGTGTCAAGATCTGAGTATCCATCCTATTGTATAGGAGAATATAATGATTGTAATCAATTCACAAGTGACACATTAGCAAATCATTATAATAGTGATGAAGATGAAGACATGCATTATGATAGAAGGTTTGATGTGTCTGACTCGAGTTCTTGGGAGATATTGAAGGGTGAAGAGTTGGAAGAGATATGAAAGGTTATCCCATTAAGATATTTGATCAATAACAGTGGTGCTAATGCCGATGGTGCCCTATCGCCTAATAGTGATCAAGATAATGAAAGTAAAAGTTATGACATTCAGTCTAAGGAACCTGAGTGTAGTCTTAATATTGTTGGGTTTTCATGTTTTGGTAGTTATGATGAAACTGAGTCATATAATTCCTTTTTTGAATGTGATTATCCCTACCAAATGATAGTGGAACCCATTTTAAGCACTTACAAGGAATTTTATTATGATGATAGGTTGCAAATTTTGCATCCTCATATGCAGAAGGCACAATTTTTCTTCACATAAATGAATGTAATGGATATCCATATTTTAACAAAGATGAAACCCCATAATAGTGCAAGGATAATCCACTTTTTAAATATTATGATGATGCTTTGGATGCATGGTCAGGGTATGGTTGTGATCAGGCAAAGCAATACACTAGCAAGTCTTTTGAATTAAGTACCTATGAATCTTTCACATTTGGTACTATTGTGATAGGTGATACTAAGGATCGAGAGGAGATTGAAGTTTCAAAATGTTTTAGCCAGGAATGTAATTGTCTTTATGAGAATGACCTGGAAATTTCTCAACCACATGAGGGAGAGAATGTTGAATATGAGAGTGGTGAAGAATATGAAGACAAGAGTATCATTATTCAGTTGGTGGATACTGAGTCCAATGTCAAGTTCTTAGAGGATGATTTGTGCATTGATGGTCGAGGAGTTTTAGGTTTTAATGAATAAATTATACATCTTGATGTACATATAGATTTTGGGCTAGCATTAGGGCTCATAAATAATGAAGGGAAATTTGGTTCACGTGTGTGGTAGCCAAATGATGTTGATTACATTGGGTGTATTGTTAACCCACATGAATGTGTAGTTGAGTTCTTTGTTGATGCTCCTCATATTTTGGGCATCATAATGGATTTTCTTCCACTTAATGAGGATAAAATTTATATGAAGCAAAATGAAGATGTTTCTGAATTTTTATCCTTGCTTTTTGATGCTTTAGAAGATTGTTGACCTGCTATGTTGTACAATGTTTTTGAAGGATTTCAATTTGAAATTCAAATTGAATGTGATGTCAAAATATATGATCAAGTGGAATATGGATGTTTACGTTTTCCGCTTCAACTTGATGAGTTTTAGGTCAGTGAGTAGAGCAATTTTGAGGTATGTGGGATTGATGGTACCATTCATAATGATGTTGACTATTGGGAAGTTCCTAGTAAGAGTATCAATCCAATGTAGGTGATTCAAAGAGAGGCCTATGCCAAAAGAAGGAATTGGTTCCAAAAATTTGGGATCCTTGGGCCACCAAGATTAAAATTGAAGCTAGTGGAATTAGATGAGACCTCCTACAAGGGAGGAACATTGTACAGTCTTGTAACTATTGTATATAGGGTTTGGTGTGTTTCCTCTATGTTGTGTTTCCTTGTCTTGTCTGAGCAAGCTCCTAGTTTTTGGTTCTTGTGTGTTGGTCTACTTCAACCTAATAACTAATATCTTTCTATTCCTACAAGAGGCATACATCCCCAATTGGAGCCATTGGTGGAACCCTAAAATTTTCATGGTCCCATTTTTTTCATGGTGAAAATCTGATTTCTCATGTTTTATTGCCATTAGGGTGTAGGGTTTATGGTTCTACATATTTTTAACCTTGGTTAGCTTTGTCTTATAATACTTTGTTGTCCGGTTGTATCTAGTAACCACTTGCATTAGTTACACCTCATGGTATTAAATTCCATTGTGTAACTAGCCCCAAATACCAAGTTACCCATGAAGCCTAGGTTCCTTTTAGGAACAACTTAAGCCCACATGCAATTTATTGTAACTTAAGTTCTACCTCCTAGCGGTTTATCACTCATTGCATGTCTCCTTGAAAGTGGCTTGTGTCTAACAAGTGATGAACAATGCTATGTTCCCCTAGTTGTTTTTAGTTAATCGCCCATCACCTGTTCCTTTATCATAGCCCAAAATGTAACATGTGATGAGTGATGTGGTTAAATTTTAACCCATCGCTGGTGCTTCAACTATTGCTAGTTGTTTCTTTATCTTTCAAGGAGGAACCCATGACCACCTATGGGTTGAGACTCTACCCATCACTGGTGGTTGGTGCATCACTACTTGAGACCACTCAATTCTGATGAAAGATATGATGAGTGATATAATGTGAAGTTGGTGGTCAAGATTTCTTTGTGATCAAGATCAAAGATTGACATTCAAAGCCAAGTTCTTGAGTATGCAACCATTATGTATCATGCAAGTGATCATTAATGGCAAGATAAACACCGAGCTTTTCAATTTTATCTTGGATTATTTATTTTGCCACTTATTATCTTCAAAGAATTGTGAGCTTGTTGCATGTGTGTAAAATTGTTGTAGAATCTAGGTATTGTTGGGTTAAAATTAGTTGATCAAGCACATCTATTAGTCTTGTCAAACAAGCTAAGAGACTTGATCTTTTGAAGTCTTGGGATGGTTCCTCCATGACCAAGCAGGGTGTACTTGAAATCCATGTAAATCCATAGGGAAGTATCAGAGGTTGAGGTAGGCCTACACAAAGTTTCCTCAGACACACTTATCATTTGAGAGGAATAATTGTCTCTGGGGAAGGAATCAAAGAAAGGAAAAATAAATTAACCAGTCTAAGGAGAAGGTGGTGATGAAGGAACACTATCATTAGGCCTATATAAGCAAGCATCACTCACCCATTGATCTTTTTGATGATTTTTCAGATAGTGAGGTTGAGACTTACTCTAGTTATTGTTGATATCTCATAGATTGAACCAAATTGGTTGGTGCAAATGAGGAGGTGATCATAGTTTCCCCAATTTATATGAAAGCACCATGTGGAAGTACCTGTTCTATTGCTAAAAGGAATACTAATAAGGATGAGGTGGTGGTTTCTCCAGCCTTTGCTAAGACATGGAGTGGGTGCATTTTTTCTCCATTTTATTAAGTGGGTGGTATTGGGTCCTAGTTTTTGTGTTTTGGTGATGTTGTGAATCATGGCGGTTACCCTGGTTTCAATTTTATACCTTGGTTCTTATTATTTGGTATCATGAAGTGTGCACTAGTGAATGTGGATTACAAGGGCTCAATGGCATCTAGCAGCAGTTGTGGTGACATCATCTTATTTTCGCAATTATTGTGAATTTTTTATTCCCTTGTTTGGTAAATGATTACAAATAACCATTTGGGGAATTTCTCATAATGTAGTTAAAATTTGTTTTGAAATTAAATGCATTTGAATTGTAATTGCATTTGATTCAGATGCTTCTTTCTCCCTTAATCTATAAAAGGGATTTCATGTCTCATGGAAAAGGTCAAATTTTGAGGTCTTGGGATGATTTGAGTAGGAATTAGCTCATATGTGAAGCATACTATACATGGTTGATGAGTAGAATAGTACATTGTCTTGGCTAGGAGTATATCTGTAGTAGTCTTGAATGGTTTTATAGAAATTACTAATATCAAAACAAATATTAAGTTTTGAAACAATACTCTCCTTTGTATCCCCTTCTGCAAATTATGAATGAAAATATCGAAGGGTCCTTTTTTTTGTCTTCAATGGTTCAATTGAATGTATGGCTCTATTTTTCTTTAACTCAAAGAGTTAATTAAGTGCTCAAAGGGAGTCACAGATTTGTAAAGATTCACATAGGATTTTGGTAAGAAGTATGTTCTAGGCATTGTGAGTTCTCATATTGCAGAGCACTGTGATAATAGGCCACATATTTTAGATTCATTAATTTATATTATTTTTTATTACATATTTGACTTCATTTACCTAATTGATAAAGCAATGGTCCTTTTATGGATAATAATGAGGCATTTGAGCTAGTACTATACCGGATTAGGGATTAAAAAAAACAAAAAAACTATAAATCATTAAAAATTCAAATTATGATCCATGTGCTTAAAGTAACATTAAATTCCTAGCATTAGGTAGTTATTTATTTAAAGGTGAGCCAAACCTTTGATGAATAATGTCTATTTTCACTCAACAAGAACAAATCTATGTATAAATTTTTTCTTAAGGAATTAAATATCAAATGAAAACAATAATGAACACCCTCCTTGGTCTTATAGTGCCTAAAGAGTAGGAGTAAAGGTCTTAGAATATTTACTCATTTTTGGGACACTAACATTGATGATTCTTTAGTATAGAGGTTGGCTACCTTTTAGATAATTTTAGGGTTCAGCTAGAAAAAAACTGAACAACCTAAACCCTTAAACCCAATTAAACTCTCTACCCTAATCTCTCAAACCTCAATCCTTAATCCCTCAATCCTCAACCCTTAAACCCTAATCCCTCAACCCCTATACCCTCTACCCTATACATTGGACCCTCAACCCTAATCCCCCAACCCTATACCCTCAATCCTTTACCCTCAACCTTAAATCATCAACCCTCAACCCTTAAACCCCAAACCCTTAAACCCTATATCCTATACCCTTTACCCTATACATTAAAACCTCAACCCTCAACCATTAATCCCTCAATTCGCAACCCTCAAACCCTAAACTTACAACCCGTATACACTCTACCCACCCTCAACCCTAATCCTTCAACCATATGTGCACTCAACCTTCATCCCTCAACCCTATACCCTCAACCCAATATCCTAAACCATAAAATGTATAGGTCATCAACCATCTACCCTCAATTCTCAACCCTCATATATCTTTGTCCCTCCCTCCTCTTCTCTCCATATCTCTATCTCACTTATCCCTCCATATTTCCCTCCATCCATCCATCCCTCTCTACCCTAATCCCTCAAGAATATACCCTCAACCCTTAAACCCTTAAACACTCAACCCTAAACCATAAATCCTAAACCCTAAAACCTCAACTCTTAAACTCTAAACCCTTAAATCCTCTACCCTCTACCCTCAACCCAATACCCTCTACCCTTAATTCCTTCAACCCAAGTAAACTCTCTACCCTAATCCATCAACCCTCAACCCTTAAACCCTAATCCCTCAACCCTAATCTCCCAACCCTATACCCTCAATCCTTTACCCTCAACCCTCAACCCTCAACCCTTAAACCCTAAACCCTTAAAGCATCTACCCTCTCCCCTATACATTAAGCCATCAACCCTCAATTCTCAACCCTCAACCCTTAATCCCTCAATCCTCAACCCTCAAACTATAAACTCTCAACCTCAATACCCTCTACCCTATACATTGGACCCTCAACTATAATCCTTCAACCATATGTAACTTCAACCCTAATCCCTCAAACCTATACACTCAACCCAATACCCTAAAGCATTAAAACTATAGGTCCTCAACCAACTACCCTATACATCGGATACTCAACCCTCGTATATCTATGTCTCACCATCCTCTTCTCTCATTATCTCTATCTCACTTCTACCTCCATCTCTCCTTCCATACATTCCTCCCTTTCTACTCTAATCCATCAACCCTGAACCCTGAACCCATAAACCCTTAAGCACTCAACCCTAAAATCTAAACCCTTAACCCTCATCCCTTAAACCCTAAACCCTTAAACCCTTTACCCTCTATCCTCAACCCAATACTCTCTACCCTCAACCCCTAAACCATTAAACCCAATAAAATACTCTATCCTAATACCTAAACCCTCAATCCTTAATCCCTCAACCCTTAAACCCTTAAACTTCTACCCTCTACCCTCTACCCTCCACCATTAAACCCTGATATCTCAACCCCTATACCCTCTACCCTATACATTGGACCCTCAACCCTAATCCCTCAACCCTATACCCTCAATCCTCTACCCTCAACCTTAAACCAACAAACCTCAAACCTTAAACCCTCTACCCTCTATCCTCTACCCTATACATTAAACCCTCAACCCTCAATTCTCAACCCTGAACCCTTAATCCCTCAACCCTTAAACCCTAAACCCTCACCTCCTATACCCTTTACTTTTTACATTGGACCCTCAACATAATCCTTCAAGCATATACCCTCAAACCTATACCCTAAACCCTCAAACCTCAACCCTAAACCCTCAACCCTAAACCCTTTAACCCTAAACCCTTAAACCTTCTTCCCTCTACCATCAGCCCAATACCCTCTACCCTCAATTCTAATCTCTCTACCTTGTACCCTCAACCTGATACCCTAAACCATCAACCCTATAACCTCAACCCATATCCCTTTATCTCTATCTATACATCTCACCTCTCCCTCCCTCCCTCCTACCCTCTATAATTGTCAATATCTACCATCTCCCTCTTTCTACATACCTCTCGCTCAATTAATCCCTACCACTCTCTCTCACTCCCTCTATCTATATTTCTCTATCTCCCTCCCACTACCTATCCATCACCCCCTCTCTCTCAGGTCTCTCCCTCTAACACCCTACCTGGGTAGCCATCTCTCTTTACCCTCTCTCTATATATCCCTCCCACCAAACCTAGATAATTCCCTCTCACACCACCCCCCTCTATATCTCCCTCTCACAAGTCACTCCCTCCCACACCCTCTCCCTCTCTCAGGTCTCTCACTCTCACACTCCCTCTCTACCTATCTCTCACTACTCCCTCTCACCCCTCCTGACACTCTCAAGTCTCTCCATCTTTCACCCTACCTACATAAATATCTCTTTCTCTCCCTCTCTATCTCTCTCTCCCCCTCTCTCTCTCCCTCTCTCTCAATTCTCTCTCCCACCCCTCTCTCTCTCCCTCTATCCCTCCCACCCTACCTACCTAAGTCCCTCTCACTCCAACTCCTTCTCTCCCACTCCTTCTCTCTTAGAATATCCCCTCCACCCCCTCTCCCTGTCACAAGACTCTCTCTCACTACCTTTGTCTCTCTCTCTCTCTCTCAGGTGTCTCGCTCCCTCTCTTCCTCCCACCCTACCTAGACACCTCTCTCTCTCTCTAAAAATTATCCCTCCATCTAAAGAAATACATACATACTTACAAACATACAAGAATAATGCATATGTACATACAATCCTACATAATGTACAAGTTGATAAATCCAACTTCACAGTACCCAAGAATCACTTGCATGCAAATAACCTATCACAAGAAAGAGATATAAATAAAAAATAAAAGGTTCTTTGCAAGATCCAAGAGAAAAATGAATTAACATAATGAATAATACAAAGAGATCAATCCTTATGAAGGAGATCAAGAAACCCTAAAGTGAAACCTAAAAGGATGCATTTAAATGCCTACAAAATGCAAACTAAGTTAATCTTAAGAGAAATATAAAAGGTAACTTAATTAAAATAATTAAGTAAAAAACCTTTTACTCTAACACCCCTCCTTAAGATGAGCTTAGGGAGTAGCTACAAACCAAATGCATGAAAGAAATGTAACTACAAGCTAGAAAGAAAATAAAGGGTCCCGAATACAACCAATTTTTTGTAAAGTGAAGTAAAGGAGAAAACCGAGTGGGAAAAAACTCCTCTCCAAAAAGAGATGAAGAAACATGCTAAAAAAAACAGGAAGGAAGGAAGGCCTCATAGAGACCCCCCAAGGGAAACTTCATTCACCCCAAGCATGGAGTGCAACTAAAGATAGCGAGACGATGCCAAATATTTGGTGAAGATGTCAACAACCTGCTCCTCTGTAGGCATGTAATCCAAGATGAGAGAACCATCCTGAATCAACCGCCTGATGAAGTGAATGTGGATCTCAATGTGCTTAGTCTGTTAATACTCCAATGGGTTGTGGGAAATGTGAATGGCACTCTGATTGTCACACCAAAAAATAGTGGGACTATCTGGAGGAAACCCAAACTCTGTCATCAACTATGAAAGCCATAGAATCTCCTCACTAGCTAACATTGATACTCGGTACTTAGCCTTTGTAGATGATAATGCAATAGCAGATTGCTTCTTGCAAGACCATGTGATAGGACTAGAACCAAGGCAAAAAAAAAATGTAGAAGTAGACATTCAATCATTGACATCACTAGCCCAATCTGAGTCAGTGAAGCCAATAATGTGATGGGATCTTGAAGTGTAGTGAATACCATAATGAGTAGTGCCCCAAATGTACGTCAAGATACATTTGGAAGATTTCCAATGAATATCATGTGGATCATGTGAGAATCAAGATACAAGGCCAACCACAAAGGAAAGATCAGGATGAGAATGTGTCAGGTACAATAAACTGCCAACCAACTACTTATATAAAGTGAGATCTACTAGAGGAGTAGAGCAAGTGGAAGAAAAAACAATACCTAACTGAAATGTTGTGGGGGTAGGATTTCAATAAAGCATTCCAAATCACTAGAGCATATCAAGATAATACTTCTGCTAAAATATGGAAATCCTATCCGAAGACTAAATAACTTGCAGGCCTAGAAAAAATGTAGAAGACCGAGATCTGTCATCTCAAATTTCTCAATCAAATCTCTCTAAAAACTTTGAATCATGTGTTAGAACTAATTTTTTCCATCTAAAACCCTAAGGTTTTCTCACAAAATTTCCATAAAATTCCATAATTACCCTAAGGAATTTTATTTATTTATGCCTATTTTTCACTATCCTTCCTTTAGAAATCATTCTTTCCATTTATATATGTTTAATGCCCTTATTTCTTCTTGAAAACTCAATTTCTATGCCCTTATCGCTTTACCACGACCTCCCACAAAGGGGCCTATGGTATGGTGGTGGCAGTTAGAAGGATAGCTTATATGTCTACCACGCTACCACACACAGTCTAAGCATAGACCGCGGTGGCCGCGGTAAATAGGTGACAGATGGTGGCGATGAGATAAGCGAACCAGTCAGTGATCATACAGTGAATGAAGGTGGTGTAGCAAGAGATGCTTCCCGCGCTACTGCAAGGGGTCAAGATACAGACCATGGTAACACGATAAATGGTGAGCCAACAGTGGAGGAAGCGGCGGAGATAGTAGCTAGTGGCTACCATGATACCGTTCGCAGCCAAGCCAGTGACTGCGGTAGCGTGGTGGACGGTCAACGATCAATGATAGAGACAATGGCTAGCGGCTACCATGGTACTGCTAGCAGTCAAGCCAGTGACTGCGGTACTGCAGTGGACATAGGGATAGCCATCATGATGAGTTGAGTTGAATGGAAAGCGAATGATAGTCAAATACCACGATACCATGGGTAAGAAAATCAAAGGCCCCGGTAGCACGGTAAATATGAAGATAACGGTCACGGTGATCAGCGATGATAATGAAGACCATTGAAAAGTCAATTTACCACCATACCACAGGGTATGAATAGCAAGCCCGCGATATAGTGGTAAAGATGTTAAAATCCATGGGAAGTGAATTTTAAAGGGAAGGAAAAGACATAAAGTGAAATTAAAATCCCGATTATAGTTTAAATGATTAATTTTCCGACAAGGCAATTAATCAAATATTTTTATTTTCTGCCATGGATTGTAAATGACCATAACCAGGAAAATGAAGGGTCACGACCCTTGATCTAAAATGTATAAATATTTGTAAAAATCTGAGATGACAGGGGAGAGAGAGAGAAAATAGAAGGCAGTAGTTAGACTGTAGTTATGATTTTTCCCGAAAAGGGACTGGGATGTAAATAATGAAAGACTTTTCTTGAAACAAAATCAATGGAGAAAATATGTTAAATCAGTGAAATTCTTTTTGTGTTCAGTTGTTGTGATAAATAAAATTCATATTCTTTATTTTGGTTGTCTCCAACTTGGATCTTTTAATCATTTAAACCAACATATCAAGTATATACCTAGTTTATCAAAATGCATTCTCATTTTGTGTGATTTAATTAAACTAGTGTCTGCAAGTCAGAATTAAACTCTCTTGATAAATCATAGTGGTTTTGAGTTTTTCTTTTGGATAGTTAAAGAAGAACCTGATAGAGAAACATTCCAGCACTGTTTATGCAAGGCATAGACATAGGGAATTTTTATGCAAGTCATAGGATTTTCAGAGTGCCTAACAACTAGAGTTAAGCCAATAGAAAGAAACACTTATCATTTTGAATCCATTTCCCATGTGGATAGAAGGCACTGATCTACCACAACCCAAAGATACAAACCCATATCAAACAACTTATTGAAAACCTTTCAATTGTGTAGTAGGAGTAGGATTAGTTATAGTAATTTTATCTATCCACTTCCCTTTGCCATTGTGGATAGATTGATCAACCAAGAAATACATCTTAAATCTACAACATACAGATAGGTGCACCCACCTAGGTTTTGTAGAGCCTGAAGAGTAGAAGGAACAATTGCAAAAATTGTCCTTGTTAGTTGGCCAAAAGTGTTGTGAGAGCTTGGCAACCTCTCATGTTTCAAACCAGCATTTTTGAGACCCGACATCATGGAGGATGAGCTACTTGTAATAATAAGATCATCAACATATAACACAAGAATAAAAAAATCACCCTCCTGATGTTGAATGTAAACTATATGATTGGAATGACAATGTGTAAAGTGAGAGGAAAGCAAGAAAGAGTCCATCCTCTCATACCAAGCCTAAGGGGATTTTTTGTTACCATACAATGAATGCCAAAGTCTGCAAACCAAAGAAGTGTACTACACAAATCTTTGAGGCTGATCCATATAGATCTCCTCATCAAGGTCTCCATGCAAGAAGGCACTTTTCACATCCATCTAAAAAATTATCTATCCCTATGAAGCTACAAGTGAAAGTACAAAGTGAATAGAATTCATCTTGGAAATAGGGGCAAATTTCTTGAAGTAGTCAATACCCTCCACCTAAGAAAACCCCTTCACAACAAGACATGCCTTATACTTATCAATGGAACCATCTGCAACATACTTGGTACAGTACACCCACTTGCACCAAACCAGTTTTCTTCCCTTAGAAAGAGGACAAAGATCCCGAGTATGATTCTTCATCAAAGAAGAATAATCCTCATCCATGGCCCTGTCCCACTCAAGGTGACATGTCACCTCTAAAAAATTATGAGGATTGTCCAAAATTGCATGAATCAAAAGGCTAGTATCAACTATCTAAGCACGAGTGCAACGAGTATCTGAAGGATCACTTGCTAAAGATATAGCTGCCTCAACAGTAAAACAGGCCCACTTGGGAAAATACTAAGTGTCTGGTGGTGGTGGAGATGGTGGATCATCATATGCACATCCTCAAGAGATGAAGAGAGAGGAGTATGAAGTGAGGGAGAAGCTGGTGATGGAGAATCCATCAAAGGAAAGCTCTCATCAAACTGGACATCCCGTTAGAATCAAGATAAAACAACCTATATGCCTTAACATCCTCGCAATAGCCAAAAAATATGAGTGGTTGGCTCTTCCTCTCCATGGATTTTCAATGAGCATCGGGAATAAATTCCCAAGCCTCACTACCAAAAACTTAGAATATAGAAATATTAGGCTTGGCATGTGATGCAAGAGCATCCAGTGGTGTAAGGGCAATCCTACATCACCCAAAAATATATTTACTTTCATTTAGATTTTTTTTTGTAGATTTTTTTGCATTTCTAGATACACTTTTCGTCGAAGAAGAATTCCCAACTTTCAGAACTACTTTTGTACTTTTTCTGCTCAACTGCTATTTTTAGCAGGTATGATTTTGAAGGCGTGAGGAGACAGAAATCTAAGGGAAGCTTCAGGATAGAATAATAAACACTTTGGTGAAAGAATCAGGCAAAGATCATTTCCGGTTCAAAATTTATTCAAGTTTCAATTTCTACTTTTTTCCCTACAAAATCTTCGGAGCTAATTTTGAGGGACTTAAAGGCTCCAGATGGGCCCGAAAATTGGCGAAAAAAAAAAGTGGTTAGCCTTTAGGCTCCACTTTTTGGCACTTCATTTTCGCAAGACCTTTTTGAAAAGGTATTATCATTGAAGATCCGATGGTTAGATCTTGAGTTAGGGCTTCCAAAAGTTGGTGCATAATTAGAATGTTGTTTTTGGCTCCAAATGGAGAATTGGGCTATTTATGGGGTAGTTTCTGATTTTTGTGGGTAGTTTTTGGGGAAAGAAGATCGCATGTTGCAAATAGGGGAATTTTTGTAATTTCTTTTCTATAATTTGCATGTATTGCAGAACTCGAGGATTGGAGATCCTCTGCTTCATATTTTGAAAATAATAAGAATCTCTGGTTTTTTTGTGTGATTTTCTTGTGTCTCGGGTTGCACCCTCATCAACATGAGTCCAAGCATCCTTAGGAGTCATATGTCGCAATGCCTTATGAGGCATCTAATTCTGAATATAATTGGCACAATTGACTACCTCAGCCCAAAATGAAGAGCTCATAGCTCAAGACTATATCATACAATTGGCCATCTCCCATAAGGTTCTATTCTTTTTCTCAACAACATCATTTTGCTAAGGTGTGTAAGAAACTATAAACTAATGTTGCAAACCATGCTCAGTGAAAAAATCCCTAAAATATTGATTAGCATACTCCCACCATTATTTGTGCGTATCTTCCTGATAGAAAGTCGAAACCGCTTCTCCACAAATGTCTTAAAGATCTGAAATGAATCAAAGACATTAGACTTGTACTTAAGAAAGTACACCCATGTGCATTTGGAGAAGTCATCAATAAAAGTGAGCACATATCAAGCCCCTGAAAAAGGAGTGGAAAAAGACATAAGGTTGATGTGGATCAACTACAAGGGTGCCTTAGCACATGTGATTCTACCCATAGGAAAAGAATGTTGGAGATGCTTGCCAAGTGCACAACCACCACAAACACCATAAATACAAGAAATCGTAGGTAGTCCAATAATAAGTGTTTGTGTACTCATCTATTTTAGATATCTGTAATTGACATGACCAAAATGTTCATGCCAAAGCATTCTCACTAAGTCTGCATGTGATATAAGAGAGGAACATGAACTATCTGAACTCTCAAATCCATAAAATCTATATAAGTGAGATGGAGAATCAACACTCCTAGTAGCCACAACCAATTCAGGATCATGAAGGTCTCAAATAACCACATCATGTGGTGAAAACTCAGCTTTCTTACCACAACGAGAATGGAAAATTTGTTAAACCGAAAGAAGGTTCATTGAAATTTCAGGAACAACAAGTATATCCTGAAGACAACCACCATCCAATGAAATAATACTTGAACCCTTAACTAAAATTTGTGTTGAGTCACCCACTACAATGTGTGTAGTACCATTTGGGGCAAGTGTGGTGACCAAATCCTGAGTGTGTGTCATATGGTGAGAGGCACCAGAATCTAGAATCTAAGTGGACCCTGAAGATAATGCTCATGTAGAAAGAGTATGAAATTTCCCTGTGGGAGGAGAAGGAGCCTGAGTTGAGGTGATATGATGTTGTTGCATGGCTTCCTCTAAAGCCTCTAATCATTTCCAACACCTAGAAACTAGATTTCCTTCCTCGGCACAAAAATTACAAGGATCACCTGATTTCTGCTTAGTCTTGGAGGAAGACTCACCAGACTTAGAAAATTTTCCTTGTTTAGGATGAGAGTGTGTTTGTGAATCAGACTTTGGAGGAGGCTTGGAGGAATTCTAACTGCCACCTGAATTTGTCTTCATCTTTTATTTTGGTTTTTGTTTCCCCTTAGATGACTAAGCCACCAGTGCTTGGTTCTTAGATCCTATGAGAGCATCCAAGTATGATATCTTGTCATGTTCTCGTGTCAATCAATCATAGATCTTATCAAAATTAGGCATGGTAAAGCGTGCACCCAAGGCATCCATAGTAGAATAGAATGTAGAGGAAAAAATTCTGAAATGGACCATGAAGCTTAGAGAGAATCAGGTAAATTCACTCTTCATCTATTTTTTTCTTACCACAAAATTGTAAGAAAGATCACAGTGATTTGAACTTCATCAAAGAGTACTCAATGGTAGGATATGAATCAGGTACTAAGGAAGTCAATTCGGCCTCAATCTAAAGTGCATGAAACTGATTAATGGTGCCAAGTAAATTTTGAAACTTCAACCACATAGGCCTAGGAGTGATTCACCCTCTAGATGGAAAAGAAGACTATCTAAAAAATGCAAGGATTGAAAACCCATGGCCTCATCCATTTATTTTCCATGCGAAAAAAATTCCAAATGGCCTTGTTAACTACGGTTGAACATCATCCAAACATGACCATAACCCTTCTGACATGAGAAGTCTAGTCATTTGTGCCTTCAAGGTGTAATAACTGTGTTGGGAAAGATGCTTAATAGAAGAAGAGTCTGCCATGATGAATGAGTTTTAAAAAAAATTATGGAGGAGGTTTCTAGTTTTCTGATGTAAATGACAAAAATGAAGAAAAAAAGCACCCCCCACAACACAAGAACCCAAACCCCAGTATAGTTTTTAAGGCTAAAAAGTGAGAAAAAGAAAAATATGCTTTAGACAATATTCTATGTACTCGGTAATTTTTTTGATGAAATAAACAACATATCTAAAAAGTGAACTCAACCACCTTTCCAATGCCTATTCGTTTTTGAAAAATGGAGGTTGGATGCAAAAGTTACACCCTCCGGAGTGAAAAACAAAATTTCTGACTTTGACTGGAAAAAATGGAAGCAAAACATAAAAATCAGAAAAAAGGCCTACACCACTAGATCCAACTTCAAATTAGCTTTCCGACAATATCTCGTTTTCAAAAATCCCAGCTTGTATGACCATTTTACGTCTGATTTTGTAAAAGTTGTAAAAAAAGGCCCAATAGATCTCCAGAGCCCTTACGGGCTAAAAAAAAAGCCCCTTGTCCAATGAGCAACTAGGGGGTTGAGTGGGCAGTGGGTTGGGGGCGCGCGGGTGGTGGACAATGCGCGGGTAGCCCTTGGTCGACACATCAATGACGGTTTGGTGGCTGCTCGGCCGCAACTGGTAGATGTCATCAGTGGTAGTGGTCAAATGGTGACAGTCGGGTGGCCTATTGGTGGTGTGGCCCTTTTGAACAAGCAATGCAATTTTTTTGAAAAAAACTCCTTTTTTTTTTTTCTTTTTTTATTTTAGAAAAAAGTGCCCTAAGGCCATACGACCTTGGGGCAAATTTATTTTTATCTTTTGGTTCAATTGTGTCCAAAATGGATGAATGAATAGTTGATTTATGGGTTTTTAGGTACTATAGATTCAATGGAAAGGTCTGTTTGGACTCGACCTTGGGGCAAATTTATTTTTATCTTTTGGTTCAATTGTGTCCAAAATGGATGAATGAATAGTTGATTTATGGGTTTTTAGATACTATAGATTCAATGGAAAGGTCTATTTGGACTCAAAAATCTTTGATCAAACATGTATGCCTTGGATCAAAAGAGACAAACTCTAAACCCTTGAAGCTCTATGAATCTCTTAGAAGATGAACATGAAGCGGTAGGTCAGAGCTTTGATACCATGTAGAAGTTGAGAAATCTAGCTTCACATAACCCAAGAATCACCTGCAAGCAAATAACATGTCACAAGAAAGAGATACAAAGAAAAAATCAAAGGTGCTCTATAAGCTCCAAGATAAATATGAATTAATAGAATGAATAATACAAAGAGATCAATCCTTATGAAGGAGATCAAGAAACCCTAAAGTGAAACCTAAAAGGGATGCATTTAATAAAAACTAAGTTAATTTTAAGAGAAATATAAAAGGTAGCTTAACTAGAATAATTAAGTAGATAACCTTTTACTCTAACACATACATACAAGTATAGATTTACATATGTAGATACAATCTTACATACATACATGCATTCATTGATGCATACATACATACATACATACAACCATGTCTACATACATGCATACATGAAATACAAGCATACATGTACATACAAACATTCAAATATATAAACATACATTCAATAGAGTAGAATTTAACATAAAGCATGACATAACATGAGTGTGTTATACCGCACTCATGTTATGTCTCACTAGACATGTCCCACACAAACGCAAAAAACCATGTCAAAACTAAGATATAACACGAGTGCATTATAACACTCTCATGTTATATCTTTCTTTGGAAATCCCCAAGTATTAAGCTTTATATTTGCCTTGGAATACCAACCTAAAGGCTTGGAGGTCCTTCCCAATGACCAAAGATGTGTTGCAAATTATACAATATTTCACATAATTTGGTTCGTGCTCACCATCAAGTTTTCACATGTTTCAATGTCGAACGAATCAAATACTTGGGTAATGTTAGGCTCTCACTTACCTATCCAATGATTTAATTTTTTCACTTTTTGACAATGTTAAGCCTCTCATCTATAATTTCTTTTGTTTGTGTGTCTCTTTTTTAGCAAAAAAAAGTGTTCGGTGTTTTTTTGTTATAAATTAACCGTTCATCAAAATTTTAAATAAATTAAATTTCTAGAAACTAGACTCCATTCTACAATTTATTTATTTTTAAAAGACTTTTTTAATTACTTTCAAAAATTTATAGGGGTAGCACGACCAAAATTATGTTATTCAAGAAGTGTCCACTTTGAAAATTAGTAAAAAATTGAATATTCATTAGAAAATTATCAAAAAAATTGAGCATCAACTACATATTGTTAGCTAATTTCTCACTGAAGTGATTTCAAAAATACTAGAAAAAATTTCACCATGCTAGGTACACACAAAAGTTGCTATGCTATGTTTTTCTAACAAAAAAAATACCATATTTTGTGAATCCCTCTTTTGAACCCCTTAATCTCAACCATTTTCAAAATAAACTAGTAGTTTTGAAAGTAGACTTAAAGTACTATGATCCTTGTTTTTGTTGCATCTCAAAATTTCGAGTGTAACTATCCTCAATTTCATGTCTAAGGTCAGTATTTCCTTATTTCAGAAAAAAGAAAAGAAAAAGTGGCCACTTAAGCCCCTTTTTTGGCCCCCCATCTTTTTACACTTACCCTATGTCACTAACTTAACTTGTTCTTATACTTTAATAAAATAGTTATCAATTAATTATTTAATTAAAAAATTAATCTCCCCTTCTAAATTAAATAATTATTTTTTATTATCTATTTTCCATCATGCATAAATTAAATAGTTATCTTTAATTACTTAATTCCTCCTTTTTCCTCTAAAAATTATGCATTAATAAATAATATTTTATTTATTAAATAAATCTTATCTTGCACACTCCTCAAAAAAATTATTAGTTATTTAATTAATTATCATCTCATGCATTGTTTCCTCAAATATAACAACCACTTTCTTCTAGTTGATTAAGTAAGGAATGTTAGTTGACTATCCAATCTATTTGGTTAACTATCAATTAATTCTCTTAACTAATACTCTCTCCCAATCAACTAAAATTGACTATTTAATCTATCCAGTGAACTATTCAATCTAATTAAGTTCACTCCCACTCACTTCTAATCTTCATTAGAGTTACCTCTTCAATATGTTTCCTCTCAACAGACCTTGACCATTGATATTTATCTTTCACCTCTTCATCCCAATTGTTGATTCAATTTCTTGAAATCTATAAAACAACCCTCATCCCTCTCATAATCTAGCTAGAATTTTAATAGAAAATCCCTAAGCATTTATTTCTTGACCAATTGAGAAGTATTTTCATCTTACCTAGGTCACCCTTATTATCATTGATTTGAAGCTTTTGCAAACATGGAGGCTTCGTATTGATCCAAACAATCCAACATCTATTATCAATATGAATATACTCTAACATGGGATGGTAAAATTGCAGTCTTTTGAATTCATTTATGTTCTCTTTTATTGCTAACAATGCTTGTTGAATTCATTTCTTTTCAATTTCATTTCATGAGTAGGTTGAAATTCATCTTGTTTTGAATTGATTTGTATTGATTCATTGTTGTATTCCTTACTTTTATTTCCCCTCTTACAAGTAGTAGTGAGAAGTTGAATTTTCCCACACGACTTAAAAGATTACCCTTCTAACTCGCTATATTTTTTAAATATTTCCAACATTGTATTCTAGAATGAGGGAATAACACCTTTGAGTATAAGAGGGAGTCCAAAATAAATAGTAGTAAGGGAAGCACTATTACAACCTAGAATAGCAATAAATTTTTCTATAACTCCAAGATAGTATCAAAGAAGTAAATCTTACTTATTTTATAGTTGGTTCATTATCCAAAAAGAGTAGTATAATTTTTGAGACATAACTTTCATTTATTATCTTCCACAAATGAAGCTTCCCCAAATATGATCATTTCATCCATAAATTGCTGAATAGCTAAAGGATTAAAGGAGGTGGAAATTTTGATTCCTTTGAGGAGACCATCATTAATAATTTTTAGAATATTCCTATCCATAACATCAACAACCATTATGAATAGATAAAGAGATAATTGTTCACCCTATATAATCAACTCTTCAACATTGAAGATTCTTATAGGTACTCCATTAACAAGAATAGAATACTTAACTGTAGTCACATATTCCTTTATAAAGTTGATGAAAAACTCATTGAAGCCAATTTTGTTAGGGCTTGGAAAAGGAAGTGACAAGAAATTTTATCATACACTTTGGATATGTCTAACTTAAAATCCATTCCAAATTTTTTACTCCTATCCATAGACTATAGAATTTCATGAGAAGAAACAATAAAATCCAAAATTTGGCAACATAGCAAAATACCTTTGTGATATTTATTAATCATTCCCCCAAAAGATGTTTTAGCCTATTTACAAGCACTTTGGAAAAGATCATATAGATAATATTAAGGAGGTTTATAGGCCTAAAACTAGCCATGTTTGAGGTCTCAATATTTTTATGGATAAGAGCAAGGAAAGTATTATTTAATCATTTCAAATATTTCCTAGATTTGAGCAAGTCTTTAGCTTCCAAGAAAACATTCTCCCCATCAATATCTCATAAATATTGAAAATATATAGAGGAAAAAATTTATGCTATGATCCTTAAAATCCCACATAAAATTTTTAGTCCTAACTCCCTCACTTTTCACTGGCCTTAAGAGGATGGAATTATCTTCTCTAGATAAAGAAACAAGGATCTTGTTCAACATCTACCCTTATAATGTAGAAAAAGGGTTATAATTTGGTTTCATCATTCAATATTGAAAGTAATAAAAGGATATATTCACAAAATGTTCCTCAATAGTACCCTCATATCCATTTCCATCAACAATTTTAGGTATTGAATTACTCTTCCTATGCTTTAGAGAAGATAAATGTCAAAAGCAATGTTACGATCTCCTTTTAGCCATTGAATTCTAAATTTTTATTTCTAAAATATTATTCCAATCAAAAGATAATGCCTTATTATCTTGATAGGTTTCCTCATTGGCATCACCAAACACATTTTATCCTTAATATCGATTATATTTGTAGCAATATTTTTCAAATAGTGAAAAACATCTAAAAATACTAGCCTATTCCAACCTTTCACTTTATTTTTCATAGTTTTAAGTTTTTGATTCACCCTAAAAATAACAAAACCATGAATGAGGATATTCCACCAATTAAAGATAAAATATTTGAAACTAGGATGAGAATCCTACATGGTCTCATAATTGAAGGGTAAACGGCTAGAAGAAGTACAATCTTTCCAATCCTAAACAGGGTTATCATGTGACATAGTTCCAAGTAAAGAAAAAGGTTCAAATTGTTGATAGAGTCCCAATTAGGTGAAATCAAGAATGGTTTAGTTTTACTTAGATAAGATATTCACTAATTCTCGTATCATTCTAAGTGAAGAGCTGAACTTGAAGTTGAATGTCCATGTGTTGGAATTTTGTGTAGTTTGTGTTATCATTAACGCCAATAGATATATGTTATTGAATTGATGTCAACCTTGGAGATGTGTTGATTAGTTGCATTATGTTGTCATTAGTAGTCTCATTGTTGTCAACCTTTAGTGTTGACTTGATAAGCATGTGTGTGGTTGAATATTTGAATTGTAGTTGGTTTGGTGGTAATGAGAGTGTTGAAAATGATAAGAATGTGTTTGTGGTGCTTGGTTTCCAAGTGATTTTTAGAACACTTGAATAGAATAGAAAATAATGTGGTAAAAAGTGTTGAGTGTAGAAGAATAGTTTTTTGGTTCTTTCTCTGCATTTCTTCTATATTGAAGATATGCTTGTCCAATTTAGATATGTTGACCAGAGGTGTTCAATGGTGTTATATCTAGAGTTTCAAATTATAGATCATTGTGTAGAGAAAGTTGTGTTCACCACTATGTGAACTATGAAAGCAGTGTTTTCTAGGAGAAATGGTTTTTCTTTGTATTTCTTTACAGTATGGTTTCTAGTCTTGTAGATCTGAGGGTATTCTTACATTTATCATACCTATATTCAGTCTAAGTTGTTTTAATTTTGGTGCTCTGTAATGTTTGAATCTAGTGGAACCCCAAACATTTTGTGTTCTACTTATAAATTTTGCAAAAAAAAAATTATTTCTATATAAGAGCGAATTTGCACCCCTTATGAAAATTCCCCTTTCACACACCCTCACCTTAGAAAATCAAATTTGAAGGAAAAATTCCACATCACCTAAGTGCCTTCCTTCCACTTGGCATCTATTTTTTTTTTCGGTGGGAGAATATTTTTTGGGGACGTATGCACAATGCGCAAACATCTACACGACATGTTGTCATCCTTGACAAATTCCTATGTATGAAGTTGGCAGAGGCGTTACACTCCCAATTGAGGTTAAATTTTAATGTCCCTCTTTGACCAACCAACCAGAAAAATTCCTTATTCTTCCTCATTCTTCCTTCAAATGGATCCATTGTCACTCCATTTGAGTTCTTCAAGCCCTCTTAGCAATTCTCTTCAAGCTCTCTTAGCAATTCATTCAAGCTGTACACACTTTCTCAAGCCATCTCTGAGAATTTCCAACACTTCAACACTCCATTGCAATAGCAACACTCCATCAAATCAACATAGCAAGTGTCAAGCAAGCCATAACAACATGGGATTGGAGTCTTGCGAGACCTTCCTTCATCATAATTGAGGTTGTGGTGAACTTGTCAAGTTCACATTCTCCTCGATTGGATAGTGAGATTTTGGTTGGAGGTGGTAACATTTCGCTCCTCTCTTTTGTGATTTTGTTGAATAGAATTATACTATTTTTTAGTGTTTATCTTAACTTCTACTTTCTTTACTTCTTTATCACAAATTTCTACTTTGTTGCTATCTAGCTATTGGTGGAGGTGGAAACACCAAAATAGGGGTCTGACTAAAGTAGACCTGTATACAACTCCAAAATTTTCCCCTCTCTCTTGTGTGTAGGTAAATGTGTGTTTGGAGCTAACTGGTGAACTGGTGCATTGGTGAGATCATCTTTGTTTCCCTAGCTTTTATCTATCTACTTTGTCATCTTCATTTGTACTTTTCATATCTTATCATTCTTTTCTGTTCACTTAAGAATAACTAACTAGTTTGTTAGTTTGTTTTTAGGTACTTTATATTGTGCTTCCTATCTTCTAGCTATATGGATGCTAGTGTGTTTGAGAGATGCCAGCATGTCACATTGTCATCCTAGAATTGTGCTACAATCTTCGAATAGAGAACTGTCTGAGGTTTAGTATTGACTCTAAAAACTAGCTCGCCTAGCCTAAACTTGGATTTTGGGTCTAAAGAGTGATAGATGTACTTTATAGTCCTCTTCATTATTTACCTTTATTTGAAACACCCCTTTAGAGTGAGGTAAGTTAGGGAATATCTCCACTCTTGGCTCTTTGTGACTTGGAGCCTTCACGTGGTTGATCCCCCGCTCTTACATTTTTGGTGAACTCGACGTGAACCAAATATCCTTTCCTCATGTTCTATGAGAATTGTAGGTGTTATTGTTGTGAATATTTTCACCTTGCAACTGAACCTCCAACCCCTAGTAGGTGTAGTTGGGAGGTCCCATAATTATTTCCCAATAAGACCTTAATTGGGTCACTATCTTATTTTACAAAATTTGGGGGGCTTTGTAAGAATATTATTTAGTGCACATGATGGCCTCTTTCCTACATTTACTTATCCCCTCTGAGTATCTTGTTAGTAGTGTTCTTGGTATAACCTTCACCTTTTAGAACCTATCGATGGGCTTCAATAGAGAACCATATCCTCTTTATATCCCCACACATATTAGTGAGAAAACTGTAGCCACTATTCTTGTTGATCCGATTTTTCAAGTAAATATCACAATTGAGGAGATTATGTTAATTAAATTCTTGCACAAAGATGGGTATAATGCACCTATGAGTACCATCCATACACATAATGGAATATTTGTACCTCGCCTTGGTAGTATCATTTTGTCAATCCTTGTTAGACCTAAGTCTGTAAGCCTACTATTTTACATAATTGTGAGGTCTAAGTTCTTCAAAGTGAAGCTAGGTATCCCCTAGCTAGTAGCTATGAAAGTAGTTACCTCGATTATGCAAAAAATTTCTAAAGTTTATTCTTGGGGGGTTATTGCATGTTATTCACAACACTGGTTATAAACCACCAGTCGCATGCAATAGCTATTCCTTAGATCACATTTGGCCTACACCTGTCGGTCCTCTCTCACCTAGGAAAGACCTCATGTACCAGACATACCAAAAGTATAAGAAAGGTTGCTTGATGCCTAAATTAAGGTACCCTCCATCACATTATGTTGTTTCACATAGGGCATGCCTAAAATATGACAATGATGTTTCAAAAGGTCGTAGAAGAGAAGAATAAAAGTTCTCCCAAGATCCCTCTTCTTTCTCTTTTACTATTTACTCTAACACTCCCTCTCACCATACTATGGTACCATCAAATTATATTTTTCACTTACGAGAGAATCCTATGGTGCCCACTTTGCGAAAGCCTAAGTGTCATACATTTCAGCTCCCTATTCTACCCATGGAGTATAGTCCCATTTGATATGGCAAGAGGAAGGGTCCCCATGTAGAATCCTCTATGACTTGGCCTCCACCACCTCCTACCACTTCTACTCCCAAAGAAATAAATGGGAAGAGGCCTACTTTTGAGGTGCTAGAGTTGACTCCCTCGTTGTTTCTTAGCCTGCTCCTACTCCCATTCAAGAGTTTGTCCCTCTGCTGAAATTAACTATAGCGGACACTCTTATGGTTGAACATGAGTATTTTTCCCCTTTGTAGCTCTCGGCCTCTAGTTTAAAGAGTTATAGAAACCACCTTGTGCATGAGTGCAAGCGCCGGTAAAACATTCAATCTATTGAGATGCCACTTTGTAAAGAAAGGAAGAGGATTTGACCAACTCTATATCAGGGCCTCCTATTGTGTCCTCCTCCCTCCTCCAATAGGCTTCCATTCAACCTAGCTTAGTCACCCTCTTGAGTTTTGCAGTAGAAATTTCTAGAGCAGAAGGTTCCAGAGCAACAGGTTCCAAAGCAACAAGTTTCGGAGCAACAAGTTTTGGAACAGCAAGTTTTAGTGCAATTTTTTGGAGCTATCCTATAGGCTCTTTTTCAAATTTTCTCTAGAGGGTGGATTAGTTCTCTCCTTTGGGATGTACTTTACATCATATTTTCCATGTTTTTTGTTGTTTTATCAGATTGGTAATTAATTTATGTGTATTTTATTCCTCTTGTTAAATTTTTTTTATCTTGTCCTCTTTTGGCTCTTACCCTTCAAGGTTGCATAGTGGGATGTTGAGTATGAATGAGCCTAATCCCAAAAATTTGCAAGTGTACACCAATCCTTCAATTGATCTACCCTTGTTGATGTCTCTTCTAGACATCCTTCCTTTCTCAAAACCCATGGACATGTCAAATACTTCACTAGTGTCTGCCAAAGTTTTATCCCCCTCTTCCTTTGCACCTTCGCCTCGTTTATGGAGAGTTCCCATCCCCTAATGAAGCCAAAGGTAGAAAAATTTCCTTCTATAAATGGAAGGCATAAGAGGAGCCCACCTTATCTAAAGGGTGGTCCTACACTATCTTTTCTTGTCCTAGTGATGGAGCCAACTCTAGCTTCCTCTAAGTTCATCACCTATCTCAAGTCACTCAATGAGCCAAGTAGTGACTCTTGGGTGCAGTCCTCTTTAGCTATTGAGGTAAAACATGACACTCCTATGAAGTGCATGTTCAACTCTTTGGATGAAGTTCTATCCTTTTCAGCTATCTTCACAAATTAACTAACCATAGCTCCACAAGAGCCCACTGGAGAAGACCTTACGAGGCCTTCTTCCTAAGCCCTTGTTGCGGGAGGGTCGAAAGACCCTCCCCTTAATATTCCACCCCTATAGGCTCATCCTCCTTCCCATTATGATGATATACAGTGGGAGGTAGATGAACTCTTAGTCGATGAGTGTTAGGAGGAGGCCTCTTTTTTAGATTAGATGTGTGTGTGTTGTGATGTGTTCCTTCGTACCTGTGATACATGCTCCTAGATGACCCTTGTCACCCTTGTTGGTACTTGGATACAAGAGTGATTTTGTGTCATAAACCCTCTTCTATCTCTATCATCATTCTTCCATGTTTTTCTTTGATTTTCAAAAAATTATGGACTACGCAAAGTGTTGGGACAATTTAGGCCTCCCTTCCATGTTGACCCAATATTTTATTTTTACTTTGTTTTTTGGGCATTCTTCCTAATCTAGTGGGGATTGATGATCCTTCACCTTGCATGGTGGTTACCTATTATTTATATAAGCATGAGAAGATATGACCCTACTATATGAGTGTGAATTTGTACCCCTAACACAAATTCCCCTTTCACCCCTTTAAATTTTAGAAAACCAAAAGCAAAGGTTTAATTCCACTTAAGCCTATTGCTTCGATTCCACTTGGTGCCTTGTTTGTGTGTTGGTGCAGGAATTTCTTTAAGGGACACCCACACAATGTGTAGATGTATGGATGGCACGCTTACATCCCTGGTAGATTCTTGTGGTTGGAGACTCGAGAGACGTTACACTTTCAATTGGAAGTCGAAGTTTAACACCCCTCTTCGACTGGTCAACCTGAATATGATTTTTTTTTGTCTTCTCCTTCATAATCTTGACCATTTCATCCATTCTCAATTTGTTTTAAGTTTTGAACAAGTTGGCACACTCTCTTTATGCTTTAAGCATCCATTTTCAAGCTTTGTAGCAGCATTCTTCACTCCATTGCAGAAACCTACCACTCCATAACTTTGATAGTGCAAGTGTAGGACAAACACCATGGAAGAAGAGGATTAAGTTCCTCTCATTAACTCCTCCAGAATCCTTGAGTTCTTTGGATGGAGGTGGTAAGCTCCTCTCATCTCTTCTATCATCTTTGGTTGAGTAAGCACTTACTGTTTTGTAGTGTTTCTTGCATATGTAGCTTGTATTTCCCTTCTTTATCATTATTTATATCATTACAAAGTTGGATGTCCATGGAGGTGGAAAAAACAAGACAGGGGTCTAACTGAGGCAAACCCCTAAACAACCCCAACACTTTCCCTCTTTTTTGTGTGTAGGTGGAGAGATCTTGAAGCAAGCTGGCGAGAGGATTATTCTTCAAAATTATCTTCGTCACCCTTGTAGTAATATAATTCTTCTATCATATTCATACTTTCATGTCACATAACCACACTTTTTACCTTTGACAAAGAGCTACCTGAGACACAAAGTTGACTCTGGAGAGTGACTTGTCTAGTCTCCCTTCAACCCTAGGGATTGTAGAGTGATTGAAGGACACATAGTCTTCATCATTCTCATCCCTTCTATCCTTACCATCCTTTAAACTAAGGTAAGCTAGGGCAACCTTTCAGCTCTTGGTCTTTCATGACCTGGGGCCTTGTAGTGGTTAGTCCCCCTCTCTTACATTTTTTGTGAACTTGATGTGAACCAACATCTATCCATTTTTCCGTATCTTGAACTTTTTCTTGTATACCTCTTGGTCAGTATACCTTGGTGTTTTGTGAAATTTTATGAGCTTCACGACCTAGTCTACGACTGATGGGAATATTGTTAAAAGAACTCTGCGACACCTTATAATGGACAAGATGAAGGTCTCCTCTAGCTTCACTACTAGCCTTTTCTCCGGTTCTGTGGTTGGTCTATCTGCACAGGAGCATGTATCGCGAGGTGAATCTAGATTTCTTAATGAAAGTGATCGCGTTCCTACTCCTCCTGCATCGTTGACATCTTCATCTGTAGATGAGAATGAGGTCTTTGTATCCCTACTGAGTACATTGTTAGCCTTGGTAAAGGGTCAGGTTCATTGGAAAATCACCTGGAATGCAACCTGAAGATGGCGAGGGCTGCTAAGGTGTTCAGTGAAATAAGATACATGGTGTAAACACATCAGGCATGTGTAGAACTCTTCGCTAATATTGCTGAAGCATGTGCCCCCTTGATCCATGGTCACATGATATGAGGTGGCCTCTTTGAGAAATGTGAGAGGCATCTAGAGATGTTAATGCCTCCTACATCCTTGTATATGGCTGATGTGGCCCCTTCAGTCAATATACCCACTACTTCTGAAAGTTTTGAGACTATCAAAGTAAATAGGAACCCTTTGGGTTTCCACTTCACCCATTCTTCCACCTCCAATGGTGGAGGATTTAGCAGAATGATAGGAAAAGGCTTTGGTGGTAGAAACTTTGGAAGTGGGGGTGGCATTGGTGGAGATGGTTCTGACAAAAGTCATGGTGGCAGCTTCGGCTCCGACGGTGGCTTTGATGGAATTCACACTAGTGGCAATGGCCTCAGTGGTGGCTCTAGCAATGGCCATGATAGTGGTGCCGGTACAAGTAACATTTGTAGTGGTAACATCAGTGGTGGATCTGGTGGTAGTTATGATGGCGGTCATGATGATGGCTCTAGCAGTGGTTTTGGTGGTCCTATGTCCTCTAATGACCCTATTCTGAATACCCTTCTTCAGAGTATGGAGAAAATGCAAAACCAATAAGAAAAAATTTCTCAGGCCTTGGCCCAGCCTATCTTCCAGCCCTTCTTCCGACATAGCCTGGTGTTGTTTGCGATCCAAAACACTCTTGTCTCGTAAGGGTTGGAGATTCCCAAATTGGAGAAATACGGTGCTAAAGGGGACCCACAGACACATGTGTCCTCCTTTAACACCTTATGCACATAATTTTTCCATCATGATGTGTTTATGGCCAAATTATTTCCCTAATCCCTCAAAGATACATCACTACATTAGTACTATTCTTTGCCCGATAATTCCATATTCACATTCGATCACCTTGTGAGTCAGTTCCTATGATAGTTCCAAGCCAATATCAAACCAAAGATGACCTACTCAGACCTTGTTATATGCAAACAAGGGGACAATGAAAAGATTACAAACTTTATAACGTGATACAAAGCACTCTTCTCATAGATCTCGTATCTGTTACCCAATTCTTATGTATAGAAGGTCTTCATAGGGAACTTACAAAGTCCTTGGCAAGAGAATTTTTCCTTCATGAAGTATCCTTCTTTGGCACACTTTTGTGTAGCTTTATGAGAGTACGAACAAATGGTGGTTCAGTTCGGGGGTCCTCCCTCGTGCTCCCATTCTGAAGGAGTATCTATCTATATCTATCTTACGAAGAGGTAAAACTATTGTGAATGTAGTAGCCGTTGTGGATAATAACGACCTCAGACACAAAATTTTTTTTATGAAGCTATCAGAGTCTTATTCTTCCATCTTGTAGAAGTTGGTGAAGGATAAGATCCTTACCCTACCACCTCCTAACCTAGTTAGAGAACCATGCCCTAGCTAGTATGAAGAAAACACTTATTGTCAATACCATCAAGTTAACGAACATGATACCAAATTTTGTATGTACCTACATCATGAGATATAGGATCACATCAAGGACGGTAGTATCCATCTTGGTGTAGGTAAGTAAAACATGAAAAAATCAGTGGTGAAAGCTAATAGTGAATTGCAGATATAAACAGAACCGTTTCTATCACATTCTGCTAACATGATTATCAATCCCACTGATTCTACTTCTCATCTTGAGGTGTATTTTATCATGTTTGTTGTTACTCCCTCTCCCCGCCTTGTGACCGGTTTGCTAGATATAACATTTACTTCGCAAGACATGTCAGCAAATTGTAAGCCTTCTTCGCTTTATATTCCCACTCGCGTCAATGGTAAAATTGTGATAGGGGTCTTAGTTGACCCCTTGAGTAGAGTGAATGTCATCATGGAGGAGAATTTACTCCTAACCTCCCTACAAAGGGAGGAATATGAAAAAAAAATCCATCATCTACACACATGATGGAATTTATCTTAAATAAGGTCAAGATATCGGATCTCCCTAACGGGTCCCTAGGACCCTAGTACTATTTGTATGGAAAAAAGAAAGGCTTTTGGAGAGAATTTACCCCTCAACTTCTTCTTATTCCACCAAACATGAAAGGATCCACCTCTAAGGTGGTAGAGTCAAATCCTCCCACCATTTCTGAACTTGCCCCTCCTTCTCCCATTCAGGAGTCTTTCTTTCCACCAGAAACAGCTGTGGAAGAGACTCCCATGGCTGAGCAGGAGCCTTATATCTCTTCACAAATCCTAGCTTCCAATTCTAAGAGTTGTAGACACTGCATTGTGCATGAGCGCAATAACTAGAAAAATGCTCTGCTAGCTAAGCAAGCCTCATTACAGAAGGAGGAGGAGAAGATAGCACCTCTTGTTGTATCTTCCTCTTTCTCTCCTTCTTCCTATGAATCTCTTCTAGCCCCCATTATGAGTGCACATGCACCTAGAAGGGTGCAAGTGTTTAACGATCCTTCATCGAAGCTTCCCTTGTTGAATTCCATCCTAGATGTCTTGCCTTTTCCAAATCCCATCAACATGGTGAACACTTTGGTTGTGCCCACTGTGGTTCTATCCTCTTCTCCCTTGACCCTCCTTTTTCATTTGTGGGGATTTCACCTCCTTCGATGAAGAAGAAGAAGGTAGCGCATGGCCCCTCTATCAATGGAGGATGTAAGAAGAGCCCACCTTCTTCAAAAGGTGGCCCCAAGTTGACTTGTTCTATCCTAGTAATAGAACTAGTCTCGACCTCCCCCAAGTTTTTCACCACTCCTAAATCTCTCACTGAGCCCAGCAGTGAACCTCAAGTGCAAACTCCTTTGTCCATTGATGTGAAGCATGGCACTCCCATTAAGTGCATGTTTAACTCAGTAGATGAAGTTCTAACCTTGTTAGCAATATTTGTGAAGTCGTTGATCTTGGACCCACAAGAGTTGAGCGATGGGGATCTCACTGATCCCTCTACCTTGGCCCTTTTTGTGGGAGGATCGGAAGCTCCTCCCCTTAACATAACACCATTACAGGTTTATCATCCTCCCCCCTATGATGATATAGAGTGGGAAGTTGATGACCTCTTGGTTGACTAGTGTTAGGGGGAGACCCTCTTATTGATCTTTAGATTAGACATGTGTGGGTTTTTCGATTTGCTTCCCTCATAACCATGGTATATGTGTCTGCATGGCCCTCATGACACCTGTTAGTGCTTGGAGATAGGTGTGGTGTTTTGTGTTGTAAAGCTTCCTCTATGTGTATCTTCATTCTTCCATGTTTGTAATTGACTTTCAATAAATTGGGGATGATGCAAAGCATCGGGAGCATTTAAGCCTCCTCCCATGTTGACCTAATTTTTTATTTTTACTTTTTCTCCATGCATTCTTCCTAATCTAGTTGGGGATTGATGATATTTAACCTCTTTCCATGGTTACCTAAAATAAATAAAGGTATATCTAACCCTGCATAACTAGATCCTCCTGTTCCCCTTTACTTTTCTCTTTATATTTCTCTCTTCTTTGCTTCAGTTGTCCCTTTCATGTGTTACAATGCAACTTCTACAATATGTGGTCTTTAGAAAATGTGTTCATGGTCAAAAAATATTTTTCAAAGACCCTTCACACACTTCTTTGTCATGATTACATTCTCAACTTGGAATCCTAGCGAAACATGTTTCCTTCATCATGGGTTGTAAAGAAAGGACTTGGAAACCCTCCTCTGAAGCATGAATGGTCTTAATCTTTCCCTCGCATGAGTGCATCTCCTTCCTTTCGAATTCCTTGATGAAGTGAACATATTTCAAAAGGATTCCTTGGTGATGAATCAATTCAAGAAGGAAGACGGTAGCTTTTGAATAGTGTGTCCCTTGAGTGGACACCTCCCTTTCATGCCAAGTTCCTAAGGGACCCCTTCAAAATATTTCAACAAATTTCTATTGCGTCTAGCTTGAGGGAAACCCGACTAGACCAGCTTCACACCTTGACATCTAGTCCAGGGGCAACCCGACTAGACTTCACCTTTCAAACAACGTTTCCCTTGAGTGGACCTTCCTTCCTTTTGAAGGGTTCCTGAGGGACCCCTTTGAAAGTCTTACAACTTAGTGATGGTCTATGTGACAGTTCATTCACTAGCCTATATGACCACTTCCTAATGTGTTTTATCTGTAGGTAAACATGTTGTCATCTTTGACTCTGAGGATTCCCCTTTACTCTATCTCCCTCATGTGATAGTTCTTTGTTGATAACTTCCTTATAGGTCTGCAAGTCTATAAGGTTATTTTCTTGGTCTCCCTCATGTGAGAGTTCTTGGGGGATAGGTTTATGGGGCTGTAAGGTGCTTTTCTTGGCTTCCTTCATGTGAGATTTCTTGAAGGATACCCCCCTTCCAAGATAGTGAGCCTATGAGGAAATTTTGTACATTAGCTTTGTAGTTCTGTAGAACTATGAAGTCCTTTCCTGCACTTCCAGGTTCACCAGACTGTGCTCTCCTTCCTCATCAGTTCAAGTATACATCTCTTGCTCGGTTACTTCTTCACTACTCTACTTTACTGAAGCACTCATTAGTACTCATTCTCACTAAAGTGGGGTAAAAATGTAAGAGCGTGAATTTATACCCCTAACACAAATTCCCTTTTCCCCCCTTTACACATTTGAAAACCAAAAGTGGAGATTTAATTCAACTTAAGTTTGTTGCTTGCATTCCATTTGGAACCCTATTTGTGTGTTGATGGGGGTGTTTATGTTGGGGACACCCATGCGGCACACAGACGTCTACGTGGTGCGCTTACGTCCTTTAAGCATTCACTTTCAATCTTTGTAGCAGCATTATTCACTCCATTACAGCAACCTACCACTCCATCACTCTAATAGTACGAGGATAAGACAAACACCATAGCAATAGAGGCTTGAGTTCCTCTCATTCACTCCTCCACAAGCCTTGAGAAATTTGGATGTGTAACAAAAGGAATTTTCTTAAGGTTAGCAATGTGACATGCAAAACATAAAACCCAAAGTAGGTAATGGAGTGCAAAGGAATAGATGAACAATCTTATATATTGTCTTCATTCTCCATGACTAACCTCCATTACACCTTCTTAATTTGCTGAAATAAATTGTTGCTTGCCCTCAGATTTGTGAAGAACAAGCCAATAGAAATGACAAGCCCTAAGCAAATATTGAAGGATTTGGATGACCTAAATGCAATACTATACTCTACTACAACTAGTAAGCATCTATAATGTCTAAGCTATGTCAAATAAAATCTAAAATGCTATGCCAAATGAAACTAGCAATGCTAAAAGTATGAAACTGTAAGATGATAATAATTCCAAAGTAAGATGACAAAATATGAAAATGCAAGATGTTCAAAATGAGACCAAAATTGCTCTTTTACAGAAGAGGCAATTTTGTGTGAAAGGCCAAGATTGAAAGTTAGTAGATTCCCTAGAATCAATGGACGAGATTCAATAAAGCAACCCACAATTAGGGTTAGGGCAACATTAGGTCAGATTTGAAATAAAGGGTCAAGATTGATTTTAAGAAAATCAAATCAATGGCTAACAAAACATGTGACAAAAGATTTCGGGCACGAAAAACGGAGTCTTTAGGGAATTAAATAATAATTTAAAATTATTTGATTTAAGAGGAGATGTTGACTTTTCGAATTTAAAACTATTTTAATTCAAAAAGGGTGGGGCCATGTGACAGTAAATAATTTAAATTAAATTATTTACTAAAGAAGGAAATTTAAATGAGACTTATTTTAAATAAATAAATTTATTTAAAATGAGCACAATAAAAGAGGGAGAATTAAATAATAAAATTATTTAATTTAGGTGCTGGGACTTATTTTAAATAAATAATAAAAGGTTATTTAATTTAGGTGGAATATTAAATAATAGAGATATTATTTAATTATTAGAGGAATGTGACAAATAGAACCTTTTAAATTAAATATAAAGATTTAATTTAAAGTTTAGGAAAGTGGACCAAATTAAATAGATAAAATTTATTCAATTTAGGATAGAAGAGGCTAATGAATAATTAGATAATTAAATATAATTATTTAATTATAGTGGAAGGTGGATTAAATAAATGAGAATTTATTTAATTTTAGGAAGAAGAGGACTTGATTAGTGACATAATTAAATAAATAAAAATTATTTATTTAATAATCAAGAATAATGAAAAGGGACATGAATTAATTAAATAATTAAGAATTATCTAATTAATAATTGGAAGTGAGTTAGGGACATAATAAAAATGTCCTAATTAGGGTTAGAGGAAGAGTCTGTGGGTCTAGGTCATTTTTATGTGTCTACAGGATGAAGGTGGTAAGATCCTCTCATATCTTCTATTGTTTTTGGTTGAGTAATCATGTACTATTTTGTAGTGTTTCTTGCATACATAGATTGTATTTCCCTTCTTTATTGTTATTTCTATCATTACAAACTTGGTTTTCTATGGAGGTGGAAACACCAAGATGGGGGTTTGACTGAGGTAGGCCCCTAAACAAGCCCAACACTTTCCCTCTTCATTGTGTGTAGGTGGAGAGATCTCGAATCAAGCTACCAAGAGGATTATTCTATGAAATTATCTTTGTCACCCTTGCTGTAATATACTTCTTCTATCATATCTGTATTTACATTTCACTTTTCTTAGTCTTGTTCTTTACTTCCTGAAACTACTAAACTAGAGTGTTAGTCTTTTTTCGGGATTCCAACCTAATCTCTCTGGTTTTACGGACGCTAGTGCACCTGCGTGATGCAAGCACGCCACGCTATCATCCTAGAACTGCGCTTTTGTCCTCTAACAAAGAGCTACCTAAGATGCAAAGTTGAATTTGGAGATTAACTCGTATAGGCTCCCTTCAACCCTCAATATTGTAGAGTGGTTGAAGGATACATAGTCTTCATCATTCTCATCCCTTCTATCCTAACCATCCTTTAAACTGAGGTATGTTAAGGTAGCCTTTCTGCTCTTGGCCTTTCATGACCTGGGGCCTTGCAATGGTTGGTCCCCCTCTCTTACACCTACAAAACCAGATCCACTATGCCCTCTACTTTCACTCTTTTTATCTTATTTGCTTGAGTTATCCCCCTCATGTGTGAAAATGCCATTTCTATGATACTTTAATTTTCAAAAAATATATTCATCACCAACGAATATTTTCTTAAATATCTTCAAAAGCATTTCTTTTTTGAAAACCACATTCACAACCAAGACTTGTAAAAGAACATGTTTCCTTCATCATGGGTTCACAATGAAAGAACTTGAGGACTTTCCTCCAAGGTGGAATAAACTTTATCATTCCCCTCAAGAGGGGCATTTCCTTCCTTTCAAATTCCTTGATGAAGTGAACATCTTTCGAAATGATTTCTTAATAATGAATTTATTTGAGAAAAATATCTTTGTTGTACTTCCAAATGATGCATCCCTTGAGTGGACCCCTTTGAAATATTTCCAATTTTTTGAGGGTCTGTGTGACTTTCCACTTGACTACATGTGTGGCCACTTTATTTTTGGACATGCATTATCTATAAGTAAACATGTCACTTTGTAGGTGCACCTATAAATATTCTTTCCAATTTGACTTTGTGGGGTCCCCTTCTTTGGGTTTCCTCCATGTAAGAGATCTTGGGGGACACCTCTTTGCAGGTTTGTGGGCCTGTAAAGTGGTTTTTTTTCTTTGGGTTTCCTTCATGTGAGAGATCTTGGGGGATACCTTCTTGTAGGACTGTGGTCTTGTAATATGCATACTTCATGGGGCTTCCTTCATGTGAGAGATCTTGGGGGCTACCTCCTCGCAGGTCTGTGTGCCTGTAAGATGCTTTCATCCTATGATATTTCTCCATCATTGGTCTAAGGGCCTTCCATATACCTTGTGTAGCTTCATAGTTCTATGGAGCTATGAAGTCTCTTGTTTGAAACTCCTCGAGTAACATGGCTATGAATTCCTTTGCTCACCCTGCACTTTTGAGCTTGCCAGATCACATTTTTCTTCCTCAATGGTTAAGGTGTAAATTTCTAACCCTAATAACTCTTTGGTCTACTTTACCAAAGAACTCATTAGTACTCATGCTCAATAAAGTTGAGGAAACATGTATAGGAGTGAATATTCACCCCTTACACAAATTCCCCTTTTGCACACTGTCACCTTAGAAAATCAAATTGTAAGGCAAAATTCCACATCACCCAACTGCCTTCCTTCCACTTGGCATCTATTTATTGTCAGTGTGAGAATATTTGTCAAGAACGTACACACAACGTACAAATATCCATGTGGCATATTATTGTCCCTAATGGATTTCTATGTCTAAAGTTGGTAGAGGCATTACACTCCCAGTAGGGAATGAATTGTAATGTCCCTCTTCAACCAACTAGTGAAAAAATTCCTTATTCTTCCTTCAAATGGATCCATTCTCACTCCATTTGAGCTCTTCAAACCCTCTTAGAAATTATCTTCAATCTCTCTTAGCAATTCATTCGAGCTCTAAAAACTTTCTCAAACCATCTCTGCGCATTTCCAACACTGCAACACTCCATTGCAGCAATAACGCTCCATCAAATCCACATAATTTTTTTGAAGCAAACCATAGCATTGTGGACTTGGTGTCTTGCAAGACCTCCCTTCATCATAATTGAGGACATGGTAACCTTGCCAAGTTTGCTTTCTCCTCTATTGGCTAGTGAGCTTTTGGGTGGAGGTGGTAACATTTTTCTCCTCTCCTTTGTGATTTGGTTGAGTAGCATTATACTATTTTTTAGTGTTTATTTAAAATCCTAATTTCTTTACTTATTTATTGCATATTTCTACTTCATTGCTATTTGGTTGTCCGTCGAGGTGGAAACACCAAAATGAGGGTTTGATTGAGGCAACCCTATACAACCCCAACATTTTCCCCTCTCTCTTGTGTGTAGGTGAACATGTGTTTGGAGCTAGCTAGAAAAATAACACATTGGTGAGATCATATTCGTCACCCTATATTTTATCTATCTACTTTATCATCTTTGTTTGTAATTTTCATATCTTATCAATTTTTTATGTTCATTTAAGAATAACCAACTATGTTATTAGTTAATTTTTAGGTAGTCTATATATTGTGCTTCCTATCTTCTAGTCATATCCACACCAACACGTGTGAGAGATGCCAACGTGCCATAATATCATCCTAGAACCGTATTGTCATCTTCAGATAGAGAACTGTTTGAGGTGCAGTATTGACTTCAAAAACCAGCTTGCCTAGCCTAAACTTGGATTTTAGGACTAAAGAGTGATATAAGTACTTTATAATCCTCATCATTGTAGACCTCTATCTGAAATACCCCTTTAGAGTGAGGTAAGTTAGCATAGTCCTCAACTCTCAGCTCTTCATGACCTGGAGCCTTGACATGGTTGGTCCTCATCTCTTATAATTTCATATCCTTGGCTTTATGGTTTCGTTTATTGTTATGGTATAGGTTTTTTGTGCCTTAAACCCTCCAAAAGTTCCTAAGTCTTAAATCCTTTGCAAGAGTTATATTTTGGTGTTGACCCTTTTACCACCCATTCCTGGTCATTTAAGTCACATCTTATGTCTTTGCATCCATTTTTCCACCAGCCCATCCATCCTAGCAATCTGGATCATTACCCATCATTTTATTAGAAATATTGTCTTATGCTTTGCAGGTTCATAATCCTTGAAATATTATGCTAGGTCTTAGGTTCAAACTTTAATATTTTCATCAGTCATCTAATGTATTAACCTTTATTCTTTATGTCCATATCTTTCATGTGCCTAGGTAGGCCACTTTTAATTTAATAACCATAGGCACATGCAAATTTCCAAGTGTTAAAACAACTGTTAGATTTGGAGGATCGAATCCTAGCCACTCCCCATGCACCTGCCTTGTTTCATTTTATATTAAAATAATCTTGTGAGCGATCAGGCGGGTGCCACATGTCATGTCTATCAATGGGCCCTAAAGTCTTCAAAGGTAGTAGTGAATGCACTTGGGTGAGATCAACGATAGGTATTAAATGATGAAGTTGTATATAGGTCTTTCCCCACTTCCTTGTTTGATTTTATTTTGCATTGAAATAATATCATGTGGTAGTGGGAGGATGCCACGTGGAATCATCTGAACAATAGAAGGAACATTATAAAGTGGTGAAATAATAATGAAATATTTTTCCATAAGGGTATGAATGATAAGATAGGTGACAATAAAGGGATTTTTTTGTACATGTTTTAAATGCAAGCAAGATCTTTTAATCTTGTACATTGGTTATGTCTAAGAGTTATGAGCACATGAAGGTGGTCTTATGATAATAGCTTGAGATTTAATCTGAACCCTTCCCTACCACCCCATTGCTGAAAGCTATGCATGGGTTAAGACCAACGAGGGATCGGGGAAGCCGACATGTGTATTTTCCAATAGTGATAAATATGGTGAAGCTCATGGATGACTTGGATCTTGGGTCTACACGACTTGTTTATAATTGGTTGACAATAATAGAGGGATACAGTCAAATTTTTAAAAATCTATTGACTAAATATTGATCATTCATCAATCCATCTCATTGTACAATCAAGATTTAGCATTTAAAAATTGGGTGTGAGGTTAAAGAGAGTCATTCTGGTTTATGTGAGAAAACTATAATGGTGGACAAGATGTAGAGCTACCGAATTAAGAGCTTTAAAGCCATACAAACTTTCTTTAAAGTATAATTGAAGATAATAGAGAACATTTTATGCATTCAAGGAGCTCATATTGTATATTTCAAGCATGCTTGATGCCAAAGTTCGGGTTTTTGGCTTGCATCAACTTGGTAAGTTAAATCATTGTCCTACCTTAATTTTTTTTTAGAAATTTCCCAATTATGCTCTCTCCATCTCTTTTTCATTAGGGTTTTCTAGTTTATGCATTTATTTTAAGGTTTAACGTTCATTTCAAGTAGTTAGATAGTCTTGTCTCACTATTGTTTGTGTTAAACCCTTGCTCGAGTTGTTATTTTTATTTTTGTGAAACCAAAACCCTAAAATGTATAAACCATAGATACATGGCATTGAAATTAGAAGAATATTCATCTAAAGGAGAAGCCTCTGGCTCAAAATTTATGTCAGACATTTAGTTCAAGAGTTAACTTACTAGTTGCCACCCTCTACTAATGAAAAAACCAAGGGTCAATTGATTTTCCATGGTGAAAAAGTTATTAAAGGCTTGATTGAAAAAAAAGGTGCAATTAGGGATGCTACATTGCCTTTCACTAGGTGTGAATTGTTCAGTGCATGATTTGGGAAGAGAAATTGTGGTATTCTAGTGGGCAACCCATTAAATTTAGATTTGGGAAAATTAGTTGTGCCAAATATCTACATGGATGTTGACTTATTGAAATAAATGGCCACAAACTATGATTGAGTCATAAATATTATGAGAGATTTTGATGGAGTTGATATGGTCAAAGTCACAAGAGATGAGATTGCTGAAATTTACAAGCTCACAAAATGGAGTGAGGACATGGTTCTAATTGATGATAAATTGCTTAGGGAAGAGTATGGGAAGGTTAGATACTCACTTAGAGCTCACATATTACCCAAATATCTTGCATCTATTAATGGATCAAGGGCTATGTTGGGTCCATTGTACAAGGAGCCATCTTCAATTAGCTATTTTGCACCCTATTTTCAAAAGACTTTCTATTCCATTTGTTAAATAATTGGTTATGACCCAATCACCGGTATGCCCATGGCCTCGATGTGCATGGCCACACATATCCAACATCCCCAACACTACACAATACATGATTTTGGAGGATACCTTGAAGAAAGGATTCATGAAGGTTTGGTAAGGTTGAAGAAGGGATCAATTGGAGTTAAATTCAATTGGTACACATTATTTATGCATATGATTTTGTTCAAGGGTGCAATTTATTTTGGTAAATATATGACACTAGAAATATTGGAAGGTGACTTATAATTCCCTATCCAATGTTGGACTACTATCATGGATAAGGATGATAGAAAATTTTATTATATGGTCTTTGATAATTTATTTTCCTCCAAGTTGAGGATGGTTTTGCTTGTGAACATGCCTTGGATCTCCTATGCTTTGCATGACTTCTTGAGGCCTAAGTACAATAGACCTGAATTAGGTGCTGATTAAAAATGGGGAGATATTATTCCTTACCCCACATAAATAATTTAGAGAGTATATGGTACGACTATCTTTCCCCACTTGTTACTTGAATATGTTCTAGAATGATTGGTTTTCTTAAGGTGATATGCAAGCTTGGAGATGTGAAAAATAAAAGTTTAAAAGATCAGGGAAAGGGAACTTTCTTTCTTCCATATACATTATTTTTTGATTTTGTGATGATAAAAGGAGGATAGAACAAAATAGATTACATACTCAAGCCTTTGAGCATGACGAGAGTAGGAGTTAGGACCCATGATCTTGAGGGTTATATGGCATGGTTAAAGATAAGAAATAGGAGTTACACATTTTTCCATAACTTTCATTTCCTTGAGGATGTGATTAGGAACATCTTTGATATTTTAAAGCAAGAAGATAGAAAATAAAAGTATATTTTTTTTGATAAATTATAGAGGAGAATAAGGGTGAAGGATCCTGAATTCACTGCTCATTGAAATTCCCAATGAGATACAAAGGATGGAACATCTATTCGATAATTTTGAGGCAATGGTTGGTCACTTAAAAGGTGAGAAAATAATTTAGGATAAAGGGAAATATACTATTGAGGAAGAACAAGGTGGAGGATAAATCCCTATTATAGAGGAAAGGCCAACCTAATAACCTCCCAAAGAGAAAAAACTGATTGTTTTCACGAGGAAGAATAGGGAAAAGGGAAAGGATACAATTGCTACCTCCTCTCAACAAGAGAAGCAAAGGGCCCCTTCACCAGTGTCATAGATGCCACCACCCTCTCCCCCTAGGTCAATGGGATTCGAGATTGTTGACATTGATTCACCACCAAGACAAGAATGACCACCTAGGAAACCACCTCTAAATAAACAAAGGGTTGAATCTAGTGGCTTGGTGGATTATGATGATGATTTTGATAAAGAAATCTAGGTATCAAAGAAAGAGATGCAACAAGGAATTACCTCTCCAATAAGAGAAATAGTGCAACAACAATTGGGTTTACGGTTGATCAAAGCTAACCTTACTGGAATAAACAATATTGATGATGTTAGGATTGAAGCATACTCAAAATTTCTTGATGATGATTCTTTTATAAAGTCCAAAGATTTCATGGAGTTTGCATATATAGCTAAGAAGGATGAATATGTCAATAAAGTTTCAGAGAAAAGAAGTATTCATCGAAAGTTACCAGATGCAACCATTCAAGCATAGGTAATAAAGGAAAAAAAAAGAAAATTTTGAAGGAATGACTGCATCTAAGGGAAAATATCTTGTAAGGAAGAGTGACATATTTTTATTACCGAAATGGGACAGTCTCTACAATTTCATTTGATATAGTGAAAATATGTGATAGATATCTTTATAATCCTGAGGAGAAAGTGATCATATCAATGGAAGGATCCACATTCAGTGAGTAGTGGGATACCTTTGCTATATAGGCCTAAGCCCCCAACATAAAGAAGCCTAATATTAGACTATCTGATACATCAACAATTGAGGAAACAACAATGCCAGTAAATGTTGGTCAATTTACAAAGGCCACGGTTGAATATGTTATAGCCGAGAAGGGGTAGTTTAGGAAGAATTGAAATGACTTATTGGTCGATTATTGGAAAAATCAACAAGACACCATGCAATTACAAGTTGAGTTGGAATTGTTGAAGGAAAAAATGTAGAACTTACAATGTGGTGTGCCAAGATAAAATGATGTTGCTTCTCCCACTTCTTCATAGGAATCAACACTTGTTTCAACACCTCCAACAAGTTCTTCAAAGAAAATTGTTCCCTATAAGATGGGAAGTGTTCCCATCTCAATTCAAGAGCCTACCCCATCAGAGGTATCACAAGCAAAGGAAGATGGAGCCTTTGGAGGCACAAATGAGAGAATTAGTCAATAATTTTTATGAAATGCATCATGGTCTCCATCCTTCAATATTAAAAGGTGATGGTAACATTAAAACCCTAAAAGATTGGAGGAAAGAAACAAATGAAGTAATTTCACAACAAGCTGCTCTAATTTTTGAAGGACGTGATATGCACATGTTGAAGAGAAACATGGATATGTTGGCTTATGGAGTTGTTCTCGAGGATTTTGACAAAGGAGAAAACTAGGTTGTTACTAAATATTCACCATATAGGAATAAAATTGATGAGATCATTCAGTTCCATTGGCCCACAAAAGATGAATTCCAAGCTTGGAAGGACATGTATTTGGATGTGTTGGAAGATTAAGTTGAAATTTTGAAGTGGTGAGTACAAATTTGGTTTCTAAACCTACATACATGGTGAATAACGAATGGGAGAAAATAATGCCTAGCCTAGAATTGGTACAAATTAGGCTTTTGTTAAAGTATTTCAAAATATTGTTTTATCTTCAACATGAAGATTGATGATACATGTGTTGGCTTGAATGGGTCTGCTCCTTTCTTTTCAATTTATTTCCCTACTTTGAAGTTTTGCTGACTAGACGCATATATGAAGAATGTTTTTGGATCATGAAGAGGATATTTTGATATTGTTACAATAGATGAAAGATTCCTTTTGGAAGACAGGTGAATCTTCTTCAGTAAATAGAAGTAAATTTTGTCCTATATTCTTTTCTCCCTCTTGCAAAAGTGTAAATATAACCACTTGGGGAATCTTTAAATTTAAATGCAAATGTGTGTCAATGTAAAATGTGACTTTGGGTGTAATTCTTCTCAAAGCTTGTTTCTCCCATGTTTCTATCAATGGGAATTCAAGGCCAATTACATGGGTCTTTTTATGCTTAAGAATTCGAGCTTATGTAAGATAAATTTTGTAAATTCAAGCATAGAGGAATATAATAGTTTTGTGTCTTAGGTGTGAATTCTAGCTTGTAATAGGCATAATAGTTTTACAACAAAAATGGTGTATGAATAATAATTATGAATTCTGGAACCTTTTCTCTCACATGTATTTTGTTGCACAAATTATGAATAAAATGATGAATGATCTTTTATTTTTCTTCAATCTCTTCAGTTGAATGTATGGTTTTGTTCCTACTTTAGTTCAAAGAACTAATTAAATTCTTTGATGAAATCATAGATCTAGGTGATGGTGTATAAGTATTACTAATTAGTTTGTGTTTTGGATATATTGAGTTGTTTAATATAAAGCAATATAACAATAGTTTTTAAATGCTAGGTTTAATTGTTGATGTATTACAGTTTGTTGCAAATTTGTGTCCATCACCCATGGATAAAGATTTTTTATGTTAATTTGGTCATATTTGAAATCAAATGAGTTGGTCTTACCTATCAAAGAAAAAATTCATATTGAAAATTACTTACCCACTATAAATTTTTGCAAAGTTGTATGAGAATCACCCCATTCCTTTCTTTAGATAATAATTTGCTAAAGAACCAGCCAAATTCTTGAAGTATTATGTCTATTTGCAGTTGGTAGGAATGTTTTTTTTATCATAATGTTCATGATAAAATGACATAAGAGTATCATATAAACATTGTCAAGATTACCCTCCTAGGTCTTATAGAGCCCGAAGTGCAGAGGTAGTATCCTAGCAACCCTCTACCTATTCATTGGCCAATCCTTACCTTTGTTGATCATTGAATTATGGAAAATTCATAGGCATTTGGTGAGATTAAGTCTGGTTCTTAAAAAACAACCAACATAATCAACAATTATAGTATGTAGAAAGTTGACTAGGTGTATAGGACGAATGTTTTCTTTAGGTGAAAGTTGTTGTGAAGGAATTTGTTGTATTTTAATGTTTGATGAAATATTCTAGATTGTGTTTATTTTTTGTGTGTGTTTCAAAAATTATCTTTGGATAAATGGAATCATGTACTTAAAATTTTAATGGTGTTTCCATAGTTATGGTTGATCTTGGGTGTTTACACTAATTGTATAGATTCTTTGGTGTATATTTATGGATTTAGGTCTAAGTTAAGGTGTGATGTGGTCCACTTTCATTCCTCTCCATCATAAGAAGGGTTAGTGCCAATCTAATTTGAATTTTCATGTTTGAGGTGTATAGACAACCTTGTAAATTGTCTTCAAGGTTGTGATGATTATACATGTGTGCTAAGTTGATGGAGGATGTATGCATGATGTGTGTGTAATTTGAATTGTGATGCAAAATGTGAAATTTGGATGTGAAGTGTGAGCTTTAACGATTAAGACTACTGGAATAAGTGAGAATAAGGTGTCTACATTCTTGAGACAATGTGTGAATACACTAGTGGTGTAGTGGTGGAACTTTTCTATTTCTATGAGATGGATTTGTCATTGTAAAAATATTATTTCTTCATTTATGTAATATGGAAGTGAGCCATTGGAAGTGAACCCCTCTTTATTTTTGGTAGTGATCCCTCTGGTAGTGAGCCTATTGTATTTGGTGTTACAATTACTTTATATTGTGAGATAATCCTTGTCGTTGTTTTTACCTTCTTATGTTTTCCACGTAAATCTACTATTTTTTGTCTATGGTGTTGTGTTTAAGTTTCTATTATTTTCTTACATGATAAATCACTCTAACATATTAAAGTATAATAAAGTTAAATTGGATCTAAATATTAATGAGGGTTTGATGTTTTAATGGACAACTGATTCACCCCCCATCTCAAATGTTTTGTGCATTCCATAATTGGTATCAAAGTAAGGTTCCTTGGAAGAAATATTAATTTCTCAAGGTAGATCTAGGATGGTGCACAAGAAGGAGGCTCCTTTATTTGATGGATTAGATTATGCATTCTAGAAAACTAGGATGGAAGGTTTCCTTATTTCACTAGGGTTTGGATTTTGGAAGTCTATTGAATCTGAATGCATTATGCCTGCAAATGGTCTCAAAACTAATGATGAGATCAAGGGATTGAAGAAAAATTGGAAAGAAAGGTATTCTCTTTTGAGTGGTCTTTCTAATTTTGAACTTGTGAAAATTATGAATCTCAAATCTGTTAGTGAGATTTGGAAGAAGCTAAAAAGTGTTTATAAAGGAGATGAAAAATTCAAGAAAGTTAAGATGTAAAACCTAAAGATCAAGTTTGAAACCTTGAAAATGTCAAAGGATGGTGATATTACAAGCTACATGCATAAAATGGAAAAAAAATCTGATTCCATCAAAGGCCTCGATGGAACACTTGAAGAGTATGAGGTGGTAAAGGAGGTACTAAGAAATCTGCCTAAATCCTATAGTCATAATGTTTTTTCTATTGAAAAATCTCAAAATTTAAATTTGTATTCTAGAGATCAGTTGTTTGGTGCTTGTAATGGAGTAAATTTTCACCCCTAGGTAAATTCCCCATTTCCACACTCCTACCTTAGAAAATTTACACCCAATGATGCAATTTCACCATCACCACCTCACTCCTTCCACCTAGCCATGTCATTTTACATCAGTGGAGGAATCTTTGTTGGGGATGCACACATGCTACACAGATGTTTGTGTGCCATAATATCGTCTTGATAAGATTTTTGTCCCTAGATTCCATAGAGACATTATGTCTTCCATTGGCTATGAAGTGTAACATCTCATGTATCCTTGACCAATAAAAATGGGTCTTTTTCTAGTTCAAATCTACTCTTTCACCTTCATTAACTCACTTGGAATCTCTCTAGCTTAATTATCATTCTCTTAACTCTCTCTTGTAATATAAGTTGATTCTACAACTTCCACACTAGTTCTTCTTGGCTGCAAGATGCTATTTTTGATTCCCACATCATGTTATCATCACAACAATGCTACTTTTTGAGAATCCTCAAGCTTCTTTCTTCCACTACTTGCCTTGAGTGCTTGTAGCTGCAAAGGAGATATTGCTCATTGTTTTCTCATCTTTGCATCATCATGTTCATTGAGTACCGTAATGTTTTTTTGTGCTTTCTACTATTTCTTCTACTTCTTTATCACTTTCTATACTTTGTGGCTATTTGGATGTTCATGGAGGTTGGAACACCAAAATGGGGGACTAATAGGGGAGGAATATACTAAGAAATAAATAAATAGAAGTTGTAGAGAAAATTTTAAATGATTTATTGATGTGAGAGGAGAAACATAAGTAATGCAAATATTTTATCCTTTTCCATTAATGTCAAAGGGGGGTAGATATTCATGTGAAGAAGAAGATTGTTAAGGAGGGGAGAGAGAATAATGTGAATTGTTTTTAGTTTTCAAATGGGGAGAGAACAATATAGAAAGAGGGAGTGTGTGTAATAAGAAAATAGAAAAGGAAATAGGTATGGAGTGGAGTTGTTGTTGTTGATGTTTTTCACATCATGTGTTTCCATCAATGAAAAAGGGGGATATTATTGCAAGTATAAGAAATTATTGTTGTCATTCATGCCAACAAGCTTGTGTTTTCATTGATGAGTAGAAGATTTTTGAAAGAGTATGTTTTTTTGCATTGATGATGCTTTGATTAGTTGTATTATGTTGTCATTTGTAAACCATTGATATCAACCTCACTACAGAAGAATAGGAAAATAGTGCCTAAAATAGTACCATATTTTTGTGTATTTCAATCCATGAATTAGGTGGTTTGGTTGGTGCTAAACTTGGTACAAATAGACATGCCCTTCTTAGTGCTGAATTTGGCACCGCCTTGTGTGCTAGTCGTGGCATCAAACTTAGTGTCGTAGCTAGTGTCGAGAAATCACAGTGCCCAATTTAGGCCCAAAATGGAATAGGGAAATAGAACCCCTTCAACCACATAAAATAGCACCAAAAATAACACCGAAAGTAGCATGGAAATTGGCACCCAATTTGGCTTCTGATTTTTTTTCTATGTCTACTCCCATTTTTGCTTCTAGTTTTTCTTCCAGTTTTGCTTCCAAGTTTTCTTCTAATTTTTCTTCCAATTTTACTTTCAGTTGTGCTTCTGATTTTGCTTCCAATTTTGCTTCTGGTTTTGCTTCTGTTTTACTTCCATGTTTGCTTCCAGTTTTGCTTCCAAGTTGGCTTCTAGTTTTGCTTCCAATTTTGCTTCCAGGTTTGCTTCCAGTTTTTCTTCCAGTTTTGCTTCCAGTTTTGCTTCCAATTTTTCTTCCAGTTTTGCTTCCGGTTTTGCTTCCAAGATTGCTTCTAGTTTGGCTTCCATTGTTGCTTCCTTTTTTGCTTCTAAAAATGCTTCTTGTTTTTCTTCCATTTATTAATTTAATATGTTTTATTTCATTTTAATTAGTTAAATATATCATGCCTCTTAAATAACTCATATGATTATAGAGTAAGTAATTTAATTATTTAACTCATATGATTAAATAACAAGATAATTAATTTTTTTGGGTCGGTAACACAAAAATTTTGTATTCCTTGTAAAGATAAAAAAAGTACATCTATTGTTCAATGTCATTACTAATCAAAAGAGCTTAACACTTCTATGATTTGTTCAATAATTTTATGGAGGTGCCAAGCATTAATTTTACCTTTCATCACTACCTGAACTATTATTGTAACATGATCATCATCTATAATTAAAACAAGTGAGTCAAATATCTATAATTGAATCGAATTTAAAAACATCCATCTTGAGCAGTAAATTAAAATCATCATACATAATAAATATCCATCCAAAAATCATCTACCACTTTTAATATATATAAATTGACAATTCAATATTGATAAGATCATCATCATATATAACTAAAACAAGTGAAATTCAAACATGCCAGCACATCAAAAACATGTCAAAATGATACATGTACAAATGATATAAATAAAATTGATACATTATGTAACTCAAACTAATACAATTCAATATGATACATGTCCAAATGATATATGTCAATATGATACAACTCAATAATATAGCACTGTAGGTTGTGAAAATGATACATATGATAGTAACCATGAAAAGAGTCATCATAACAATATATCAATAATGATCCATGATGCAATCTATATGATCATGAATGTCATTGGTTACTACCACCAAGTTTCTCGTCATCATCATCACCATTGTAATCATCATCATCATCATCATCATCATCATCATCATCATCATCATCATCATCATCATCATCATCATCATCATCATCATCATCATCATCATCGTTGTCGTCATCGTCATCGTCATCATCACAATCATTATCGTTGTCGTTGTCGTCATCGTCATCATAATTTTCATTGACCTCAGTGTCTTCTGTATTTGTGTCATCAAAATCCTCTGCCATGTGATCTATATTGGAAAAACCAATATTTTGTGGATCTATATCATGTTGAGGATCATCTTGATCTTCTGGAATACCCATTTTCTACAAAAAAAAAACATTTAGAATGAAAAGTTATTATTTATTTCATGCAATAATTTTTTTTTTGTTATATATCTAATATTACAACATATGAGATGAAACCATAATCATATTACATCATATCAAATTGCACATACCATAATTAAATTTCAAAAAAGTTACAGCTAATACTAGTGAGTCAAGAGAAACTTCAACTTTCAAAAACAAAGCTAATTAGGTTGGCAGACTTGTGGATCTAACCAACATTTGGTGAAAGAGGAAGAAAGATGACTGAAACTCTGGAGGCCCACCATACTAGATTTCGGTATTCAACCATGAGAGAAAAAGAGAGCTGATATAATGTATCAAAACATTAAGCATCCATTCTTCCAGCCAACGGAGAAGGAGATGATTATTTTGCTTCATTTTCATTTGCACAACTATATCATAGTGTGGGAACCAAGAATACCAATGATGTCCAATTTTATGTGGAGGTAATGGATGTGGTCCAAAATTTAGGAGGGGCAATAAGGTCAATGTATGATCTTGATGAAATTGAGGAAGAACAACAAGAGAGGGACAAGAAAAATAGAATTAATATAGAGTTTCAAGGTTTTGTCAAGCGAATAAGAGAGCTATGGGAGCAGCCTCATCTAAAATATTTTGAACTAGAATTTGATATACCATTTAGAGAGCTTGGTTTTTATGGCATTCCTTTCAAAGCCTCTGCTTTTATTGTTCCTATGGTAAACTGTTTGGTAGAGTTGATGGAATTACCTTTCTTAGTAATCGCTATTAGTGAGATTGAGATTGTTAACCTTGAGAGAGTAGGACTTGGGAAAAAGGAATTTGATATGGCTATTTTTTTCAAAGAATTCAAGTAAGATGTATTCCAAATGTACGCAATTCCTCAATCCTCGATTGATGGCATCAAGGAATGGCTGAACTCCATGGATATAAAGTATTATGAAAGAAAAATGAACTTGAATTCGTTGCCAATTTTGAAGACTTTTACTAATGATCCAAATAAATTTATTGAAGATGTTGGCTGGGAATTTTTGAATATGGAAGCTAGTGATTCTAATTCTAATAATTTAGAAGAGTCAGCTCAAGGATATGAACCCTTTCATGTTGAAGAGGAATTAGAATCAGATTTCATGTAGCCACCGTTAAGAGTGTTACAAGCCAAATTAACAATATGGAGGGAATTCTCATATAAGGATAATTTTCAATGTTGCGGGTATTGGCTTTAATGCCAACTACAATGGCAACATTGAAATTTCCTATTAGTATTTATGTTAAGAAAATTTCCTTTAGATGCAAGGATTCAAAGTACATTAACCATGTGGTACAAATGATTAAATCCTAGAGATGATTTGTAGCAATGAAAGAGTCTAAAAAGGCAGAGAGAGCTACATTGGTGACTCAGGAGAAACTTCAGCTTTCAAAAAAAAGGTAATTAGGCTAGCAAACATGTGGATCAGGCCAACATTTGGTGGAAGAGGAAGAAAGATGACTAGAACTCTGGAGTCCCACCATATTGGATTTCATTATTCATCCATGAGAGTAGAAGAGAGAGTTGATGTAATGTATCAAAACATTAAGTATGCATTTTTCCAACCAATAGAGAAGAAGATGATGAATTTGCTTCATTTTCCTTTGCATAACCATATCATGGTGTGGGAACCAAGAAGATCAAGGATGTCTATTTTTATGTGCAGGTAATGGATGTGGTCCAAACTTTAGGAGGGGCAAGAAGGTCAATGTATGATCCTAACAAAATTGAGGAAGAACAACAAGAGAGGGATGGAAAAAATAAAATCAATGTAGAGTTTTTTTGTGCCTGTTGCACACACGCCCCGTTCAGAACGGGACCCTCTCTTCCCTCTTTTGATTGCCGGCCCCTTTTTGCTTCACCTCATTTTGTGTGCCTATTTTTGTGCCCTATTTAGTCAACTCACCTTTCAAAGTCACACACTAAGTTTGACCAAACTTGACCCCTTCAAAAAATGCCAAGTCTAAAGTTAGTTCGGGTTTCCCTTGTTAGAACGCCCTTTCTGACGTCTGCAGCCCCTCCTGAGCCTGGACCCTTGGGTTTCCTACTTCAGATTTACATTGTAGGTTTGTTGTTGCTAGTGCCCGGTGCTCGACATCTTTCTGAGACCCGAACCCCGGATCCCATATTTCCCCTTCTGGGATTCCACTTGTGCTTTTCCGTTTCGATGGTCGTGGATGGACGTCTTCTTGGCTACCGGACTCCGGATCTCCCACTACCGCTTGTGAGATTTAAACTTGCCAACTTTCTGGCTATCGTACGAGGGAATTAATTGCTGTAGTAATGGCTATTTTAGCTGTTTAAATGGATTTTCTGGCTATCATTTTCACCGACCAAGTGATAGAGAAATTTACAGAGCTTCCCGCTTCTAGAAATCTCCACCTCTGTGCCCAAGCCCTCGACTGACTATTTTCCCACGTTCAACAAATTGCTTCTCTGGGATCTTGAGGTACGTCCATCATTCGCATGCCTTGCCCTTTAGTTTGCAAATTCCCGAGTGTTGAAGCAATGAAAAATGTAAAGTTGGGTTTAAAACTGGTAAATTAGTACCCTCCCCTAAAGAGCCATGTGTTAAAATATTAAAAATCCATTGTTTAGGGCCTTGAATTTCAAATCAGAGCTTAACATTTCCGCGACTATTCTTTGGAACACTCACTGGCATCTCTCGGGCCTGGACCTTCCCGCGGCCACCTACCAAACGCCAAACCAAACTTCAAAAAATTCATGTGGCCAAATTTGTTCCAGACCTCGGGATCCGGATTTCCCCTCACGGGTCTCCATTGTCTCCCTGTTGTTTTAAATGGTGAATGTAGTGTGTCTTTTCGACCTTCAGACCCTAACCTTGTGAAGTCCATGTCAAAACATAGAAAATAAAAACAGTCGAAAACAAAATTGTCTCGGGGTCTGATCATCGAAATTCCGTTCACATAATTCCATGTTTATTTCATTATTTCAACGGCCTCCCCTAAGCCACTTTCTAGACCTCAAAGCCCGACCGTGCAAAGTCCATTTCTAATTTCCAAACAGAACCAGTTAAATCAAAAATCTGAAGTCACCGTGGACCCCAACCTCTAGAATTTTTTGTTGCTTTCGCCATTTTGAATGGGCGTTTCGAAGCGACTTCCCGAGTCCTGGACCCTAGTCCGCTCTTCACCAAAACCAAATTTAAGCAAACATTTGAGCTCCAAGCCTCTTTCAAATTCTGACCCCCAGAATTCCACTTCTGGAATTCCGTTCCATTGTTGCTATTTTGAACAGCGAATTCATTGCAACTTTCTGACCTTCGAGTTTCGACCTGCTATCTGCCACCTGGCTTTCCTGCCTCCCGATTTCATCTCCGAGGATTTCCTTCCAGAATTCCACACCTAGATTGCCACCTCCATTTTTCTTTTTTATGCACTCATATCTAACTAACTTCCCGATGATGGCAACCTGAGATGTAGAACCCAGTTCCCGGAATGCCATCCTCCCTGCATTGTTTCAAACGACCTTCCAACAGCTAAAGCCTGAGTGCCCAAATGAATGCTTAGATGAAATCCAAATTGAAATATGACTTTGACCCACTTCCTAAAATTTGGTCTTCTTTCATGCCTTCTCTTCATTGATTAGATATAAGACCGAAAGCATCATTAGGAGTGTCTCACATCATTTTCCCTTCCAAATGATATTCTGCCAAGGGAATTATGGCCTTAGGAACCTGGATGGCCTATTTTACTTTCTTTTGATGTTTCATCAACTATTAAAAATGAGTTGTGATTGTGGATCTAACCTCAAACATGCAGGGAGTTGTCTAAGGCTATTTTCCATATTTAATATTACTAATTCACGTCTTTTGTGTAGGATTTATGGAATCCGGTGCAGAAGCTTCTGGTGCTTCTAAGGGAAAGGGAAAAGGAACCAGTAAGGCACCCTGAGGTAAGGAGGGTAAGGATCAGATGAAGTTCCAATTCCAAGGGGTACCATTGCAATCTAGGATCACCACCCTTTGGAGGGACATCACAGATACAAACATCAGACATGTTGACATTGATGATTTTACTAGGTGGGTTAGAGTGGACCCAAAGACAAGAAATGCAAGATTAATCAGAAGCAACATACTCACCAAGGCTGCAGGCTTCCCGCCAACTTAGGTGGCCCCCAAATTGGTATTGGCATGTTGGGAAGCATATCAAGCTGAAACCACAACCATAGTGGATAGAGATGGAAAGACTCTTGCAGACATGTCCCCTCTTGGGATAGTTGCAACCTTCCACATCCTTGCCTTCGAGACCATGGAAACACCAACCATAGAGGAGTGCAAGGCATTGTGGGAACAAGATCTAATAGGGTGCAAAAAATTGATCAATCAATATTGGTTGAAGGATAAGCGAGCCAGTGCTGGCAAGGTCCCACGGGAGCTCTATCGTAGTGATTTCTTCAAGGATTACGATGACCTTGTGACCTTGTTGAGCAGAGTAATGGGTCTTGCTATGGTAGCTTCTTCTAGGAATGGATGTTCTACTTTATAGAGTAGATCCTTCATGGCAACACTACCTTCGATTGGGGAGAAATGATAAGTAATTGCTTCCATGAGCAATTTACTAACGTAAAGAAAACATCAGAATTCTATATGACGTCCTACCTGGTATACTCGCTTGCTAATCGGCGACACTACCATGGATTAAACATGATACCCAATGTGGCGTGAGGAAGCGAGCTTAAGCCCTATGACCGATACCCCTAGCTACAATACTAGAACTTTAAGAAGGACTACCGTAGGGTAAATGATGCCTTCATCGCCTACATCATCCAACTACTTGGAGGGGATTTTCATAAAAGAGTATCCCACAGCACTAGGGACCTCCTCAAACATTATGCCTTTTTATACATACAGTTCCCCAAGTTTACTTACATGCACGCTCAAGGATTCATGAAGAGGCTGAACAAGCTACCCCGGTACCCCAACAACAGGATCTTACTATTGGAGCTAACCCGATAGGTGTGACATATTCATAATATCTTGAGTGACAAGTACTTGGTAGGGAAACCTTATCCTATTGGGCTTGGTTAGGGAATGTAAAAGATCCACACATCCCAATGCATAGGTTATTCAAAGGAGCTGGCTGAATACCACTTCAAGCAGTACATAGCTCAGCCGAGAATGGACCCCTATGGTCATATAAAAAAGGCACTGGGATGTGAGTACACCCACCTCCACAATATCAAGGATTTTTGGGCCAACTGGACAGACGACCTTGAGGTGCAGTTGTGACACTACATGCGCTTGACCGCCATGTACATGTGAAGGATAAATCTGCACCCAGTTCCTGACCAGCTTGAGGAGGATGAGGACACAGTGATAGATCCAGGATATGATGTCATCGACAATCTATCGCTGCCTGCAATTGATTGGGATGAGCAAGAACTTGATGACATTGGCATGCTCACTAGACCTATCGAAATCCAAACACGGGCATGGATCGACCAACAAGTGGCCTAATTGAAATAGTAGGGAGTTGCCTTAACATTTAAGGGACTCGAGAGTGAGCCTTGTGGCTCCGGTGGTGGTGTGTCTACTGCAACAATTGGGGAAACCTCCAAATCCCCACCATCTGTTAGAACCAAGAAAAGAAAAGAATCTAGAAAAGAGGGGCCTAACCTAAAGGTATACACTTCAAAGGCTTCAGAGGCTGAGCCATCCAACAAGAAAAGGAAAGTGACCGAAGTCATCAAGATGACAGTCAGCTGAAAATCTGCCCCTCAAGAGTAGGGAAGAAGAGACTAACTCATTGGGGTCCCTGTCTACTATAATTATTTTCATTGTTGTTGCCCCTGTGCCACATGCTTCACTTACCATTTTCACTTCTTCCTCACCTGTGGTGGACATCTCTATTCACCTTGCTTCCAACTCTCTAATCATGCAAATCATTCCCATGGATTATTTCTTCGCTACATCCTCACCAATCTCATCTTCCTCTATGTCTCCTTCCCTTCCCTTTGTTTCCATTGCTATAATGCCTACCCTTAGCCTTGCAGAATCTTTTGTGAAGTACATGCAGAACGTTCCCTCTGAGCTTTTGGGGATGCTCACTAATCCCATAGTACAAGCTGCAATAGCTTAGGCTATGGCCCATTCTCAAACTCTCCCTCCACCTTCTAAACCACCAAAAATGGAGGCAATAATTCAAATATCTGACGAACTTGAGCGACGACAGCTAGGGACTGCAACGAGGTTGGAAGAAAAAGAATTTGAGTACCAAAAACACCCAATATTCGAACGTTGGGAGATTGATGAGGTAGCCTATGAGTCCTCTAGTGAGAGCAGCGAGTAGTTGGACACTGAACTGATAAGAGAAACAAATGATCCTAAACTCAATGAGGATTGGAGTAAGCAGCTCAAGGAGATTGAGGATAAAGAGGTCAAGGATCGGCTTGTGTGTGAAGAGGAAACTATTGCCCCAGGGATTGAAGGAAACAAATCTCCAACTGAGGGGCATGATCAGACCCTAGAACATGACGAGGAGGAATCCTTCGACAGAGATGAGCAGGAAGGGAAGCTCGAGGAACATGAATAGGGCCAGGATGAAGAGGAAATGGATACTGAAAAGAAGGATCCCTCTGATGAGCAACTACACACTGAGTCTCCCCCTCAGTATATATCACTCAAAAAAGACTTCGATGAGGAGGAGAAAGATACAAAAACTAAAAGGAAGGCTCTTGTCATCCGAACCATTGAACTTGAGAGAGAGGACAAAAAAAGTCAAGGTGAACCACCCTAGGAAGAGCCTCAAATGTACGAGTAGCTGGAAAAATAGTTGAAACAAAAGACTCCCACCTTGAAAGATCCCAAGGAAAGGCTAGAAGCCATTTTGGCCTGAGCACGAATAAGCACCAAGAAAGAAAAGAATCCTAAGATCAGATCGAAAGTAACCATGTATGCCTCCACATCTAGGGTAGTGCAAATAGCGACATCGATGGTTGGAGAACAAGGAATCACTTATAACATCTCTACCATTGACTTATGAGTGGCCATGAGGGAGCAAAAGGTTGATCACCTCTAGGAGTCAGTTGCCACAGTGGTGCATCTTATCCAATGGGATAAGATCTCCAAGGAAGAACTCAAAGAGCAAGTAGTTGATTTAGTGGCCTATATTCAGCAATGGTCATCCCTGGATGAGCAGCCCACAACATCATCCACCCTGCCTTAGCTTCTATCCCAAGAATAGATAAATAAGTTAGAGAAAAGAAGGAACCTAGACAAGACTATGGAAAACTGGTTTCGACAGACCTTGGACATGGGGAACACAGGTATCAACCTCGCTGTTTGAACAATGAATAATTTCTTGGAGGTGCAAAGAACCCTTGAGAGCACAAGGCAAATCTGTGAGGAGTTCCCAAGGAAATACGTTGAAACCTACCCAAAGATTGAGGCCATACTCACATTGCCAAGTGAGGTTTGGGAGAAGGACCTTGCCTTCAAAGATGATGATCACTCGTTAGTGGATACATGGAGGTGAGATTTCGATCACCGGAAGAGAAGGCTAGAGAAAATCCTGGAGCGCATAATTTTGAATATCGAGTGGGCCAGGCTGACCAAGGATGAGTGCTTCTGGTACCTCAAGCTACCTATAGTCAAGATCAATCCTAAGAGCACAAAGCCCCACTTCTTGAAGATCATGGAAAATGGGATGTCAGTTGAGGTCACCAGTGACTTCAGAGCTTTGCTTCCTCAGCCTTCACACAATCAGAACTCTTCAGAGATAATGTTTCCAAATATGATGATGACTAGAAGAAGCTCGTCGGCAATTCTTAGGAATGGAGCTATCATATTTTGTGATCCGACATCATAGAGTTGGACAAGTTCCACCCACTAATCTTGAGCTTTATAGAGTATGCCACACTGAAGAAGCACGAAGGCAACCTAGTAATCGATGAAGAATTCCTTAAAGAATACCTACAACAAAGGCCAACCAACTATAGGATGAAATTGCTATAGTGTTGTCACTAGATGAAAAAATAGGGAAAAGACAAGAAAAGTCTTTTAAATAAAATGTACTTGGGGATAGGTGAAACCCTAGTCTAAGATGAATCTTGGGCACACAATAGAATCAAATCTTGGCCATTCATTTTGTTTTTTGAAAACTATAAATAGGGCTCTCCTCTCATTTTAAGGGAGTTGAGTTGTTGTAAAGACATGCGACAGAAATTATAAGAGAAATTACAGTCATTCTTTGGTGTATTTTTGGGTTTCTCCATATGTTTCATGATTCTTCTCCCTTTAGTTAAAACTTTGCTTCAAGTTACTTTGTTGCTTTAGTTTCCTTAGTTAGCTGTAGTGGATTTAGTATGCTATCTTTGGTTTTGAAGATTCATGTTGTGTGTATGCTTTCCTTGTCCATACTTTTGGTTATTTGCTGTTGGTAAATGACTATGCAAAGTTATCCTGGACTATAATTTCATAGCTGCTCATTAAACTTTGTCTTTGTTCACATTATATGGCGAATGAATGATGAATATCTGCAGTCCTTAGAAGATAGCATAGATTTCATGACATTGTGAGAATTCAGATTAAGTGAATTTTTTTTTAAGGAAACTATCCACAGTAGGAACCTCCATGATCATTGTTCATCGGTAGTTGCAGGTCCAAGAACCATCCTTCTTCCTCGCCCTTTTTTCCCTTTTTTAGAAACAATTTGTGTTAAGGTTTGTTGCACATTGTAAAGCCAAATCTGACAAAACCATGGAGTCCAAGGCTATTGTCTGAGCCTACAACGTAGTGCGGTAATTCTAGATTCGAAGAACTCCATTCATTGAACCAATTCTCCCAACATTAAACCATTAAAGACCACTTTGTGATCCCAAAAAAATCACATCAAACAATTGATATATTCCAAGCATCGTCAAGGCCTAACATTTGAGAGACCTTGGGATAGTGTTCTGCAATTTGATTGTGGAAGAATGTCTTTCAACAAAGGTAATGCACCTACATATTACCTATATTGGGAAGTGCATAAAAACACCATCAACAAAACTAGCACTAGAAGGAGAGCATTCCGGGAGAAGCTGGATCGAATTTGGTCATTCTCCCCTAAGAGATTCCACTGAGTCTTGAGGTCTACACCAAACAAGGGAGAGTTTCAGGAATCGTAGCCCCTTTTCTAACTAAAAGAGCTAAAAGTGGGGAACCATCCATCACCAATCCTGTAGAGCAGCTCACTCCCCTTTCACTTTCGTGTCCTTCACCTTCAGTGGCAGCACCACCTTCCACTCATCCAATCAACACAACATCCTAAGTTACCTCTCCATTTGGGTTGAACGCTGCCATTCAACCAAACACAGTCACCTGCCCTGCTGCCACCTTGTTAGTTGTTTCCTTCTCGCCGTAGTCACAGACCAGTCTGGCATAGCCACCTCCACCACCTTTCCCAATGGCATGGCTAGGGAATAACCCATCACCTCTCTCCTTTAACCTCTACCATGATATGCCAAAGAACCCTAAAAATTTTTGCATGAAATTCAACTCCTAGGATCCACAAAGGATAGCCGAGGAGCATGTCAAGATTTTTGAAATTTCCCTAAAGACTATGTAGATCATATACAAAGTTGTAGCCTATAGGCTCTTTCCCTACTCCTTAGGGGAGGAGGCATTCTACTGGTACGTCTATTTTCCATTCTGAGCTATCAACATGTGGGATCTTCTGAAGAGTGCATTTTTGTAGAAGTTTAAGACTCTAGTTAGCCCCGCAGATTCATATCGACACTTCATGTTAGTGCAAAGGGAAATCAATGAACTGATCAGTACCTTCAATGATCACTTCCATAGAGCATACACTTGGCTACGGGCTTTGTATGTCTTCAACGATTCTACAGTCCTACCCGTTTACTATGCAGCTTTGGATAATCTCACTTCAGCCCTGGTGAAAAGAATGAGACCACCACCAACTAGGTTGGTCAATGCATATGTTGAAGCCATCATCGCCAGCATGGATTTGGGACAGAACATATCCGGTCCACTACCTTCCCTCAGGAAAACCGAGCACCCGATGCAAATTCAGGGAATCGCACAAGCCTTGCAACATCAGATGCCCTTGCTGAATCCAGTGTTTCAGTTACCTCTGGTTCCACAATTTGGGTAGCTGATGAACCAGGCATATCGGGTACCTCACTACTTGTTGCCCTAGTAGCAATAATCGCATCCTCAACAATCTCACGTGCCCAGATACCTTCAAGTAGTAGAATTCCTACCTGCTCACCAAAATCAGCCGGTGGCACAACCCGTGTTCCTTCAAAATACCACTCCACCATTGAACAATGCTGAAAATGATAGAATCGACGAGCTCACATAAATGATCAAGAAGATGTCAACTGAAGTGACACACCTAAGGAATCAAAACAAATAGTTGCAGGCATCGCAAAAGAGTATTTAGGCCAACCTTAATAGGGAAAACAGAGATCAACAAGAAAGTCAGGACAATTGCGATGCCAGCACGTCATCGAGGCAGAACTGTGATAGAAATCAAAATTCAGGCCAGAACTTTGACAAAAGGCCTTTCCAAAGGAAAAACTGGATGTGGAATACATGCCCCAACAATGATGGCATTCCAACGTCTCTTGACCAACCCAACAACAACAATAATGAAAACCCCGCAAGTGGAGTGTACTTGGCAAAGGTTGCATTGTCTGGTTGGTGTCGTATTCACAAAACAAGCTTCCATTATGAACTAGATTGTCCAAAATTCCAAACTGCCATCGAGATTTTCCAAGTAGAAGTTCATAATGGAGTTGACAATTTGGGATGCAGGGACACTGTCCCATTCGATCCATACTATTCCTCAGTGTTGGTGCTAAACCAGACTCCCTTCCCAAGGGCAGAATGCAACACACTCGAATTGGAGAATGTTGATTCGAGCAATCACGATGCGGCGACATAGGTAAGTTCCAAAAGCCCTTTGGCCCAACTTTTTGATTCAGTAGATAATGGTCCCAAAGATGATGAAGAAGAGCCTAGGGAGGACAAAGTCCAAATGTTTCACCAACGGACCACCCCTTACAACCTGAGAAATAGGCAAGCTGGTGGTCATGCTGGAGGTCCTTCTATGACTTCCACTCTGCTGAACAATTTCAGCACCCCTCCTGATCTGAATGCAAATAATAACCAGGTTTTCCCCACACCCCCACGTGGTACCTCAATAGAAATAAATAGTAGGGTGGCAGCCAAAGCCAAACTACCACCTCATCCCAAAATATGTCCTATGATCAAGAAATTGAACAGATGGGGGAGTATATTGTAAAGGAGTTTAAATGGGTAAAGCTAAGCGTGCCAGTGTTTGAGCTTTTATAGGTACCTGCCATTAGGAATGCCTTTTTCAGAATGATAAATGAGACTCCACCATAGGCGTTAGCTCAAGAAGCTCTAGTAAAGAAGGTCTCCTTTGACGATTAGCCAAATGATCCAGTCATCAGGCAGATTTTCAACAGCAAGGTTGGCCCGCTTGCAAGTCAACAGATAAACAAACAACCCGATAGGGCCACTAATCAGATACAAACCCAAAGTAAGGGAAGTGAGAAAGATAAAGGCCAAGTCACTGAGGTGGATGCTTCTAGAGGGTCTTTTCAAGGGAAATTCAAAATTCCTCCCTTTTTGACCACTCTCCGCGTGTTTGGGAAGAACCTCCATAACTGCTTACTTGATTTAGGAGCCTCAACCATTGTCATGCCCCTGAGCATATGTAAAGCACCCGGAATGACACCCACTCCTTCCCAACGAAAAGTAACGCAACTTGACCAAACCAAAATTAGCATAGTGGGGGAAATTAACAGAATAACCATGCAAGTTGTTACCGACCCCCAGATCCAACTAACCATTGACATACAAGTGGCTGATATCCTAAATACCTATGGTATAATCCTAGGAAGGGATTTCATGAGGTTATTGAATGGACATGCCGCAACTGATTACTCGCATATGTGGCTACCATGGAAAGGAATGCCAAATTAGATTAAGATCGACCGGGAGCCATGAATGAGGTTTATGATCACTAAGTATAACAACACGAATGAGGTATTGTATGTCGAAACAGGTTTGGGGAATTATCCCCAGTATCATATCATAATGAATAGGAATACCCTGAAGACGAAGGAACAAGCGAGGTCTTCCTCGTACTATACAGCCCACTTGCTAATTTCACCAACATTTCTCAGAGCACTGAAGTGCTCATCGATTCAGATGATGAAGAACTAGGAGAGAATGACACTCGAGGACTGCTCAGTGGTTTCTAGGACTTCATGGAAAAATGTGCTAAGGACCAATTTATCCTAGGAACTCAAATGAACTTTCGAGAGATCTTGCTCCCTAACTAGTGCAGGGTACACAATGCTAGTCACTCAGAATTTGACTGTTACCTGTGTCAAGCAGTGATCGAACACATTAGGAAACAGGCTACTCTAATGGAGAAAACAAAATTTACCTCATCCGGACAAACACATTCCATCCCCGTATCTCCTAAGGTAGTCCCTAAAATGAAAGCTCCATCGATGGCGGGAATCAAAGCTACTAGTGCTACATCCAAGGATTCTCTCTACTTCTAGACACTACGCTTTGACAAATCTAAATCCAAGCATGGAGCTAGGGCAGGTTTTGAATTGATTAGTCCCAAAGGTAAGTCATACTTTGCTTCCCATAGGCTGCAATTTTACTATACTAATAATGTAGCAGAGTACGAGGCTTTGGTCTTGGGACTCTTAATGGCATTTAGAAAGGGTGTCAAGATGCTCCAAGTGTATGGATATTCAAAGTTAGTTGTAAATCAAGTCAGGAAGTTGTATTCCTGCTATGATCGAAGACTCACTAACTACCGGCATCGCGTATGGGATCTTTTGGAAGGGCTAGATGCATTCAACATTCATTTAATTTGGTGCCCTCGGAATCATACCTCCAATACCTTGGCATAGGAAGCAAGCACGTTGCAGCCATTGTCCCTATAAGGCCTCAAAAGATTCACGATGGAACTCACCTCCATCCCGTCAATCTCGGATAACGTGGCCAACTTCTAGGTATTCAATGATGACAAGAATATTATGGATTTCATCACTAGTTTGGATGTGTTTGCTATGCAGATAATTGATGAGGTCAAACCCCAAAAGGTGGACCTGGATATAGAAGGGATCATCAACTTGAAAACCAACACCATCCCTAGGGGAATGGTCCAATAAGAGTGAATCTTTGACCTCGATCAGATCAGAGACTAGGATCAACAAGCTAAAAGGGATACCATCAATGACCAATGTGAATCTTGCAATCTAGGTACGACTAAAAGCGCAAGAATGTGTTCATAGGTCAAGTATGCGCTCATGAAGAAAGAAAAGGGATAATCAAGGCTCTGTGAAATTATCATGACGTCATCACCTGGAGCTATGACGATCTCAAGACATATGATACATTGATCATCACACACACTATCCCTCTCAAACTAGATGCAAAGTCGTTCAGGCAGTCGCAGGGCCCTGTCAACGCTTTATTGGAACCAATAATATATAAGGAAGTATAGAGGTTATTGTTAGCCAGGATCATCTTTTCGGTCAGACACTCCACAGGGGTAGCAAAGTTGGTTCTTGTTAGAAAGAAAATAAGAGAAATGAAGGAAAAAATAGATCACTTTGTTATAGGAGTATGACATGGAGATCCAGTCGATGAAGCTGGTAAGAGGATAGGCACTCACCTGAACAATGGTGGAGGTGGTTATTGATGCTGGACCTAAACTCACAGTACATCAATACTAGCTAGAGGATGTCTTGCCAGGGGAGTGGTATGACAACATAGTGTGCTATTTGCAGAACCATAAATGTCCACCTCATTTGTAGGGAGTCCAACAGCTGGCCCTTAGGCTGAAAAGTACTAGCTATATGTTATAAGGCACCATATTATACAAGAAGAATCATGAAGGTATCTATTTCAGATGCCTGGGTAAGGAGGAAGTTGGTTGCATTCTTAAGGAATTCCATGACAAGTTCAGGACTGGCCATGGCTCAGGTCCATCAACTGCACACTAGATATTGAGAGTTGGGTATTACTGGCCCACCATTTTCAAGGATTCCCATAGTCATGTTTGTACCTACCATGTGTGCTAGACTCCTGCTGCCAGAGAAAGGAATGTTGCTGTCCCATTGCAACCTTTTCTTGAGGTAAAACCTTTCACATAGTGGGGTCTTGATTTCATTGGTCTGGTAAGCCCTCCATCATCTGCGGGAAACAGGTACATTCTAACCACTTCTGATTACTGTACTAGATGGAAAAAAGCATTAACTTGTAGGCAATGTACAACTGAAGTCATAATCAATTTCTTAGAAAGTTTAATTTGAAATCATTCTGGTTGCCCATATGCTCTAGTATGCGATAACGGCCCCGCATTTGCTTCATTGAAATTCATGAGCTGGACCTTTGACTATGGCATCACTCTCAAATTTTCATCCAATTACTACCCTCAAGGCAATGGCCTTGCTGAGTCCACCAACAAGAACTTGATCATGATGATCAAGAAGCTACTAGATAGGAATCCCAAGGTTTGGCATACCCAGCTTTGTTTTGCCTTGCAGGCAGATTGCACCCATCACAAGGCTGCCCTCAGGGATTCCCCATACAATCTAGTCTATGGCTTAGAGCATGTCTTTCCCATACATTTGAAAATCCCTACCCTCCAGTTTGTTAATGATTTTTACAAAAGAGGAGACCGTAGATAATCTCATCTCACCAAGCTATTACACCTCGAAGAGGTGCGAGATCGTGCATTAGAAAAATTTTCCAAACATCAAGGCATACTCAAGAGATGGTTCGACCATCAAGCCAAAGTTAAGGCCTTTCACATTTATGATCTAGTCCTTTACTGGGACAAGGCTCATGAAAAGAAAGGGGGACACAACAAATTCGACAAGCTTTGGCTTGGCCCCTTTCAGATTGCTAAAATCCTTGGAGATAATGCCTTCCGCCTAAAGAACCTTATGGGTGAAGACGTCCCATTGCCGGTCAATGGGAAACACCTTAAGCATTACTTCCGAGCTTGAGCTCTTTTGGGAGTTTCCTCTGTAAATACTTGTATATAGGTTAGGATAGGTTTCCTGCTTTGTCCTTCGGTTTTTGCTCACTGTCCCAGCTATTTTCTCTTGATCTTGGAAGAGCCTCCCCATTCTACTGCAGTGGTCATGCTTGGCCCGACAAATGGTTTACCATGCTACCCACTCTTGTGTTGTTCTCCAGATAAGCCTTCATTCCCTGTTGCTAACCTCTAAAAGCTCCTGAGCATCAATTTTCAACTTTTGAGCTCTGAATTAATCTAGGATGGTTGTCCACTTGAAGTCCCTGCTTTTATCATTGAACACACAAAACACATTTTAATGTTTCCAAAGAGTGGTATGGTGACTACTAAGAGGAGGGGATAAGTGAAAAATCTAAAGTCTACTCCAGTGACCACTATGATTCTCAAGCCCATTGTGAGCTTCATTTCTTATGCGGTTGAACGGAAAGAAAAGAGAAAGTGCTAAAAGGAAATATCAAACAAAAGAATAAATAAAGTGAAAATAACAACTGTATGGGTGTGTGAATATCTCTACTAGGGCTATGGAAGTCTGGTTTGTAGTAGAGCTATGTTCGTGGGTCACAGCAACAACTCCGTCGGGGCTATGGATGCCTGACTGGTAGGGAAGCAATGTCTAGGTTACTTTTGGGGTTAGACGAACTATGTAGCTTATCTCCCCCAACCAAAGGTTACTTGTACTCTCTCCAAGGAAAAGAAATGAACTCACCATGCACACACCTCCATGATGATATTACAATTTTTCTCAATCCCACCTTCCTTAAATTGTTCCTAGTCCAACTTTGAAAGTAAGCTTTGGTCTATGAAACCAAAGATCATGGGTTCAGAATGAATATTTATCTCTAGAATGCCAAAACCGTTCTCCTAGTGGAGTCACCATTTGTTGTCTCTCTTGCACACATGCCCCATTTGGAATGGGGACCCTCTCTTCCCTCTTTTGATTGCTGGACCCTTTTTTCCTCGCCTCATTTTGCATGCCTATTTTTGTGCCCTATTCGGTCAACTCACCTTTCAAAGTCACATACTAAGTTTGATGAAACTTGACCCCTTCGAAAAATGCCAACTCTAAAGTTGGTTTGGGTTTCCCTTGTCAGAACGCCCTTTCTGACGTCCATGGCCCCTATCAGGCCCGGACCCTTAGGTTTCCTGCTTCGGATTTCTGTTTCAGATTTGTTGTTACTGGTGTCCGGCGTTCGACGTCTTTCCAAGACACGAAACCCGGATCCTGGATTTCCCCTTCCGGGATTCCGCTTGCGTTTTGCCATTTTGACGGTCATGGATGGACATCTTCCCGGCTACCGGACTTTTGATCTCCCGCCGCCGCCTGTGAGATTTAAACTCACCAACTTTTCAGCTGCCATACAAGGGAATTGATTGCTGCATTAATGGCTATTTTAGCTATTTAAATGTATTTTTTGGCTATCATTTTCATCGACCAAGTGATAGAGAAATTTTCAGAGCTCCCCGCTTCCAGAAATCTCCACCTCCATGCCTGAGCCCTCGACCAACTTCTTTCTCGCATTCAATAGATTGCTTCTTTGGGATCTTGAGGTAAGTCCGCCATCCGCATGCCTTGCCCTTTATTTTGCAAATATCTGAGTGTTGAAGCAATGAAAAATGTAAAGTTGGGTTTAAAACTGGTAAATTAGTATGTTCCCCTAAAAGCCCATGTGTTAAAATATTAAGAATCCATTGTTTAGGGCCTTGAATTTCAAATCGGAGCTTAACTTTGCCATGACTGTTCTTCGAAATAGTCATTGGTGTCTCATGGGCCTGGACCTTCCCACGACTGCCTGCCAAACTCCAAACCGAACATCAAAACATTTGTGCAATCAAATTCGTTCTGGACCTCGGGATCCAGAATTCCCCTCGCGAGTCTCCATTGTCTCCCTGTTGTTTTAAACGACGAATGGAGTGCGTCTTTCTAGCCTCTAGATCCTGGCCTTGCGAAGTCTATGTCAAAACTTAGAAAATCAAAATAGTCAAAAATAAAACTGTCTCGGGGTCTGATCCTCAAAATTTTGTTCATTGAATTCTGTGTTGATTTCGCTATTTTGACGACCTCCCCCGAGTGGCTTTCCAGACCTCAGAACCTGACCACGCAAAGTCCAGTTCCAATTTCCAAATAGAACCAGTTAAATCCAAAATCAAAAGTCTCCACAGACCCTGACCTTCAAAATTCCTTCCCCGGAATTCTGTCACTTTCACCGTTTTGAACGGCTGTTCTGAAGCGACTTCCCAAGTCTCGGACCCCATTCCACTCTTCCTCGAAACCAAATCTAAGCAAACATTTGAGGTCCAAGCCTCTTTCGAATCCTGACCCCCAGAATTCCGCTTCTAAAATTCCATTCCACTGTCGTTGTTTTGAACGATGAATTCATTGTAGCTTTCCGACCTTTGGGTCCTAACCTACTATCCACCACTTGGCTTTCTCACCTCCCGATTTCATCTCTGAGGATTTCTTTCCAGAATTCCACACCCGGATTGCCACCTCCATTTTGTTGTTTTATGCACTCAGACCCAACTAACTTCCTGATGATGGCAACTCGAGATCTGAAACCTGACTCCCGAAATCCCATCCTCCTTGCATCATTTCAAAAGACCTTCTAGTAGCTAAAGCCCGAGCACCAAAATGAAAGCTTAGATGAACTCCAAATTGAAATATGACTTCGACCCACTTCCTAAAATTTGGTCTTCTTTCATACTAGCCCCTGATTGATTAGATCTAAGACCAGAAGTGTCATCAGGAGTGTCTCGCATCATTTGCCCTTCCAAATGGCATTCTGCCAAGGGAATTTCAGCCTTAAGAATGTAGATGGCCTGTTTTACTTTCTTGTGATGTTTCATCAGCTTTTAAAAATGAGTTGTCATTATGGATCTAACCTCATACATTTAGAGAGTTTTCTAAGGCTATTTTCCATGTTTAATATTACTAATTCACATCTTTTGTGTAGGATTTATGAAATCCAATGCATAAGCTTCTGGTGCTTCCAAGGGGAAGGGAAACAGAACCGCCAAGGAACCTCGAGGTAAGGAGGATAAGAATCGGATGAAGTTCCAATTCCAAGGGGTACCATTGCAATCTAGGATCACCACCCTTTGGAGCGACATCATGGATACAAACTTCAGGCAGGTTGACATTGATGAGTTTACTCGGCGAGTCAGAGTGAACCCAAAGATAGGGAATGTAAGATTAATCAAAAGCAGTGGACTCGCCAAGGTTACAAGCTTTCCGCCAGCTTTGGTGGCCCCCAAATTGGTATTGGCATACAGGGAAGCATATCAAGCTGAAACCAGAACCATAGTGGATAGAGATGGAAATACTCTTGCAGACATGTCCCCTCTTGGGATAGTTGCAACCTTCCACATCCCTCCCTTCGAGACCATCAAAACACCAACCATAGAGGAGTGCAAGGCATTGTGGGAACAAGATTTGATAGGGTGCAAAAAACTGATCAATCAATACTGGTTGAAGGATAAGCGAGCCAGTACTAGCAAGGTCCTGCAAGAGCTCTATCACAGTGATTTCTTGGAAGAATACCATGACCTCATGACCTTGTTGAGCAGAGTAATGGGTCTTCCTGTTGCGGTTTTATTCCAGGAATGTATGTTCTACTTTATAGAGAAGATCCTCTATGGCAACGCTGCCTTCGATTGGGGAGAAATGATCAGCAATTGCTTCCATGAGAAATTTACCAGTGTAAAGAAGACATCACAATTCTATATGATGTCCTACCTATTATACTTGCTTGCTAATCGATGACATTACCATGGATTAAACATGATACCCAATGCAGTGCCAGGAAGGGAGCTTAAGCCCTATGACTGATACCCCCAACTACAATACCAGGACTTTAAGAAGGACTACTACAAGGTAAACGATGCCATCATCACCTACATCATCTGGCTACCTGGAGGGGATTTTCATAAAAGATTATCCCATAGCGCCAGGGCCCTCCTCAAACATTATGCCTTTTTGTACATATAGTTCCCCAAGTTTAATTACATGTGCACTCAAGGATTCACGGAGAGGCCGAACAAGCTGCCCCAGTACCCTAACGACCGGATCTTACTATTGGAGCTAACCTGGTAGTTGCGACATATTCATAATATCCTGAGCAACAAGCACTTGGCAGGGAAACCTTATCCTATAGGCCTTGGTCAAGGAATGTACAAGATCCACACATCCTAATGTGTAGGTTATTCAGAGAAGGAGCTGGCTGAATACCACTTCAAGCAATACACAAATCGGTCGAGAATGGACCCCTACAGTCATATTAGAAAGGAACTAGGATGTGAGTAAGCCCACCTCCACAATATTGAGGATTTTTGGGCCAACTGCAAGGATGACCTTGAGGTTCGGTTGCGACACTACATGCGCACGACTGCCATGTGCGTGGGAAGGATAAATCTATGCCCGATTCCTTACTAGCTTGAGGAGGATGAGGACATAGTGATAGATCCAGGATATGATGCCATCACCAATCTATCATTTCCTGTAATTGATTGGGATGAGCAAGAGCTTGATGATATCGACGTGCTCACTAGACCCGTTGAAATCTAAATACGGGCATGGATCGACCAACAGGCGATCTGATTGAAATAGCAAGGAGTCGCCTTAACATTTAAGGGACTCGAGAGTGAGCCTGGTGGCTCTAGTGGTGGTGTGTCCACCACAACAATTGGGGAAAACTCCAAATTCCCACCATCTGTCAAAACCAAGAAAAGAAAAGAAGCTAGCAAAGAGGGGTCTAACCCGAAGGTATACGCTTGAAAGGCTTCAGAGGCTGAGCCATCCAAGAAGAAAAGGAAAGCAACCGGAGTCGTCAAGATGCCAGTTGTAGCTAAAAATCCACCCCTCAAGAGTAGGGATGAAGAGAGTAACTTGTTGGGGTTCTCATTTGCTACAATTACTACCACTACTACTGCTACCCCCATCCCACATGCTTCGCTTACCATTTCTGCTTCTTCCCCACCTGCGGTGGACATCTCCGTTCACCTTGCTTCCACCCCTCCAATCATGCAAATCATTCCCGTGGATTCTTCCTCCATTACATCCTCACCAATCTCCTCTTCCTCTATGTCTCCTTCCCTTCCCTCTATTTCCACTGCTACAATGCCTGCCCTCAACCTCCTGAAATCTTTTGTGAAGTACATGAAGAACGTGCCCTCTAAGCTTTCGAGGATGCTCACTAATCTTGTAGTGCAAGCTACAATAGCTTAGGCTATGGCCCATGCTCAAGCTCTCCCTCCACCTTCTGAACCACCAAAAATGGATGCAACAATGAAAATATCTAATGAACTTGAGCGACGACAGCTAGAGGCTACAATGAGGCCGAGAGATGAAGAATTTGAGTACTGCGCACACCCTCTATTCGAACGTTGGGAGATTGATGAGGTAGCCTATGAGTCCACTAGTGAGAGTAGTGAGGAGTTGGACACTAAACTGATAAGAGAAACAAATGATCCTAAACTAAATGAGGAGTGGAGCAACCAGCTCAAGGAGATTGAAGATAAAGAGGCCGAGGATCGGCTTGTGTGTGAAGAGGAAACTACTGCCCCAAGGACTAAAGGCATAAAATCTCCAACCAAGGGGCATGACCAGACCCTAGAACACGATGAGGAAGAATCCTTCCATAGAGATGAGTAGGAAGGGAAGTTCGACGAACATGAACAGGGCTAGGATGAAGAGGAAATGGATACTGAAAGGAAGGATCTGATGAGCAGCTACACACCGAGTCTCCCCCTAAGTATATATCACTCGAACAAGACTCCGATGAGGAGGAGAAAGATCCAAAAACTAAAAGGAAGTCTCTTGTCATCAGAACTATTGAACTTGAGAGAGAGGACAACAAAAGTCAAGGTGAACCACCCCGGGAAGAGCCTCAAATGCCCGAATGGCTGGAAAAATAATTGAAATAGAAGACTCCCACCTTGAAGGATCCCAAGGCAAGGATGAAAGCCATTCTGACTAGAGCACGAATAAGCACCAAGAAAGAAAAGAAGCCTAAGATCAGATCAAAAGTAGCCATGGATGCAACCGGATCTAGGGTGGTGCAAATAGCGACACCAATGGTTGGAGAACAAGGAATCACTTATAACATCTCTACAATTCACTTAGGAGTGGCCACGAGGGAGAAAAATGTTCATCACCTCCAAGAGTCGGTTGCCACAGTGGTGCATCTTATCCAACAGGATAAGATCTCCAAGGAAGAACTCAAAGAGCAAGTGGCTGATTTAACGACCTATATTCAGCAATGGTCATCCCTGGATCAACAGCCCACAACATCATCCACCCTGCCTTAGATATTGTCCCAAGAAAATATCAATAAGTTAGAGAAAAGAAGGAACCTGGACAAGACTACGGAAAACTAGTTCCAGCATGTCTCGGACATGGGGAACATAGGTATCAACGTGGTTGCCCAAATAGCGAATAAGTTCCTGGAGGTGAAAAGAACCCTTGAGGGCACAAGGTGAATCTGTGAGGAGTTCTCGAGGAAATATGGGGCAGCCTACCTGAAGATTGAGGCCATACTCACATTTCCAAGTGAGGTCTAGGAGAAGGACCTTGCCTTCAAAGATGATGATGACTGGAAAGTAGATACATGGAGGCGAGATTTCAATCAGTGAAAGAGGAGGCTAGAGAAGATCCTTGAGTGCATAATTTTGGATATCAAGTGGGCCAGGGAGACCAGGGACGAGTGCTTCCGGTACCTCAAACTAATGATGGGGTACAAGCTCCCTACGGTTGAGATCAATCCTGAGAGCATAAAGTCCCACTTCCTGAAGATCATAGAGGATGGGATGTCAGTAGAGGTCACCACTGACTTCATGAGCTTCACTTCTTGAGCCTTCACACACTCAAAACTCTTCAGAGATAATGCTTCTAAATACCATGATGACTGGAAGAAGCTCGTCAACAATTGTCAAGAATGGAGCTATCAGATTTTGCGATTGGACATCATGGAGTTGGACAAGTTTTAGCAACTAATCTCGAGCTTTATGGATTATTCCACATTGAAGAAGTACAAAGGCAACCCAGTCATCGATGAAGAATTCCTTAAATAATAGCTACAGCAAAGGGAAATGAACTACAAGACGAAATTGCTACAGTGCTGCCACTAGATGACAAAATAGGGAAAATACAAGAAAAGTCTTTTAAATAAAATGTACTTGCGGGTAGCTGAAACCCTAGTGTAAGGTGAATCTTGGCCACACAATAGAATCAAATCATGGCCATTCATTTTTTTTTTGAAAACTATAAATAGGGCTCTCCTCCTCTCATTTTAAGGGAGTTGTGTTGTTGTAAAGGCATGTTGTAGAAATTATAATAGAAAATAGAGTCATTCTCTAGTGTATTTCTAGGTTTCTCCACATGTTTCATGATTCTTCTCCCTTTAGTTAAAACTTTTCTTCAAGTGAATTTGTTGCTTTAGTTTCCTTAGTTAGTTGTAGTGGGTTTAGTATGTTGTCTTTGGTTTTAAAGATTCATGTTGTGTGTATGCTTTCCTTGTCTATACTTTTGGTCATTTGTTGTTGGTAAATGACTGTGCAAAGTTAGCCTGGACTATAATTTCATAGCTGCTCATTAAAATTTGTCTTTGTTCACATTATATGGCGAATGAATGATGAATATTTGTAGTCCTTAGAATATAGCATAGATTTCATGACATTGTGAGAATTCAGATTAAGTGAAATTTTGTTTAAGGAAACTGTCCATAGTAGGAAGCACCATGATCACTGTTCACTGATAGTTGCAGGTCCAAGAACCATCCTTCTTCCTTGCCCCTTTTAGAAATAATTTGTGTTAAGGTTTGTTGTACATTGTAAAGCCAAATCTGACGAAACAATGGAGTCCAAGATTGTTGTCCGAGCCTACAACGCAGTGCGGTAATTCCATATTCGAAGAACTCCATTCATTGACCCAATTCTCCTAGCATTAAACCATGTAAGACCACCTTATGATTCTAGCAAAATCACATCAAATAATTGATATATTCCAAGCGTTGTCAAGACCTGACATCCGAGAGACCTTGGGATAGTGTTCTACAATTTGATTATGGAAGATTGTCTTTCAATAGAGGGAATGCACGTACATATTACATGTGTTGTGAAGTGCATAAAAACACCATCAACAAGTTTCAAGGATTTTTCAAGTGAGTAAGAGAGTTATGGGAGAAACCTCATCTAAAATAATTTGAACTAGAGTTTGATATAGCATTTAGAGAGCTTGACTTTCATGAAAGAGGAAGAAATATGATTACTTTGCTTCATTTTCATTTGCATAACCATACCATGGCATGGGAACCAAGAATACCAAGTATGTCTAGTTTCATGTGGAGGTAATAGATGTGGTCCAAAATTTACGAGGGGAAAGAAGGTCAATGTATGATCTTGATGAAATTGAGGAAGAAAAACAAGAGAGAGACATGAAAAATAAAATCAATGTAGATTTTCAAGGATTTGTCAAGCGAGTAAGAGAGCTATGGGAGTAGCCTCATCTAAAATATTTTGAACTAGAGTTTGATGTACCATTTAGAGAGCTTGGTTTTCATGGAGTTCCTTTCGAAGCCTCCTCTTTTATTGTTCCTATGGTAAACTATTTGGTAGAGTTGGTGGAATTAACTTTCTTATTAATCACTATTAGTGAGATTGAGATTGTTAATAAATTAGGCACTAATTTATTGTAGCAATAAAAGATTCTGAAAAGGTAGAGAGGGCTACATTGGTGACTCGAGGGAGAAACTTCAGCTTTTAAAAACAAAGGCAATTAGGTTGGCAGATGTGTGGATCAGGCCAACATTTGGTGGAAGAGGTAGAAAGATTATTGGAACTCTGGAGACCCACCATAATGAATTTTGGTATTCAACCATGAGAGAAAAAGAGAGAGTTTATATCATGTATCAAAACATTAAGCATGCATTCTTCCAACTAGCAGAGAAGGAGATGATTACTTTGCTTCATTTTCATTTGCATAACCATATCGTGGCATGGGAACCAAGAAGATCAAGGATGCCCAGTTTTATGTGGAGGTAATGGATTTTGTCCAAACTTTAGGAGGGGCAAGAAGGTCAATGTATGATCCTGATGAAATTAAGGAAGAATAGCGTGAGAGGGACAAGAAAGATAAAATCAATGCAGAGTTTCAAGGATTTTTCAATCGAGGAAGAGAGCTATGGGAGTAGCCTCATCTAAAATATTTTGAACTAGAGTTTGATATACCATTTAGAGAGCTTGGTTTTCATGGAAGAGGAAGAAAGATGATTACTTTTCTTCATTTTCATTTGCATAACCATATCATGGAATGGGAACCAAGAAGACCAAGGATGTCCAATTTTATGTTGAGGTAATGGATGTGGTCCAAACTTTAGGAGGGGCAAGAGGATCAATGTATGATCCTAATGAAATTGAGGAAGAACAGAAAGAGAGGGACATGAAAAATAGAATTAATATATAGTTTCAAGGATTTGTCAAGTGAGTACGAGAGCTATGGGAGTAGCGTTATCTAAAATATTTTGAACTAGAGTTTGATATAGCATTTAGAGAGCTTGGTTTTCATGGAAGAGGAAGAAAGATGATTACTATGCTTCATTTTCATTTGCATAACCATACCATGGTGTGGGAACCAAGAAGACCAAGGATGTCCAGTTTTATGTTAAGGTAATGGATGTGGTCCAAACTTTAGGAGGGGAAAGAAGGTCAATCTATGATCTTGATGAAATTGAGGAATAAAAACAAGAGAGGGACATGAAAAATAAAATCAATACAGAGTTTCAAGGATTTTTCAAGCGAGTAAGAGAGCTATGGGAGTAGCCTCATCTAAAATATTTTGAACTAGATTTTGATATAGCATTTAGAGAGCTTGGTTTTCATGACAGAGGAAGAAAGATGATTAATTTGCTTCATTTTCATTTGCATAACCATACCATGGCATGGGAATCAAGAAGATCAAGGATGTCTAGTTTTATGTGGAGGTAGTGGATATGGTCCAAACTTTGGGAGGGGCAAGAAGGTCAATGAATGATCATGATGAAATTGAGGAAGAAAAATAAGAGAGGGACATGAAAAATAAAATCAATGTAGAGTTTCAAGGATTTTTTAAGGGAGTAATTGAGATATGGGAGCAGCCTCATCTAAAATATTTTGAACTAGAGTTTGATATAGCATTTAGAGAGCTTGTTTTTCATGGAAGAGGAATAAAGATGATTACTTTGTTTAATTTTAATTTGCATAACCATACCATGGCGTGGGAACCAAGAAGACCAAGGATGTCCTGTTTTATGTGGAGGTAATGGATGTGGTTCAAAAATTTAGGAGGGGCAAGAAGGTCAATGTATGATCTTGATGAAATTGAGGAAGAGCAACAAGAGAGGGACAAGAAAAATAAAATCAATGCAGAGTTTTAAGGATTTTTCAAGAGAGTAAGAGAGTTGTGGGAGCAACCTCATCTAAAATATTTTGAACAAGAGTTTGATGTACCATTTAGAGAGGTTGGTTTTCATGGAGTTCCTTTCAAAGCCTCTTCTTTTATTGCTCCTACAGTAAATTGTTTGGTAGAGTTGGTGGAAGTACCTTTCTTAGTAATCATGATTAGTGAGATTGAGATTTTTAATCAATTAGGCACTAATTTCCTATAGAAATGAAAGAGTCTAAAAAGGTAGAGAGAGATACATTGGTGACTCAGGAGAAACTTCAACTTTCAAAAATAAAGGCAATTAGGCTGGCAAACATGTGGATCGGGCCAATATTTGGTGGAAGAGGAAGAAAGATGACTGGAACTCTAGAGGCCCACCATAATGAATTTCAGTATTCAACCATGAGAGTAGAAGAGAGAGCTAATATTATGCATCAATACATTAAGCATGCATTCTTCCAACCAGCGGAGAAGGAGATTATTACTTTGCTTCATTTTCATTTGCATAACCATATCATGGCATGGGAACCAAGAATATAAAGGATGTCTATTTTTATGTGGAGGTAATGGATGTGGTCCAAAATTTAGGAGGGGAAAGAAGTTCAATGTATGATCCTGAAGAAATTGAGGAAGAACAGTAAGAGAGGGACAATAAAAATAATATCAATGCAGAGTTTGAAGGATTTTTCAAGCCAATAAGAGAGCTATGGGAGCAGCCTCATCTAAAATATTTTGAACAAGAGTTTGATATAACATTTAGAGAGCTTGGTTTTCATAGATTTCCTTTCAAAGCCTCTTCTTTTATTGTTCCTACGGTAAACTATTTGGTAGAGTTGGTGGAATTACCTTTCTTAGTAATCGCTATTAGTGAGATTGAGATTGTTAACCTTGAGAGAGTAGGATTTGGGAAAAAGGAATTTGATATGGCTATCATTTTCAAAGGCTTCAAGTGAGATATAATCTGCATGTATTCCATTCCTCAATATTTGCTTGATAGCATCAAGGAATGGCTAAACTCCATGGATATAAAGTATTATGAAAGAAAAATGAAATTGAACTGGCGGCCAATTTTTAAGACTATTAATGATGATCCAGATAAATTTATTGAAGATGTTGGTTGGGAATTTTTGAATATCAAAGCTAGTAATTTTGATTCTGATAATTCAGAAGAGTCGGATCAAGGATATGAACCCTTTGATGTAGAAGAGGAATCAAAATCGGATGAGGAAGGTTCAAAAGATGAATCTCTTGTAGAATCATAGGAGGACAAAGAAGAAGAATATTTTGAAGAGTAGGATGGTAAAACATGGGATGAATTAGAAGTCGGGGCTAGAAACGTAGATAAGGAAAAAGGAGACGAGTCTAATAGTGAAGAGGAAAGGTTTAAACAAAAGGTGAAAGCCAGTGATAACTTTAATAAACCCCCCCCCTCGACGCAGGTGTAAAATCCTGGTGAATCTTGTATACTTCTCAATAAAAAATATCAATTTTATTGGTGATTTTTTTCGTTTTTCAAGAAGAAAAAATAATCCCCATTGGTGAATCTTTTATAATCCCTAGAAGTCTATGGAAAATCGTGGCAAATTGCAATTTTTTTAAATCGGATAAAATATTTTTCATTGGCGAATAAAACCGTTTTTCAAACCAGATTTTTTTTCCGTTAGCGATTAAAACCTTTTTTCAAAGCAAAAAATATGTTTTCATTGGCGAATTAAAATGAATCTCCAAATAATAAAAAAATCCAGTGGCAAAATAAAAATCATATCGGCCATTCGATGGACAACTGTAGTTGCATTCTGGAGGTAAATCTCTAAAGCACTAGACTTGTGATTTGAAACCTCCAGAATATCACTAGAACCGTTAGATTTCTAGAAATCAATGGTTGAGATTTTATTACCGTAAAAATGGTTATAAAGTTCTATTTCTCAGCATTTGGGTGACCTCGGCGGGATGCACAAATTTTGAAGTGAAAACTCATTTAATTAATTGTACAATGTCGTTAAGGGATGTCTTCTCAAACACCAACTGGATAGATTTAACATAATCTTTTAAATCCTCCAAAAGGATAGATCTTAAATAAGGTATTAAGGAGTTTGGAGAAACAGATTTAGTAGTAGATTGTCACTTCCTGCTGGTAAAGTTAATTAAGCCTGCATATGAGGAAAGGTGGCAGCATTTTGAACTCCATACTCAGAGTTTCCTCAAAATGGTACTTCCAACTGATATTAGGGTATGGGAAGATGAAATTGTGGCCTTCATGCAACCAAATTTGAATTGTCCTGAAGAAGAGCAACGCGACAACATTTCCCAACTACGTTCAATGGCGTGGAAAGAGAAAACCAGCTATGTTGAGTACAACAGGGTAATTTTTGTTTTAGAAGAAGAAGAAGAATGCGTTGAATATCATAATTTTGTTATGGAAATGCAATTGGAACTGTTTAGAGTCTCGACACCTCCAGTAGTTTATCAAAGTCTCAGAGATGAAAAAATAAGCATTCCGAATTTGACCTAACACTAACAGATAAAAATTGAATAATTATCAAGAAGAAACATAATTCATTCATAATTAAAAGGAAGCATTGATAAATACATAGATTTAGAAATATATTCTTTTATCTCTCTAATGCCAAAAATGTGGTTTCGCAGACTTGTCACCCCACACCCTGTACAATCAAAATTCAAAACATGCTCAAAAGATGAAACTATGCCCCCTTATCATTATGTGTCACAAATTCACAATTCACATCAGATTAATTCATTTGTTAAAAGAGAAAATATTTCTTTTCTTTACTGGTTGTCAAAAAAATGAACTTTGTGTCATTTTTTTAAAAATATTTTGCATCTACTTTCATGGTTAAGGTGACAAATCTGTACACCAACAAGAAAAAAGAGTTGCAGTCTGGAAGTAAATCTCTAAAGCATTAGACTTGCAAATTGAAACCTCTAGAATAACACATTAATCATTAGATGCAAACATTTGCCGAGATAAAGGCCCATCGCTCATCACTCATTCACTCTTTTCAATGCTTTGAATCTCAATGTTGTACATTTCATTTCATTGAAATTCTCAATCTTTTGAAGAAAGTGTGGTTGGCAATGGCAATGGCAGCGATTAATGCCATATGTGATATGAACATTTGAAGCAATTTCTTGGACAAATCATAGCTTTAATGAAACAAGATTTGTAATGATTTCATATCATTTGAATGAGTGATTTTGATAGCTTGTCAGTTGTCATCTTGAGGTAGAGTTCAAGTTGGCATGTAGCAAGACGTCAATCAAATTAGAAATTTTAATTATACAGGATGGTAGCGGCACTAGTGGCCCATAAATAGGGATAGTGATTCAGTGATTAGTAAATAGTTCCATAAGGGTTTTTATTTTCTAGGGTTAATAAGGATTCATGAAGAAGATGATGAAGTATTAGGGATACTGTAAATTCTCCTACTTACAATTATGTAGTTACAGAGTAATCAGTAAAAGATGAATTTCCTTCGAGTTCAGAATGGGTGGAATTGGAAAGAAGTTGATTTGGTTAACCTAAATTTTCAAACGGGTTTTGAACCAGGATGAGGAGCTCTAATGGAGATAAGTGCTATCCCAATGCATAGAGGCTGCGGGTAAAATATGGGAGTAGATTTGCTTCTCCTCCTCTATTCTAACAACTCCCATTTCCCCAGCATGGTTTGCCAGGCAAGCCCCATGAATTTATTTTCAAAGAGACATTTGTATTTCATCTTATGTATGACTCTGGTTCTCGAAGGGGATAAGTAAATTTTGTATCTTCACGACTCCATTTCCCCAGGACTGATTGGAACCCCCTTTTCCCAAAATGGCTAGCAAATCCACTAGCAAAAGCTTGGAATTATGAATTTATTTTCAGAGCCACATCTATTTTTAGAGATAGATGTGTAGTAAGTTTTCAGCAACAAAGCTTGGAAATTGGAATCAATTTGTAATCCATTGTAACGAGCAACAACTTGGAATAAATTATTAAATTTTTTCTATGTAAAGTACTAAAGTGACACACTGACATATGTTATTTATACAAAATAGGAGCTACAGTGCTACTCGTCTGTAAAAAGATATGTAATAATGTGACATTGAAATTCAGCTGCAATAAAATAAATGGTTTTGTTATTTTATTCTTGAATCTTGATTCCTTGAATCTTCCTTATTCATTTACGTTTAAGAGTAAAGAGTTGTTTTTTGAGTTTGGAACTTTAGTGTCTATTAATAATTTAATATATTTAAATCACTTTTTTTTCTTTTGAGAAATTAAGTAATATACTCTATGCAATATGCACTTGAGAATTCATGGTTACTCAAGTTTCAAGTTCAACCGTTGGATGAACATTTGATGTATGGTTGTAGTTACATTCCATAATGAAATGAACAAAGCGATGGCCTTCCCAATTTAAACCTCCAAAATCACCATATAACCGTTAGATTTAGAAAGATCAACGGTTAAGATTATGACAATAACAAACAATTAGTATAAAAATTTTATCACGGTTTGGTCATTTAAATGCCTATCAAAAAAATTGTTTAATTTACAAATTTTTATATAAAATCTTTTATAAATGGAAGATCTTGAAAAATTAGAAAACAATGATAATTATTAGTGATAAATATAAAAATCTACTGTTATAATTAACAATTAACAAAAGTTTCTAAAATCGTATTAAAAATAAATCTTGTTAAATATATTCAAAAAATTAAAAATATTTATGTTTTATTTTGAAAAGATTCTAAATTAATATATATTTTTATAATAATATTATAAATCACATATAGTAATATAAAATATGATAGCTATTAATATTATAAAAAAGTCAAAAGTTTCTAAATTCATATTAAGAATATTCAAAAAATTTATATTCTATTTTCTTTTTATAATAAAAATTATAAAATGATATATATTATAAATTAAAATACTATATAATAATTTTTTACGGATTAATAAAAATATATCAAGTTAAACTATATGGTCTAGTAAGTTCTACAAGTACAATATATGGTCTAAGATTGAAAAAATGGTCAAATATTTAATAAACCATCAAATTACAGGCTTGTTCTCAACTGTCAAGTGATTAATGTTTATTTTTAAAGTAAATATAATAAATTACTCAAGTTTCAACTGTTGGATGAACATTTGATGTATGGTTCTACTTGCATTCTATAATGATGTGCACAGAGCGATGGGCTTCCCAACTTAAACTTCCAGAATCACCCTATAACCGTTAGATTTAGAAAGATCAATGGTGAATAATTTGCAGCTTGTAAATGTAAGACATGTCATTCACTTTAATGTTCCAATTTTGAGAAACAAAGAATTTAAAGCACTTTGTACTGCTAAGTGTCAACTGTCAAGTGATTAATGTTTATTTTTAAACTTTAAAGTTAATATCATAAATTACTCAAGTTTCAACCGTTGGATGAACATTTGATGTATGGTTACAGTTGCATTCCATAATGAAATGCGCAAAGCAACGGGCTTCTCAACTTAAACCTCTAGCATCACCCTATAACCATTAGATTTAGAAAGATCAATGGTTAAGAATTTTCAACTTGTAGACTTGTAGACCTAACTCCTAAGACGTGTCATTCACTTTAAAGTTCCAATTATGAGAAAAAAAGCATTTAAAACACTTTGCACTTTGAAATTGTACAGTGATTTTTAAAGTCTTCAATCTTCAGATTGCTCATTGGCCATTGCAATGCACCACCCTGTTTTGGATTCCAAAGTTCCACTTCCAACAATGCCATTCCAATTTTCAAGCATCGGGACTCAGAATCTGGGTAAGTGAAAGAATTCCTACGGCTACATTTCATCGTTTGACATTTCTTAAAATCTTATTTTGTCAAAGTTTGAAGTTTGGTTTTAGACTTTAGAGACTCAAGAATTCATTAAAATTAAGGAGGACTAATAAGTATTACTTATTAGGGAATTCAAATTTCACAACTTCACATTTGTACAAGCATGTCTACCACCAGTACCACTAGAGCAATGTCCAATAAAAAATACATTATGCAGAATTGCTTAAAACCCCAGGTTTCACTAATGGGTACCATGATATTTATGATCCTGAAATCTATGGTAGGCATACCTCAGAACTTAGATTTTCATCTCAGAATAAGGCTACAAAGAAAACAAAATTTAATAGTATCAGTGCACTATGGGTAACTAGATTAGGGCGCATGATGTTACATGAAGTTTTCCCTTGCCTGGAATTTATCATGGTCTGTGCCGAAAATTATGATGATAAGAAAAGAGAAATTGTTAATAAAGATAACCAAGAAGAATTGTTATCCATTAATGCAGAAGAACTTGGAAAAGTGTTGGGGTTTACAACCGAAGAATTTGGAAACCACCACATTGACCTAGAAAAGCTTGCTAATGATTATGAAGCAGTGGAAGAAAGGCTGAAAAATGATTTCTTAAATAATATAGTTAAGGATAGAAACAAATTGAAAGGTGATCAAAAGCCTCCTTATAATTTGGATTTTTTTAAACCATGGGTTTAGGATACTATTTCCATGATAGCATTTTGCCTCGGTCTGGATAGCAATTTGGAAGTGGGTGCAAGCCTCCTTGAAATGGTATATTATATCCATTATGCTGATGAACATGTCAAATATAATTATACTCAGCACATTGTAGAATCCATGCATAAATTTTTTTTAATGATTAAAGAAGGTTCCACGAAGACATTTAGGTTCACAAACTACTTGTGCTATCTTTTTCTATTCAAATTTAGAGGAATGTTTTAGACCAACAAGCTTCAGATTCAACCCTACAGTAATGCAGAGGAAAATAAAATGACTCTAGTATATGAATGGACCACTGAGATAAGGATGCATGATTCTCGAAGGAACTACAGTCATTTTGTAGACCACTTTTTGGCTCCATTGCATCAAATAATTACAAATAATCCAATGCCTAGATTGCCTATGTCATGTAAAAACTGTATGCAACTATGAAAAGAAATACATTTGGCTGATTGGTACTTAATGGAAGAATATATTGTGCTAAGATTTTCTGGATTGGGAGTAAAACCATACAAACTTCCAATACATGTGACAAAAAGGGTTTTTGCCTTTGAATATGTAAGGCAGGTGCAGAGTGCTGATGAACTACACTTTCTCAGTCAGCAAAAGAAGACCTTATTTCCTTTTTTACCTTTTTCATGTGGAGGTTTCACATTTGAGAGAAAAGCATTTAGTGTGGCACATAATCTTTTGAATTTTTTTGCATTTGATGCTATCTGTCACTAGCAATATGATCCATGTGACATCATTAAATCAATGATTGTGGCCAATAGGAATGCTGCAAATAGAATTCAACATCAAAGTAAACCCTTGCTTGAAAACTTGAGAAACAAGGATTCTTGGGATGAGGTCAAAATAGCAATGGAGAAAAGTGTTGCTGAGAATGGTATTTATTTTGAACAATTGTCAAGCAAAATTATGGCATTGCACCGAAAGACAATCAAGACATACAGAAAAATTTATTAAAAAGGTGATAAACCATCTAGTAGAGTAAAAATTCCAAGTTCTCTAGAGAAGGATGTTATAGATTAAAAAAGGTCACGATAAAAAATTATTGCCTTTTGGTCTATGAGGAAGGACCTAGGAGAAGAAAGACCTCTTGCAGAGTATGATGATAACGAAGAAGATGAATATTTTAGCAAATTGTGGAATATAGAGCATCTTGATGAACGTGATGAATCTGATGATGATATTTATATGGAAGAAGAAGAACAAAGTCATGCCAATTACAAACCTATTCTAAGTGAGGCCGCAAAAGAAGAATATGCTTCAACATATACTATAGGAGAAGCCATACTTCAAAAAATTGGTTATGAAGGTGGTCCTTTGGGGTCCAAAGGACAAGGCCCTTCGACAATACAAAGTGTTGAGCATAGAAAAACAATTGATAAATCTGGCCTTGGGTTTGAAGGTGAAAAAGTAGACCAAGGGGATACAAGACAAAATCAATTTGTTAGAGCTTCTAGTCCTCATCCTCATGGTCAGATACAATCACAACTAGGACATGCCCTTGGTGGACAACTTAGTGCAATTTGGAGTGTCATTGGTGGCAATGGTATGGGTAGTAGTACTAGTAGTGGTAAACATGTGCTACAACAACAAATTACACACAATACTAAGAGGAAAACAAAAAAAGATACCACAGAAACACCAGGTGATCAAGGCAAGCAAAAGAGGCAAAGTATTTTGACAAGTCCAAGTCACACTATCAATGGATCCACCAATACCACAAATTGAGATAGTGTGGGTGTGTAATCATTAGAAACTGCAAGTACTCCTATTCCTTCACCATTCAAGCATTCCATTGTTCCTGCCTCCCTAGGTTATGATTTCATTAAAGAGTTTAAAAATAAATCTGACTTGAATAAAAAAGAAAAGAAGCAACTGATGGAGAGTGTGTCTACTGTAACTTTAGAGACTACAACAACCATGGTATTACCCACATTTGACACAAATAAATAAATCATGGAGTACACAATTGTTGTTAACACAGTTCAAAACAAACCAACAAATCAGATGGATCGATCTGAATACCAGGTAACCAATTTTCAATTGGATTTTTTTGGCTTGAAAAATACTGACAAAATTAATGTATCAAAGAAGAACAATGAATTGGTGTACACATCATTGCTAAAGTAAGATAGAGAGAAGAAAAGGTTGTTGACCCAAATAGAAAAGTTACAGGCAGACGTAGCAAGTGAGAAAGAAAACAGGAAAGTAGCAGATAACAAGAACAATGAATTAGAAAAAAGAATAATAAAATCTGCCTCTACATCAACAAGCAAAGAGGATAAATCAAATGAGAGAGAAGTGAATGACCTGAAGCAAAGGCTAGATGAGAGAAACAAGAAATATGATGAGGAAAAATCCACTTCAGAAAAATGAAGAGTAAGCATTGTGAATGGAAATGTACAGTGGGAACAAAAATTGGAGAAATAGAGAAAAACAATTGAAAGATTAGAGAAAGAGCTGATGGAAGCAAAAGAAGAAATTAAGTCTTCTCAAAATAAGTTATCTGCATTTTGTAGAGATATGGTGAGGCATATAAAAAAAAGATCTGGGATGAAATAATGCAAAGTTTTGATCATTTGTGTGACATGTTTCAGTTGATTGATGCTATCATATAACATTATAAGAAGCTCAGCAAATATTTAGTGGACAACAAAAATGTGCTGGAATTAGAGAAATCTACAAATGAAGTTCTACACATAGTCTACAAAGCCAGTGACAATGATCTAAAATCAAAAGGGATTACTAATTGGATTGAAACCTCAATGAAGTTGTCATCTATCATTGAAAATTGTTCGAGAATGTCTGGAACAAATGAATATTTGCATTTGGTTGCAGACAAGATGAAGGTGGTGGATGAAAAGGCAAGGAACTTCACAGAGCTTGGTTTTCCAGAGGCTTTTGACACAAATGAGTGATTCATTGGAAGGGATGGTTTCAGAAAGAAGATGGAAGGTACAAAGAAGATTGATTTGGACCAGTTTCCTCAAAACCCAGATGTGAACTATTTTAATTTGGATTCAATCAAAACACTGATAACCATGAATGCAAAATTGATTGAAGAATTCAAGATAGGTTCCACTTCTAATTACAATCATGAAGTGTTAACAAAACATCAAGTCAAACAACATCAGTTAGAAAAAATGGCAATTCCACCTCCTGAAGAGTGGAAGTTGCTAGAAAAGGTGATACAGTGACTTGACTTTTTATTTTCAACCTTTGATAACATGAGTTTCCAAGTTCCAACTCAGCTCTGTAAAGATTTGTCTTTGGGCATTGGCAATGCAAAATTTTGCATTGCCAATGCCAATATGTACTCCTTCATGTGAAATTCAATTAAAAAGTTCAAATTCAGACTTCAGTAATGTGATGATGTTCAATTATTTGTATTATTTATTTTATCATTTGAACTACTGATGAACTTGATGGAACTTCTAATTTTTCTCTCTGAATTCCTCTTTGTCTTGACCTTGTCTTGGTCTATCAATGTGTCATATTATTTGGGAAAGAACCTAAGGTTGGTGTTTTTATATTGGTTTTCATGAAAATCCTAATGTCGTAGACTCGTATGTAATACCTTGGGTGAAAATCTATTCAGATGTTACCTTTTTTGGGTGGGTTTTTTTGGTGTTTTTTTAACGTAAACCAAGTTTGTCTCCTAATCTACCTATGGAATTTCCAATTCCAATCAAGGGCATGGGATGATTACAACATTATTTCATAGCTTATGATAGTCATTTTATTTGCAATTTGGCAGCAAGCTTTAAGTAAAGACATACAAACACATTACTTCACAAACTCGTACAATTCAAACTAGTGCCACATAACATTGGGGAGTCAAATTCACAAACATTTAAAATTTAACAACAGATTCAATTTTTCAAATACATAGCATATAAGATCCTTGGCAATATTGCATTACAATAGTGTCAATCCATATCCTAACCCAATACTTCTTACTAAATCCCTCTACAAACATATCCATCCATGATTCCATCCAAGAATTTTAATTAATTCCTTGAATTAAAGCCAAAATGGAAAACATACACACCAGAGCACTGAGCAGTGAGATGAACACCATAATCCTTGATTATACTATTCAAAATTACGATATGTTTATACAAAGGAGAGACATAAGCTTAAAATATAACATCGTAACTCAAATGTTAGTACTGTTGCGAAACATCAAATCTTCATAGACCTAAAACCTCTTCTGCAACTATACCTAGACTCGACCTCACCATATCTGACTTGCCAACCCCTATTTCCAGCCTTGAAATCCTTCTTATAGAAAATGAAGGAGCAAAAAAGCATCGAGCCAAAAATTACACATGTCATTGGTCAATTATTAATAGACCATAATCAATTATACTATAACCGCTAAGTTGTTAGTTTTAGTTAATAGAGATTGTTTTACTCCTGTTCAGTTAAGTACTTGTCCACCCATTTCTATTATTCCTCATCCATTGCCCAGTTAAAATTCACCACCTCGATCACCCTAGTATCATAAGGTGTGTACTTCACCGCACCTTGGTTAGCCTCTCTCTCAAAAGACTCTAAGAATATGCTGGTATTAATTATTTTATCCATACTACTCACCAGCAAGTCATAGTTTGAGCCATCACAAATCAATTTAATTTGTGCATCAATAAACTCTTCTTCTCTATCTTGCCACTACTACAATGTCTTAATATTTCCCTATGCATCTATTATATCTAGCAGAAAAGTATCATTCCAGTCATCAAAACTCTTTACCAGTTCTCTAATTTTTCTACTCAAATCATCAAGTAGGGCCTAGAATCCCTTCAATGATTTTACAAAATTTAGAGTAGGCTTCAATAAATGAGGCCTGTTGTCTGCATCAAACCTGGAAGCCTTAAACAGAACATCTAAATCAGTGGCCCAAGGGATCCACTTCTCAACCAAAGGTAGAACTACTTCTTGATCTCTGGTAATGTTTTTAATTCCACCCAAGAACAAAGAATGCAAAGAATGTACAGATGGCAACCTACAATCAACCTTCTCATTTAGATGCCTCAAAATGGTGTCAACCACCTCATTTTGTTTAGCAATTGCATCATCCTGACTTGAATTTAGGGCATCCTGCAATTCTATGATTTTATTCAACATTTGCTTCTTGGTATGATCCATAGAATAATCAACTTCCTATTCAACTGGCTCTTGTGCAGGGCTAAGAGTAGGTGTTCGAATAGGGGACCCAGGAGTAGAAATTATTGGGATATTAAGGTGAGCTAACCCTGAAGTAGTGGGTAGTGCTCTGATACCAAGGGCACTGGAGGATTCTCCTACCTGCTCATATTTCAGTCTATCTACTTCAAACTGTAGCTCAACATTCCTCTACTGTATTCTACTATATTCCCCAATTATTACGTTGTATTTCTCCATCAGACTCTTATTTTTAGCTTCATTCCTTTCAGCTATCTTTTGGGACAATTTGGTCACATTCAATGTCAAACTTGTGGCTTCTGTTGTTGAGGTTTTAGAAGCTCTCTTGATGATGAGCCCTCCCCTTAGACTTTGGCCAATATCAGCCACGTGTGGTTTTCTACCCTTGGGTGCCAATGCCCATATGGCTAGAGTTTCATATTCTTCACTAAAAGAAGAGTCTTGCAGAGTTGCCTTAACCTCTTCCTCACTGTTTTGCACATGATGCTTGGACTATAGGATATCATTGAATGCTACAACATCAGCTATGTCCCATTCAGGTAGAAGTAAGACACCAGCCTGAGTCACAAGTCTCCTTCCTCAAGATTAATTCTCTTGAATTCCTCCATTAGTTCGGCCTTAACTTCATCATCATTCTCCTGTTCAGACCTATCAAGTCTTGACTCTCTCCTTCTCTTGCATTTATCCTGATATTCGTCTAATTTCATTCTCCAAATTAACTACAAGAATACACAAGTCTTCAGGAAGGCATCATCATCTAGGAATGCCTTGCAGGCCTCCATCTTGGCATCTTGTACACACTGCCCCTTTATATCCATATCGATTAACACCAATTGTGTTGATCTAGGAGGAGAAGGGATACCAACCTGCATGTCTTGATCAGTCATAATTATTTCATCCATCAGAGCCTCTTGTGTTTCCTCATCCCTTTGCATCTTTAGGCTTGGCTTTGATGTTAACTCTACAAGATCATTTCTCGGTTGTGAATCTAGGTCTGAAATCCTTATCCCTCTAGGTTTCCTAATCCCTTGACCCATTGTGATGATGCTTGCATTATTTGTTTTCCCCTTTTATCTCCTGCCTCCTCATCACTGCCATCATCTCGCTTCCTCTTGTATAGAGGCATATCCTCTAGTGGCTAATAAGTTGACCTTGTTTCTTCAGGCCTTGCCTCCGGTCTTTGAATTCCCAATTCGAGTTCCAAATTGACTTTCTTAGTTTTCAAAGTGCTCATCATATCTTTGAAGTTATTCATTAAGAAATCTATTCTTTTGTGAAATGGAGTGAACTCCATCAGTGCATCATATTTTGGATCCATTTTATGCACCATAGCCAGTAATTTCTCATAGGCAATCCATTTCTCTTTATTCAATTCCTGCCTGCTCAAATCAAACTCATTTTTTATTAGATCCTCAGGAAAATTGAAAACATGTGCAAACTTGCCACCTTTAATTCATTGCTTGAATAGGGCAAAGAATCCCTCGAGGTCATGCTGCCTCTTAGATCCACTCTTCAAATGATAATCATCAAAAAATCTTCCAAATTGGACCCATCCTCCCTTGGAAAAGACAAAATTAGAAACAACAGTATAATCAAGGAACAAAGTCCCTTTTCCTTTCCTTGTCAAATTATCCTCATGAATGCAACCTAGTTGCCACATGACCTCGTAAAATCCCATCCTTGATGGTACATTATATGGGAGAATGTGAGGAGCTCCCTGGAAACCATAAACCCTTAGGATAGTGCTTGTAGGGTATAAGATGATGTCACCCCAATTATGGCACACCTTCAAATCAGGCTTCCTCACTTTGGGTCGGAGGAAATCTTGCAAATCCTCAGGGACCCTTGGCACATTTACCACCAATCTAGCTCTAAGTCTAGAAGAAAAATAGTTATCAAACTGCACAAAGCTAGCACCTCCCGTATTGCAAGACAAATTTGCACTCCAAACCTATACTGGCAATCTTTCTCCGTTCACTTCTTTCCGCAACACCATTTTCTCTGAGAAGAAGTCGGCATTCTTGTACATGAACATATGCATTAATAGGGAGTACCAGTGTCCCCCATACGCAACTTCAACAAAACCTTATGTATATTTTCAGCAAGAAAAGATGCATAGTCATACACTATAGAAAAATTGGGATGTTGAATCTGAGCCCCCATAAACATATAAGCAATGGGCATCACGGTATTAGGGCTAAAACCTAAAATCTGGCAAAGTGAATAAAATGTTGCCAAGAAGTGATCAGCAAAACAACTCAACCTGGAAGGCTCCTAATCAATTGGGCTAATGTGAATTGTTGAACTGCCTACCTTGGCTAAATGAGGAGGAAGCAATTTTGATCTGAAAAGAGGCTTTGACCTGGCATATTCCTGCTTCATTTCCTTAAAATCTACTCGGACTAAGAATGGACTATATTCACTCAAATCAAAAACCTGCCAAATCTCATCTACATTTATATTCAGTAGAACCCCACCATCATTATCCCTGATAATCCTTGTAACAGAATCATATCATGATGCCACTACTCTAAGTAGGTCAATATCAGGAAATACACTTGGTACAACTAGTTTCCCCATATCGTACTTCCAGCCATTACGAAAAGAATGAGGCACATTTTATTGCCCATACCATCTCCTAAAAATTTTTAGACCCGTCATTTGGACCCTAGCATCTACAATATTATAGGTTTTACACCTTAGTCCCTCGCCTAAGGCTTTCCCATTCATTAAAACCAAACCCCTCTTCTTGTCATTCATTGATAGTGGGAATTTATCTAGGAAATCATCATATAAATTACTTTGAAAATAATTAATATGGCTAGGATGTTGCTTTGATGGTGCCATTTCGAACAACCAGGGCTTCTCCTAAAATAAAATTCTTGAACAAACTAGGGCTACCCAAAATGAAATTACACCAAAACTTTGCAATTTCCCATGATTCAAAAGAACTAGTAACCTTACAGTCTTAATCAACAAGACCCCTGACCAACACAAAACAACCCTCCACAAAAAACACATTCAAACATAAACCGTGGCATAGAAGGTAACTCATGGGATTTCGCGCCTTGTAGAAAACAAAACCTCGCTATAATTGCTTGAAAAACTCAATCTCTGGCTCTGGACCACTTCAAAAAAAATTGAATGCCTTTGTGGTGAAGATAGAATAGAATTAACTACTTAAAGCCGATGAAAAATGGCCAGTAGATATCCCATCCACCATTAAAGCTCACTTGTATGCTACGCCAATGGCTTCAATCATATTTGATGCAAATTTAAATCCTCGTCGTTGATCTCTTGTTCCTTTCAAATCATCAATGATCAAACGTCCATCTTCAAAAGGCCGACAACCTAACAACATCTCCATGTCATTATCGAGGGCCCACCATAATACACAGCACCAAAGGAATACATGTGGCATCCGCCTGTGATATCACAATCACTAAACACCCTTCACTTTAAGATCACACGATGGCAGGCAACTGTTTATTCCCTCCATCGGCGATCATGGTCATTCACAATAGTGAGCATCACCAAAACCAATCCATTGAGCAACTTTTCATCAAGGTTAAAACATTACTGTCGATCTTAAGCACATGCATCTCACATCTGGTTTAGTAACCCACTCTATAATGTACTAAAGTCAGATACAAATGTTAAGCACTTTATTTACTCATTTTCAGCATCAGCAATCTGGGACACATGGTGCCCGCCCGTGATATCGCAACCACCAAGCAACCAGCGGTGATGTCATCACAAGATTGTAGGGAACTGTCAAGATCAACCGTAGGGAGATTGACAGTCACTAAAAATAACCCCTGCAAAATAATACAATTACTTAAAATAAAAGAGGGGAAGGGGACATCGCCTAGGAGAATGACAAACAATGGCTCAAATTTATTCTAAAACATAGGGCACGGTCCAACCCAAACTTGAGAAATAAAAGGTTAGGCAAAATATTTAGCATTTTTATTAAAAGGGGCCCGACCTAGATAATTCAGTGGTACATAAGTTGTTTTGAAACCACCCTCAAAAAGGTAACATCAGAAAAGACCCAACCCAAAGATATACATTATATGGCAGGTTACTAAAGTAGTTGTGAGATGCACGTGCTCAAAATCTATGGAGGTGTTATAATCTTGATGAAAAATTTGCTCGACAGTTATGTTCAACAACAGTGACTGTTATGAATGAACACAATTGCCAATGATAGAGATCAACGGTTGCCTGCCATCATGTGATTGGAAGATGCGAGGTGTTTATTGATTGTGATATCATGGGTGAGCACCACATGTATTCCTTTGGTGATGCATAGTGTGGTGGGCCAATCATGCTGAGATGGAGATTACATCAGCCTTTTTGAAGGCATCCATTCGATGCTCTAACGAAAGTGAAGGATCGAGGATTGGGATTTGAATTTGATTGACATTAAGTAATTTTCCTTCATTCTATTTTACCACAAAGTTATAACAGATTTTGGTTGTGTCTAGATGATAGTTTTGGACCACTTTTGGCATAAGTTTCTTGAGGTTTGGTGGTTGGCCAGTGCATCATTCATTCTATAGTAGGTTTTAAACTCATTAGAGTTTGATGTTTCATGACATAACTAGCATCTGAATGGAAATTACTCATTTCAAACTCGTGTCTCTCCATTGTATAAACATATCATTATTTTTGATAAAATGTTCAAGGGTTATTTTGTTCATTTCTAAGTTATGGATGTTGAACTATTAGTCTATTAGCTTCTATTATGTTTTGACTAAAAATCCTGATATGATTCATGAAGTGCAATATAAAATATTAAATAAAATATCCCAATTCTTGAACTTGAAATGCAATGATTCACAATTTATTTGAATACAATATAAAATTCATCAACTATTGTTTGGAATATGATTCATTTAGTGCTTGAGTATAATCTAAAATAAGATTATAAGATATCATGAACTTGAAGTGCAATGATTCACAATTTTCAGTTAAAAGAATATAAAATATCATCAACTACAGTTTGGACTTTGGAACAATGGAAACTGATTCAAGAAGTTCACTAAAAATACCTAAAACCTGCTAATTCTCTTCCATTTCCCAAATGGAGCCAGGTTCCTCAAACCAATGCTCATCTTTAGATAAATTAAAAGAGTCATCTTGATTCTAAGATTGCTCTGCTCTTTGTTCGGCCTGTGTCTCAAAATCAACATTCATTGTTTGATTTGTGTCAATTTCAATATCATTGTCATCTTGATCTATCACAAGCCTACTACCACTGCCACTAGTACCACCACCAGTACCAAAGGCTCTTGGAATTGGAGAGTGTGTGTTGCACAACCTGGCCTCTCTTCTTTCACATGTGGACCTCCAGATTGCGAGTGCCCTTTCAAAAGGAATTTTTTTGACATTATACGCAGTTCCTTTCATCCTCAAGCAATTTTCCAAATTCTTGTCCAGTTTGTTTCTTAACTTTGATTTCAAAAACCCCAATGTATTGAAAACTCTCTCATCCTCCACTGACCCCAATATCATTGTTTGACATAAATCAACAAGTTTGAAATATTCTGACATCGAACCACACAATATTTCACTCTGACCTAAGCTTGTCCAAACCTTTTTTATTGATCCCGATTCAAAGGCCTTCTCCTTGCCCATGAAATCAGACTGGTCCCTCATAGCTATTGTAAAACTCTGACATTGATTTCTAAGCTTATTTTCATTTAAAATTCCTTCTATTTCCTACTCATTGTATGTTACCTTTTTCGAAAACTATTCGATCATGATTTTTACTTGATCATGAAAATATTTTGGGTTATCTCGGTTTACCCAAATTTGAGGATACACAATACCCATGGCTTCAAGTATTTCATGTTGAGAGAATCTTTCATGAATCTCTAAGGAAAGAGATTTTTCAATTTCCTTCAAATTATCACTAATAGATTTAACAATGTCATTAGAATCTACCTCATTAATAGGTACTTCTTTTCTAGAGCATCTGGTTGTCTTACAATGGTACATTGGTATCTCATAGCCACGTACACAAATACATAAGTGCCCGATTGCATTAAACTGCAAATAATTATCAGGATAATTCAAATCAGTAATTTTCTGCCACATCAAATAATTTGCGCCTTCTTGTGTTAGATCTAGATATAGATGATCGAGGGCCAAGCATGTAAGTTTATGTAGATTGGAATATTCATAAATATACATAGTTCTATCCTAGGATTTCTTCTCAAGATTTTTCATCTCATCCAGCATGGGGAGAAGACTAGCTAAAGCCAAGAGTGTCTCTATATCGCTTAACCTATGTAAGAGTTCAAGAGCTTTGTCTACTGTGTTGCGATGCTCGTACATCAACCCAATCAAGGATTCATATTCTGAAAGAACTCGTTGCGTCGGTCCATGCAGGGAGATCCATCTAGTATCAACATCCTTGAGAAGCTTATTTCCAGATGTTAATCCTTCAACAAAATTTTGAAATTCAAGGAAACGTTTGAGACTTCGGTAGAAGTATGCGTGGATCTCGCGAACTAGATTTTCAACTTTTGATACTATTGGAAACTGCTTACAATTTTAATTGCTAAATTCATTATGTGGGCCATGTAGTGAATGCCAAGCATGTATGGTGCACAAGTAGTTTGTAACTTTGTGCAAAGACCGCTCCTTTGACCTTGCATCACTGCAGCTCCATCAGCTCCTACACACACCAAATTTTTGGCAATTATCAACTCATCCAAATCTGCAATTTCAATCAAAGATTTCTTGACTAGTTCAAATAGATTTTGCAATGTTGAACTGTCCTTCATTTTACGAACACAAAGAAGATGAGCTTGGCGAACATGTTGTTCTATAGTATACAAATTCATACAAACCCAAGAAGTATTGTCTACCGTAGTAACTTTGTCTAAAGATAATGCAATTAAATTTGACACTTTTAATTTCTCCTTTAAGTCTTGCTTTTCCACTGCAGGAAGATAGTTTTACAATTCCCATCTAGCGTTTACTAACCAATGTGAGAAGGGAAAGTGGGGAATGCTCAAATAAGATAATAAATCAAAATATTCTAGGTAGTTTGTCATAGGACGCCCCCTAAACAATATATGAAAAACAACACTCATCTGAATAGTTTTTGATAGATTTACTGCTGCCATGGCTTTTCCAAAATGAGCCTCAAGTGTACCTTCACATTTTTAATCTTTGACATTCTATTGTTATGATCTCCCTAATCTGTGGCATACTTAACATGAAGACATTCTTCCTTTGATTTCCATTGTACAACTAATTGTTCCTTTCCATCTATTATTTGTTTTCCGTAAACTTTTCCGATATGCTTTTCTATAGTGCCAAGCTTTAGCTGTATCATCTTGTCTCTTCCACATTTCCAACTACAAATCTTACATCTAACCTTTGTTTCCCTTTCAATATCATTTTTGTTTGATACCCCCACTAGTTCAAGGAATGGGTACTTCGACAACCAACCAATTTGAAAATTCCTTGTCATTTCCCACTCGCGCCCCAATTTTGCTTTGCCTTTTCTTTTCTTGCTACAAAAATCATCCTCATCCAAGTCGATTATCTCATTCTGGCTATCCAAGGTATCCCTTGGAATATCTTCTGCCATATTGCCATCCTCATTTGGTACATTTTGATTTAACACAATGACAATCTCACCTTGACCTTCCTGTGGTGGAAGAGTTGATGATGTATCTCCATCTTCAATAATATTTGGTGGAAGAGTTGATGGTGTAGCTCCACCTTGATTTGATGGATTAGAAGCTTTTCCAATTCAAAAGTAAGACTATATGGTACCTCCTTATTTTGGGCATTTTGATGGCCTCCCAGTCTCTTCATTACCCACCTACTCAAGAGTCTTATCCTTGCTACTTGACATATTGATCTCACTTTGAATAAAAGCTAGAAAAAAATGTCTTCTTGTTTAAAAAGGACAGACCGATGGAGAATATAAATCCCATTCCCTACTTAAAATTATGTTTAAGACTGAAGCAAGAATGGAAAATAGTTAAAGAAATCTTATTATTATAACTAATAGTCTAATAACTAATAACAGTATGAAGAAATGATCACTCACCTTTGAGTCTACATTTTTCAGTTTTGTTGACTTCCGAATCGAGAAGTAGAACCTCAGAACCGAAAAAAGTGTGTAAGAACAAATAACAGTTTCAATTGTATTTACATCAATCCATATTTGGAAAATTCCACGGGATTTTGAAATGGTATGTTAAAAATTTGGCGAATCCTGCGTGCTTATACAACAATACCTTGAAACTTTCAAGGCGAAATAGGTCCTCATAAGCAACTATTTATAAATTTTAACTGGTGAAATGGGTCTTCACAAGCAACTATTTGTAAATTTTAATTGGCAAAATGGGTCTTCATATAATGTTGTTTTAATAGTATTGGAAAATATGTTGGCGACTTTGACATGCTCCCTGGGATTCCATGCGAAATATTGATCGGTGCATTGGAAATGCGTAGTCTGTTATGGCGAATTTATTGCCTAAACATGCTCATAGAAAAAAAATTGTTGGCAAATGGACATGCATTGGACCAATAGTCTGTGAATTCCTAGTGATTTGAACACCTTGTAGATACGGTAGATTCACCAAATTCGAATTTCCAAATTCCTAGAATTTGCTAATTGGTGAAGATTCGCCACTAAAGTTATCCCTGGTAAAAGCTACAATGAAGTCTTAGGCATTTGATATTAGAGATTCAAGAGGAATTCCTACCAAGAGGCATAAATTCAGATGAATTGAGTTCATCTACATCCTTCTACTATTTATTCATGCACATAAATGATCATCTTGTAATCATAAGATTTGAGCTCTATTTACTCATCATATGCATCAATAAACAACTCAACACAACAGATGCAAATTGGCATATTAACACAACAATGTCCAACTAAGTTATTGAAACTCAACTATTGATACCTCATTCTCCATCCAAATTACAAAATCATTGCACTTTTTATTTTGTAACATATTATTTTCAAATTGCTTTGGATGGTGGCCATATTTTTGCTCCTCTCAAAATAGGGCACATGGACTAATTATACTAATTATTATGAAATCATTTACTTTTTCCAAGGAAATAAAAAAATATATCATTTAACATATTAAATATACTTACAAATGTACAAATCAAGGCCTGTAAACCTTTTTGACCACTGCGATGCATGGTACAAATTTTCTCATACTAATTCAATTTAACTATGTAGAAATAAAGTTTAAATATCATTTAATAAATTTGATATAATCTTATGAGAAATTTCAAAAACCTGTGTACTCTCCTCACTAGAATTCCTCCGTGCATCAAACTTATCATATGCTTTTACAAGATCTTTCCATACTTTCACACTTACATCAATTGGCCTTCTTTTTTTCCTTAGCTCAAGAGGGATTTTTTTATCTTCTTTGTTTGGTTGCACCGAAATCTCTTGCAGTTTTGAGACATTTGTAGCTTTATCTTCTTTATAGACCACCCTGTTCCAAATTCATTCTCCATGTCATGGATAACTACTTTTTTCAGGTGCATGGGTATCTTTGAGAATGGAAAATTTAGATGGTCTTTGAACTATTGAAGGCATGATTCCTTCAACCTATTGACAAACGTTTTCCCAACATCCGACATTTGGACTTCCCCTCAAACCACCTTGTATTCTATCTTTGTATTGTAGCTACCAAAGAAATATTGAAAACATGGCATGGTGGAAGAAGTTTGTGTCATAGGAGTGGAAGTATCTGCTCCCTCTTCCACATTCTTAGAGTTTATTGTCACTGATTTCCTCCTAGACTTTTTAAAAGATCTAGGACTGGTTGGGGAATCAATTGTTTCCCTTTTATAAATTTTATTTGTTTGCAATGTTTCAGGTGCGTTACTAGATTGTTTTTCTATGTATCTATCAAGTGTTGTCTAGTCCACATTAACCAATTTGTTCATTGCATCTACCCCCAATATGGAAGCCAATTCATCTTTATCTTTGTCAATCTCATGTCCATATATATATATATTTTAAAATTATATTTCTTCTTTTAAATTTAGAAATAAAAAACTAAAAAGTAAAATTCAAAGACACAATCGAAAAATTTACAAATCTATAAATTAACAATGGATTACCTCATTGTAGCCAAATTTTTCTGACAATTATCACTTCCCTCCATTGCTTGACATTTTGAGGTGACCTAGGGAAAATTATTTTCATCCAGTCTATGGAGGCAAACAAAGTACACACTATCAAGTATGAAAGTTTTTTTTTCTAGGAAAATATGTTCGATTGGTTTGCTTAGTGTTGATAACCTAGGGAAAATATGTTCACTCGTCTTGTTTAGTGTTGATAACCTTATCATGAAAACTCTTTCATGATGCAATCTTCCATGAATTTTTCATGGAATCGGTGACTATGGCACGACTAGGAAAAAACAAGTGATTGATGCATTTATTTTCAATAGTTGCTCACTAGTGACCGACCCAATTCCTAGATTTTCCAAGCAATTCACTATTTCCTTGATACTTAAGCTAGGGAAAGAATACAAAGGCATTCTCGGTTCGCGCTATAATATTTTGAGCCAAAGCTCAAATGGTAGGGTAATTTTTTTTATTGGTTTCTCAAAGGTTTTAGAATTTATAATGATGGGAAAATTTAGAGGTTTCCTGGATTGATTAGGCCACAAAATAGTAAACAATCATGAATTCAACCAAGAAAACAAATTGTAAGATTACCTATGGTGTTGCAAACTAAATCAGATTTCTCATTGATTGTTGGTAGTTCCCTACTCTATTCCTTTGTACGACGTGTCACAAAATAAATTGAATTTATCATCAGTTGTTGGTAGTGCCGTACTCTCTTCCTTTGCAAGGTATTTTTCCCTTTTTTTCTCGCCTGATTTCTTCCTTCATGCAGGAAAGTCTTAAATTTTTTTATTTTGATTAATTAGTCGACGCTTTAGTCAGTGTTAGTTAACACTAGCTTTAGCAACAACTCTTGGTCATAAATGTAATTTTTTTGGGACATATAAGGTGGGGTGAAGTGTGCCTAATTTAGCACCTATCCTTGTTGTATAGTGACTATTTTTATTGTTGTGTATCACAGGATCCATAGTGTTGGAAATAATTCCAACTCCTGCCTTGTTTTTGTGACCACCATTGTCTTGTAGATCCTTCATCACCTCAATGTGCTAGAGTGGTTTTTACTACAATCCCGCAAGCTGCTTCATCCTTCTCTGCAGTAGTGTGGTGAAAGCTTTGGTGGCGGCACACGATTCTTCCTTTTGTTCTTGGTGATCTTGTGGTGACTCCTGCAATCCCACAAGTCTTCTACCATTGGCGTGCGGTAGTACGGTGACCATCGCTATCCCACGTCTCCTTCATCAACGCGATGTGGTAGAGAGGTTTCTACCATGGTCTCACAATTTTATTTTTCCTTCTCGGCGGTAGTGCGATGAAAGATTCTATGGAAAAGAATTTATTCATAGAGGAGGCATGGAGAGAGGACATTGACGATGTAGAAATACTAAATCGCTGAGAGAAAAGTGGGTGGAAATAGAAGAGACAACAGAATCTATAGATACAATAGAGGTAAGAAGAGAAAGAAACCTCAACCAAAGGAGGACGGTGTTTATGAATTCACAAAGGCTACAACATAGAGGGGATAAACTCATTTTTTTTCCATGAGGCCTCTAAAGTCAAACTCATTGGTTGAAAATGCATAAGAATGGTGATTAAATGTGATTCTATGATCAAGGGAAAAGTTTGAAAATTAGGATAGCTAGAAAATGATATCAATATGTCAAATATTTTGACTAAAGTGAGGTTTTGTGTTGGCTAGCATATTCGTTGAAATGATATAATTGGTGTACTAAAAATTATTTACTATTTTGTGTATTATAGGGGTGAGATGATGCCAGGGCAATAGATCCTATCATATCAAATGAGGACACAACGGATGAAGTGAGACATCAGGTACTCAAATTTTGACTTAACTTAGGAAAAAATGATATGATGGAATTTTGTGATATGCCAATCCTTTTTCACACTATTATTGAAATTTATAATTTTTTATCCAATCTTGACATAAATTAATGCATTTTGTTGATTATTTTAGATGGATATTGGAGAAAATGCAGAGCCTAAGCTCTCAACTAGAAAAAGAATAGGATATGCATGTGGACGTGGGCCTAAAACTATTAATTCATGTAGATGACATGGGTGGAAGAGGATATATTAATGGATACTACAGACACAACAAATGATTTCACTAAAGAAGAGGTACGTCAGGACTATAGTACATGGGATGAATACTTTGAGAAAATTGTTGTTTGTGGATGTTTTGTATATCATGGAAAGAAACAATTCAAACGAGAGATTGTACAAAGACATTACATATATGATGAGATTCCAATCAGTATTATGCCTCCTACAATTGATTCAAATCCAAAATGTATTGTGGTGAGGAATTTTGCAATTTGATATAAATAACATGTATACTTCATTTAAACATTGTTTTATATTATTTAAATAAATAATATTTTCTTAATGGATACTTGCAAGAGAAAGTTCTTGGTTTAAATTTTCCTTGATCACCGACTTCTAGCATAGAGGGAGATGATCGTTTATCAAATGATACATCTAACAAAAATATGTGCCAATATACAAGCTCGAAAGATGAGGAATTGTGAAAACAAGTAACAAAACAAGAAATGGTGTGAAGATGCATAATTTTCTTAAAGACAAGGGGAAGGTGGACTACATACCCTATGAGAATGAATACGATGGAGATGATGACTTGCCCCTAAGTTTCAAATAAATTTAGAAAGAGACATTTGATTGTCGACTATATTGTGCTTGGCCTAGTGATCAACAACTACCTAGAGTGTATGAGGTGTTTCAATTTTGGGGATACAACTACATGATATAACCCTCCAATATTCATGGAGTGAATCTAGGACTCTTTACTATCCAAAATGTACATGTGGGATCCAAACATAGAAACAATTCATAACAAACCACTAGGAGATTAATGCCATAATATGGTCCATCATATTACAATGGTGAATGGAGAAGGCTAGCAAAATTTAAGCCTAGCATGTTAGTATATGGTCTAAATTAGAATATGTATACACATCATCTCCAATTGGAAAGTGGAGAATAAATGAATAGAGTTCATCTTATGTATATAGATGGATGTGCATACACACACAAAAATATTGCAGGATTTATAAATAGTAGTAAAGGAAGGGACCCTACTGTAAGACCAAATTGTCAATTTGTTGAGGCTATAAATGATAAAGATGGAGATATGGAAAGAGAGGTTGATATATTGATAATGGTAGAGGCTATTATGGACCTTATCATTGGGGATGAGTTATTGATTGATTACCCCCTCTTAAAATGCACTCCTACACAAAAGAAGAGGGAAGAAAAAGGTCTCCCTAAGGATGTTCTTAAGGGCAGAAAACTAAAGAATGATAAATGAGTGCGGACTAATGTTTTATAAACTATGTTGTCAAAATTGTGTTTTATAGAAATTATTGTATAAAAAAGGAAGTCTATAAAATCATGTTCCATTATTAAATTGATGTATATATGTTCATACAATTTATATAATGTCTAATATATGTATTTTGTTCATGTGTAGGTATATTTCTATGAAGATATTTTGGACCCGAAATGGATATTTGCCATAGATTGATCCAAGATTAAGGCATGCATTTGACAATGCATTAGTGGATACTGAGAAAAACAATGATGGCCAACAAAATGAGAGAGAGGGATTAGAGAAGATTGAAGAAATTGACATCCATGATGATTTTGAAGATGGTTATGTTTAGGCACAAGAAGACAACAATCGAGAGTTAGATGATGTTATGGAAGACAACAATATGGATGGTATAGAAAATGATGATCCAAATACATCTGGTAACAATATAGATGGTCTATAGTCAAATTTCAATGATGATGAAGATGATGCAGGTCAAGATGAGGATGATGATAATATTAAATACTTGAAATAACATATGAACATTGACAATGCTACATTGGATGACATTGTAGCAGACAATAATGTTAATGACTGAGACTTCTAAATATTCAGAATTATTTGTAATCCATGTTTAAAAAATGATGATTCTTATGGCCTAAAATTTGAAATGCTTCAGTAATATTATGTTGTACTTGGACAATTGAAAACCTATTTCATTCTCCTAGCAAGCTTTTTTATTTTCCATTATAATTCTCGACCAAACAACATTTGTGGGGATGGCCTTTTACACCAATCTTAATTTGTATGAAGTTCACGAACTTGTTGTCAAGCAGTAAATTCCTTTCATAGATAGGAAATGTAAAGGCTTCATTTAAGAAAAGATAAGTAGTCTCTTTCTAAGGGTAATCCACATGCAAAAAGTAAAAAACACATAAAAAAATAATTGTACAGTAAAAATCAGATTCAATTAGTTATGTCTTATTTTTCTTGCACACTTATCTAAAATACATTGGGTATTCACCATACATTTCCATTCACAAATAAAACATGTTATTTCATTTATTTTTACCATATATATCATAAGTGAAATTATTGTTACATAATGATGTATTGAGAAAATAAAGTATACAAAATAATGCAAAGAAAATGTTTGAAATTTAACATGCAACCTACTATGTTGTGCTGAAAGGAAACAAGATTAACTGGGAAAAGAAATAAAAATTAAAAAATTATGATTGTACTTAAAAGTGAATAGGATATGAAAAGTGTGGACAATGATAGTGCTGAAATTGAAAACCCCGATTCTGATGATATTACTATTTTATGTCAATCAAGATAAAGAGCACATACAATTTTATATACATAGAAAATGAAGCTTTGAAACTAGTAAACTAAAAATGTAAACACTGTAGGATTTTTCCTTAAATAATAATTCACATACTCACTTACAAAAAAGGGTGAAGCATTTTTTATTCAAAGTCTATTTTATTTAGTAGACATAACGGTAAAAGAATATTTACAAGTACAAGAATATATACATTGTTTCATAGAAAATAAGGAATGTTTCATAGAATATACAAATACAAGAATATACCATCATCGTCATATCCTTAATTACCTATTGCAATGTCCTTAAATTGTTCAATATTTGATATGAATTGTTGGTAGAAAAAATTAGGATTACTTGGATGGTTCTTCCATTTATTTTGTATCAACATATGTTCATGAAGACACAAAAGCTAATAAAATATTAATGCATGTAACTCACAATTATTTAAATAAGAAACTTTTTTAACTTTATTATTTTTAAATAGTTTCCATTTTTATGTTGAACATGTAACAAGGCAAAATAAGCTCAAATTTTCAAAAAAATATCAGCTCTACTAGCATCCACAATAAATGCTTTATTGTATCAGCATATTCATTCACATAAGCACAATATTGAGGCTCAATAACTGATATTAATTCAAATATAAGAATAAATCAGTATGAAAAACATAAGAAAAATATAGAATGATAACATAGTCATGGAGAATCTCTGATAATAAGATTTTTTCTATTATATTTCTTCAATTGATATATATTAATAACATAAGTCTTCAAAATGGAAATGATATATCATGATGATAATTTAAAACTAGGTCTTGGTTTCCTATTTATATAGGAAGCAACAAGAAATAGGATTTTTACAAAAAGAAATGACCTTTCATAACTACTTCTTTTACTAACAACTATTTAATTAGCATAATTACGGAAATAACAAGACTTAAGACATTTTGACATATGGTTCCATTATTCAACATAGAAGACCCGTGATCATTAATCTGGAAAAGTCTTTCTCTCCATGATGAATGTCCAAATGCTCTCGCCTCAGTGTCCTATTCTTATGAAACTAACAACTATTTACTTACCATAATTAAGGAAATAAAAAGACTTAAGACATTTTGACATATGGTTCAATTATTCAACATAGAAGACCCATGATCATTGATCTGGAAAAGTCTTCCTCTCCATGATGAATGATAAATTATCTCACCTCAATGTCCTATTCTTCTAAAACCAAATACTTTTCCTCCCACTAATACACCATAAAATATGATGGCCACTTATATTCTTGGATCTTTTACATGTTTGCAAGATGAGATTTCCATTGACTATCTAATAATTTCTTTGTATCATTGAAAAACTTTAGGTATCCTGCATCAAGAAAAATCAACCCATCCATGATCTGATTTAGCCTAGGAAGACTAGTATCATCATCCTCATATATATGAGTAATGGACTTATGAACAACTTGACTGAATTATTTCTTCCACTTATCCAAGTCCTTCAACTGATCACCATCTCTCACGATTTCAGGTATATACCATTATTTCCAGGTATGGAATAAATCTATTTATGTTACAATATTTTTATCAAACCCTTGTACATACTGAAATTCATTAGTAATCATCTTCACAGTTTGTTCAATTGGCTTTAATGTTGTGGTTGCATCAAGACTTCTTTGCAGAACCTTGCATAACTTAGCCAAAGTGTGGTGAATAGGCTGCCACCTTTTGAACAAAGGATCTAATACAAGCATATGTGTCTTTATTTGGTCCATTGTTTGTTGAAGTATTTTATAACTATCATGCACATTATCAATTTTATCCATAACTAATTTTACCCCATGCTCAAAAATATTTTCTATAACTTCACAAATTGATCTTTTCACTTTATCCTAGGTTTGATTGTTGGCCTTCTTTACATCATCCACTTCCTTCTCTAGAGTTTTTACCTGTTATGTAGAAATGTTCTTCACAATATCCATTTGAGAAATAGGAGGCCTATATAACACCATATCCTTGCTTTGTGAGGGTACTTCTCCTCTTAATTTTTCTTCCAATTTGACATTCTCCATGAATAGTTTATTAACTTCATCATTTAGGAACCATTGTTCCTTTTCATACACTTTCAATCTGTCTTCTAATCCCTTAATAGTTGCTCGAGTGAACATGGTCAAATGCATGGTAATTGTGGTTGCCTCCAAAGGGGTGTTATCTTGTATTGTCCTTACCATCACTGCCCCTTTCATCCCTTGAATTACATCTAATAATTTTGGCTTCTATGTATTTTTTTGTTTGATCCATATGGTGAGGGTTTCAATCTTTGGGTTATACCCAGTTCCACTCACACCTTCATTAGAGTCAAATTCTACAACTAGCATTGGATCTTTTTGAGCCCGCACTTGATCAAGCAAAAAAAATTTCTTTAATTCCAAGCTTGGGAAAATGAGCATATTGCTCTTCAAGACTATTTCTCTAGCCTTTTGGGGGCTAATGTCAATGTTGTCAACTCTTAATTCCTGGAAAGTTTGTGCTACCATTTGATTTTTCTCTAATTCTTCAATTCCCGCTTTAGCTGACTCCACCCTCTCTTGAAATTATTTTATCTTCATCTTCATCTAGAAATCCTTAAAATTGGGAGTCTTAATGAATTAATCATCTTCTATGAATATCTTGGCTGCAATTTCCCTTTCATCTTCATGTACCTTTGTAGTTTTTTTTCCTACATCACCCATCCCTTCCTCGTGTTTATGGGCATTGGTCTCAAGGATGGGTTGATCAACTTCAATATCTCATATCAATTACTATAGTACTATAGCCACTTCCTTAGTATCACCCACCTCTTCAATATCCTCATAAGGTACTAACTATTCAATTCTTCCTATCTTCTATCTTTTGGGAGGTAAATACTCCATGGGAAGCTCAAATGTTTTATCTAGGGTAAGATCTGCAGTTGCACCACCATCATGTTCTTCGAGATATGCTTCCTTATTTCTATACAAGTCTTCAAATCTACCAATTATCAATTATGTCATCTTCATGGGGTCCTTTTCCTCAATAAAGTATCCTAGGAAATTCTTGGACCTCTGCTTCGTCCTTTCTTCAAGCTTCTTCACTTATTCCCTTTTTTTCCTTGTACTAAATACATCATTATAAGTAATGTAGTTCCTTATGACATCTTCTTCAAAATCCACTCAGTGTGACACTATCATTTTGGTAAGAATATTGTGCCTTATGTTATTTATATGATTTTCAAGTTCAAAGGCTCTTTCTTTTCCAGATTTCAATGCATATATTGTCTTCAAATAATACTGTAACTCCTCTAGCATGTCTGAGCCTACAGTCCAATCTTCCCACTTGGTTTAGTTTGGCAGGAAAGTTCCTTTCTTCTACTTGTACATTACATCTTTCTCCATCCACATCATTTTCCACATAAATTCAAGAAATTCTATTATGAGGGGCACAAATTTTGGCAGTAATTGTGGAGAAATAAAGCATCCATAAACTCTTATTATTGTAACTTCTGGGAGGAAGAACCAATCTCCAAATTTGTGTGTATGACCCTGCTCTGGTCTTAAAGCCAATGGTCTCACTAGTTGCAGCATTTTGGTTAAAAATCTTGATATTGCATACCCAAGAACTCGAAGGATTCTATATACAAATTCTTCATAGAATACAACAAATGTTGAATTATTGCACCAGCTATCCCAAATATAGCACCATTTATAGACAAGTGTGGGATTCCCTTGCTCATTTACTGTAGCCAAGTCCATTCTTTTATTGCAGTGGTTCCTATTCTGGTACAATATCAGATGACATAGTAGGGAATAGTGTTTGAATGTAGCTAGTGCTCTATCCTCTATAACTTGGGAGAATTCATCATCTAACACCTTCTCAAGGTATGAAGCAAATTAATATTAAATATTAGTTTCAGGGTTTTGAATTCTCATGGCCATCATCATTAGGCCTACTAGCTTTTTATCTTGAGCATCTATCCCCAACACTTGGCAAAGACATAAATATGTATTCACAAAGTAATACTGAAAATATGTCACATTAAATGGTTTAGTAGTGGTAGTAGAGATGGGGAATGTTCTGTTACCAATGCCTATTTTCATATATAGGGGTACCTCATCAATTCTATAAGTATTTTTTAACCTAGCATAATTCTCCTCACTTTTCTACTGGTTTATCTTGGTCAGAGCCTACTTGTTTAAGCCAAAACACTCGATGATGGATTTTCTAGTTACTTCTACAAATATTGTGCCATTTGGAAACCTTACTACTTTGGTAGCTAAGTGATAGTGTTTGGCTAGCAGTCCGATAAATTCTACATCAAAAAACACATTTGGGAAAATAAACCTTGCTATATCCAACATCCAAGTGTTTGACACTAGAATCTTCTCATTTTTCTTACTATAAAAATACCAAAATAGGTCCCATCCAGATTTGGAAATGAGGGCATCCCTATAACTTTGTGTAGTTTCCATGAGAAAATTCTTATTACCCTCTTTCATAGACCCTGAAAGTATATCTAATATGGACTGATGGAGTGGTCTCTTCTTTACTTTAGGTTCTTCATCTTTAATTTTAGGTTGACTTTCTTTTACTTCTAATTGTTTTGTTTTAGGATGGAGTGATTTCTTCTTTACTTTAGGTTCTTCATCTTTAATTTTAGGCCGAATTTCTTTTACTTCCAATCGTTTTCTTTTGGGAGGCATGTTTAAATTTTCTCTACTATGGCTTCAGATGACAAAACCTTGAAAGATTTTTTATATTAACAGAGATCTTTCAGAGATTTTTTGTGCACTTAACCAAGTATTTCACGTTTTCGAGACTTCTTCTTCTCGTATCATTAGCTCCTTCCATGCTAGTGCACTACAATTGAGTGTGATATTGGGAAAACTCACTTATCTTTGGATGGTGCGGTATTCAATCATATTAGTTTTGGCAAATAATGTGATTTTTTGTATTTAGTGTTATAAATTGTAATGATGCCATGATTATCGTACTATCATTGTCTCTTATTATACTCGTTATAGTATGGTGGTGTTTTTCCCTTCTCTTATACTATTTACTACACTACCGCCTTGCTCAAGGCTTCTTGTTGTGGGATTGTGGTGCATACCGCTCTACCACATATGTTGTTCACCTTTCTAGTGGTATATCGGTGTATGCTTTTGATCATTACTTGAAGAGTGTCGATGAGACAATATTATTTGTCTTACTAATATCTCAATGTCTCATCGACATTAGATCTTATGTTCCTCTGATCTTGGTTGCTGGTGTCGATGAGACAAGCTAATATCTCTTTCTGATATGCCACTATCTCATCGATATTTCTTTATATATTGATGTAACTCTACCATGTCAGGGAGACTTGTGATTATCATGTGCTATAGTGGTATTTTTTCCTTCCCTTCTATTTTTTACTACACTACTACCTTGCTCAAGGCTTCTTATTATAGGGTTGTAGTGAGCACTTCTCTACCACATATGTTGCTCACCTTCCCGATGGTATAGTGGTGTATTATTATGATCATTACTTGAAGAGTGTCGATGAGACAATCTTATTTTTCTTACCGATATCTCAATGTCTCATCGAAATTACTTCATTATATCCAAGAGTTGTTTTTCACCAAGCACTTGTAGATATACCTTGTCGATGTGACATAAGTGATTCTCTCCTTAATATGCTTGTATCTCGTTGACATTTCACTCATTTACATTATTGATGAGACATATAAATAAGATTCTTTGAGATAGGGGCACGTCTAATTCGGCATTAAAACTGAAGCTAAACCCAAAGCCAAACTCGAAGCTAAATTCAGAGCTAAACATGATGCTAAACTTGAAGCTGAAATCAGAGCTAAAGGCGAAGATCAAGGCATCACTACACTCAAAGCTACTATCAGCGCTAAATACAATGTTACTTTAGGTGCTAATTAGTGCCTAAATTAGCACCAACTTGTACTGATCGGTGCAATAAATTCCAAAAATTGCACCATCTCGATAAATAGCACCGATATTTCCAAAAAATTGCCAAAAAATACATTAAGCAATGGGTGGAAGCAAAAAATGGAGCAAACCATAGGGATTTTTTGTAGTGCCTCTACTATTTCTTTGATAAGCTTATGTTTATGCAAATATGGTTAAGTTGCTATGTTGTAGTTTTCACGGTGGTAATAAGGAAGTACTGAAGGTGATGAAGATTTGTTTCTAGGGCTTGGTTTCCAATTTCTTTTGAGATTTTTTTAAAAGAGGAAATAGTGTGTTGTAGTTTTGTTCTAGGTTCTAGAATAGTGTTCTAGTGTTTCTCTGCATTTCTTCTAGGTTAAAGATCTGCCTATGTATTTTGGATAGGTTGATCAAAGGTGTTTAGAGGTGTTGTATTTAGAATTTGGTGTGTTGTATCATTGTGTAGAAGAATTTTTTGTTTGTCAATGTGTGAATAGTGTATTATAGAGGTGTCTGGTAGAAATGTTTTTTTCTTTTTGTTTCTTTGCAATTTGGTTCTAGGTCTTATAGATCTAAAGGTATGTGTATATTTTTGATGTATTTCTTCAGTCAAAGTTGTTAGAGGTTTGAAGTCAGATTCTTAAGTTGATTATATGGTGTAATTGGTTGAGTGTACTAGGTGTGTACATTCCTCAGGTGAAACTTCTTGCAAATGAGTTTGTTGAATTTTAGGGTATTTTTGGAATATTCCAAATTGTGTCAAGTTGACATTTGTTTTTTGTGAGTTGTTGAATCAAAAGAAGCATGTACTTAAAATTTGAATGGTATTTACACGAGTAACGACTGAACTTGGTGTTTACACTAATTGTGGTAGATGTTTATTATTTCTAGAAGTGTATTGTGGCATGGTGTTATATATTTGGGTCTTAGATAAGGAGTGATACAGTCTGACTTCACTTCTATCTACCGCAGAAGTGTTTTGGTGTCAACATAATTTGACTTTGCATGGTTGATGTGTACAGATGACCTTGAGGAGTGGTTTCAAGCTTGAGTATTATATAAATATGAGTTGAGTTGTTGAGGGATGTGAAGATAGACAAGTAAGATACTAATGATATGAAGTGAAAAGTATTAGAGTGTGAATTTGAGAAGTGCAGTGCAATATTTCATGTGTTAGATTGTTGGATGTAGTGAGAAAAAGGTGTCTACAATTCTTCAATTATGTTATGAAGGTGTTAGTGATATTATGGTGGATTTATCCATTGCATTGAGATGGATTTCTCTGTGTAACATTCTTCTTTATCTTTTCTATTCTTGTAGTGAGCCCTCTAGTAGGGATCCCTATTATATTCAGTGTTGATATTATTTTATATTGTGAGATAATCCTCATTGTAGTTTTTCCCATCTTGCATTTTCCATGTAAATATAGTGTTCTCTTATGTATGGTGTTGATTTGATTCAGTTTTTGTTATTTTATTTCCATCATTATAATAGATTAAGGGTTAATTATATAAATGTAGATCTGAATTTGTATGAGGGTTTTTAAGTTTAAAGGTGAAAATAATTCACCCCCGGGCTCTTAATTTTCTTGTGCATTCAACAGAGCTACCCGATCATCAATCATAGATCTCAAACATTGATTTGATTGACAAAATAACTAACCACTAGACTTAGGAATATTATAGTCTTCATTAATTTTCAAGATGGTGATACCTAGGTCAAGGGGCTAGTTGTACAAATGATGTTGAAGGATTAATTTGTTACCAATAAGTACCTATTTATAGTCACTTGTAAAATAGAAAACACAAAGCATTGTTCTCTAAAAACATTTAGGGTTTATCTAAAAACCCCTAATCAAACAAAAGATTAGAAATAATTTGTTTATGAGCTCATCTTTTGTCTTTTGAGCTTAGAGATCACACTTCTCTAGTGAACTTGAAAACCCAGAACAAATATGCTATCTATTTTCTCTACAAATCCTTAGAAATAGTCTATGTAAAAGCATGAAATTCTTTTGTGCAACTTTGCAACTTTACAAAACATGCTCTTCTCTCTATAAATCTTCATCATTCTATCTGTGACTAGTCCTTTTAACATCAATGACATCCTTAGACATCAATGATATTTATGACTGCTCGGTGATGCCTTGTTGACATCAATGATTCCCTTTTGACATCAATGACAATCATACAAAAAATCACTTGCATTTCTTGTCTCGAGATATCATATTTCCAACATTTAGAAGAGGAAGAAGATGAAGAGGAAGAAGAAGAGGAAGAATAAGAACAGGAAGAATAATAAGAGGAAGATGAAGAAGAAGAAAAAGGAAGAATAAGATGAGAAGAGGAAAATGTGGAAGAAGAAGAGGAATATTAATCTCTATCATTATTGTGAATGTCTATCCATCTTCAAGTGATGATTTATTACTCTCTTTAATAGTTTTAAATTTCTCTCTTTCATTTTTTCATCAAAATACCTAGATTCTACATCTCCTAAATTTCATTTTTTATATGCATTAGAATATTAGTTAATGCACCTATTATTGTCCTCATGTTTTAATTATTTAGTTTTCCTTTGAATCCTAGATGCATTTAGGATAAGATAATAAAAAATTCCTATGCCTTAATCCATTTATTGTTGTCTACCATATTGGTTCATTTATGGAAAATAATCATTTAATCTAGAAGATTTTGAATTACTTAATGAACTATTTCCTTTCCTTGGCTTAAAATTAGAGTATTGATATGATTCTTAACTTCACAGAGCTCTTTGATGATGGTTTGAAGAGACATATTCATTGATGGTGGTAGAGATTTTGAAGTTTCTTGGTTTCTTGGGTATTTTTTTATTTTTAATGGTGATCAGTCAATTGTTTTATAGGGGTTTCATTAATTTTTCCTAAGGTTTTCTATGAAAATCCCTAGGCCTAAGAAATACCACTCCAACTTTTTTTCTAATTTTACATTGACCTCCTATGCCTTATTACCATATTTTCTATAACTTAAAGACCTTTTATTTTTTCTTTTACTAGCCTCTTTTTGTTAAAAAATCGAATGTGAACTTGTTTTATGAATATTTTCTTATTTTACTAAAGGGCCTTGTGTTTCTTTGGCTCCCATGGGACACACATCGGTATATTACATATTTCCTTTGCTTCGTAGAAGAAATAAATATTTTGGTTTTCCTCCTGTGATTCTATGAAATACTTTTTAAAATCCCTAGTGTGAGTGGCATGTAAGGGTATGTAGCCAATCAAATCTCATAATTTCCTTTTTCCATACAATGTCTTAAAGCCCCTTATGAAGTTCCCTTTTACCATGCTTCAGGCCCCATTTTCCCTAGTATCCTTAATTTGTTTTTAAGGAATGATATTTTTTATATTTGCTAACTAGCCTACCCTAAGATACTTTAATGACTAAAGGAAATCAAAACTATAAATATGAGAAGGAATAAACTATATTACTCTCAAGAATGCAAAGCTATATTTAGCTTGAGAATTGAGATTACAAAGGAAATTCCTTGGTTATATAGGACAAGGGGAGAGATAGATGTAATTAGATTATGACAAGTTTTGTCATCCTATGAGGTCTGACAACTAAGATATTGTGAAGAGGACTTTAGTGGAGAACTAGCTACAATATGCACTAGTTAGATAAAGTACCCTTTTAACACTAACACCACCCCTTAAGTGCAACTTAGGGAGAAGTATTCAATGAAAAGAGGAAAATATGGGTCCTGGCTACTAGGCTTGATGAGGTACCCATGTACATAATAACCTCTCAATGATTAAAGAAGGAGAAAAACCAACCGCAGAAAACTCCCTCCCATGAGAGGTTTAATGAAGTAGGTCTAGGTGACCCGCCAGAAGAGATTTATCTCACCCCCAAGAGAGACCAAAGATGAACATAATTTCTCTCAGTGAAGGGTTTGGTAAAGATATATGCAACCTGATTTGTTGTAGGATAGTAGTGAAAATTAATGACCTACTCTTGAATTAGATCTTGGAGGAAATGCATATGGATCTCAATGTGTTTGGTTTGTTGATGATGGATCAAGTTCTTCAAGATCTGGATGGCACTTTGGTTGTCACAATAGATGAATAATATCTTCTAAAAGGTGATACCATGTTCAGTGAGGATATTCAAAATTCAAATAGCCTTAGTGGCAACATTGACAACCCCCTGATACTCAGCCTCAATTGAATAAAAATAAATGACATGTTTCTTTTTCCTCTGCCAACAAATGGGACCAGAACCATAGTGAAAACTATAACTAGAGATGGACTTGCGATCATCAATATCACTAGCCCAATAAAATTCCATGTATCCAAGGAAGTATGAACTTGTGCCTATTGCATAGTGAATCCCATACCCATGAGTGCCCTAGATGTAGTGCAAGATGTGTTTGGTATCTTTCCAATGAAGCTCATGTGGTTCTTTCATGAAGCCTGAAATAATGCCAACTGCAAAAGAAATGGTAGGGTGAGTATGAGTCAAGTATATGAGGTTACCAACAAGTTGCTGATAAAAAGTAGCATCAACTAGTGGTGTGGAACATTTTTTCCTCAAGCTTAACTCCAAACAAAAAGGGAGTCAGTGCAAGCTTACAATCACCCATATGAAAATGTGACAAAAGATCAAGAGCATAATTGGGTTGTGCAAGAGAGATCATGGAAGAGGACTGAGTGATCTCAATCTTGAGAAAGTAGTACAAGAGACCCAAGTCAATCATGGAAAATCTATAATGTAAAGAATTCTTCACAGTTGTGATGCTGGATGAAGTGTTCCCAATGACAATCAAGTCATCAACATAGAGAGCCAAAACTAGAAGAGCATCCTCTTGGTGCAAGATGTAGACATTTAGATCTAAGTGGTAATTGGAGAACCCAATGGAGAGAAGAAAGGAGTCCATTTTGGCATACCAAGCTCATGGAGCTTGTTTAAGGCCATAGAGATAATTTATTAATTTTCAAACCAATGAAGAATATTGAATGAATCCTTGTGGCCGCTCCATGTAAATTTCTTCATGTAGATATCCATGAAGAAATGAACTCTTCACATACATATGATGTACAACCCAACCATGAGCTGCAAAAATAACAACTAGAAAGTGAATGGAGTTCATTTTGGCATCAGGGGAAAATGTATCAGTGTAGTCAATACCTATTACTTGAGAGAAACCTTTGGCCATAAGTCATGCTTTATACTTGTCAACCGAGCCATCCACTAAAAATTTGGTTTGATAGATCCACTTACACCAAACCAGTTTTATTCCCTTAGGAAGTGGAACAAGATCCCATGTTTTGTTTCATAATAAAGAGTTGCACTCTTCTTCCATTGCAGAATCCTAATCAACAATACCAAAAGCTTCATGAAGTTATTGTAGATCTAAAGTTGTGGAGATGTAGGAATGTGGAATGTAGTGATGTTGTGATTGAGTCCTCCTAGTATTTGAAGGATCCCCAAATAGAGTTCCTATAGACTCAAGTGTTTGGAAATCCCAATGAGGCATGGTAGGGGATGGAGGAGGAGTTTTTGAACTCTGTGAAGAGGAAGATGAAATATCATGATCAACTTGATGACTACAGGAAGTTGTAGGAAAATCCTCAATGTTAGAATCCTCTAAATCCACTGTGGAGGAAGGAAGAGTAGAGGATGATCTTGAAGAGATTTCCTCAAATTGCACACTATACTCAATGAAGAGCTCATGTGTTTCAAGATCCATTAGTCAATATCCTTTAACACCATCAGGGTAACCAGCAAAGATGTAAGGTTGACTCTGAGGTTCCAAGGCCTTGCACTCCTCTAAAGGAATATGTACCCATGCTGGGGAGCCAAAACCTCTAAAGTGCCCCACAACAGGTTTCCTACCACACCAAGCTTCAAAGGGACTGGTTTCCTTTAATGCTTTATGTGGAACTCTATTTTGGATATGAGAAACACATTTGATAGCTTCTACCCATTATGCATTTGCAAGGGAGCGAGTGTGGATCATGCAACCAACCATCTCTTTTAGGGACCTATTTTTCCTCTCAGCTACACCATTTTTTAATGGTGTATAGGAAATAGTATGTTGAAGGAAAATCCCTTATAGATTACATAATTTCTCAAATCGATGGTTCACATATTCTCTGCTATTATTAGTGTGGAGAATTTTGACACACTTTCTAGATTTCTTCTCAGCACAAGCCTTAAACTCTTCAAATCTATTAAATACTTCTACTTTGTTTCGAAGAAAGTAGACCCATGTATATCTAGAATAGTCATCAATGAAGGTGAGAAAATAACAAGCCTTACCTAAAGATAATGATGGAAAAGGACCTGCCAAGTCACTATGAACCAATTCAAGGACTTCTAAAGCCCTCTAAGCCTTCCCTTTGTCAGAATTATCCTCGAGATATTTTCCCAAGGCAGGACGTAAAATACCCCATCAAAAATAATTATTTGAGGAAGACTTGTGACCATATTCTATTTGATAAGTTGTTGAAGATAGTGGTAGTTGAGATGGCCAAACTGCTCATGCCATAGTTTTCTCATAGAATTATAATGTGTGTGTAATGCAATGGAATGTGAATCAGGTATAAAATGAGAGAAAGCATACAAGTGAGACTCATGATTGGCCTTACCAACTACAAAGAGTTTATTATCTTCAAGATTCCATATGCTGAAATAATCTAGAGTGAACTAAACTTTTCTACCATTCTGAGTGATTTGGTAGACAGAAAGAAGGTTGGCTAACAAACCAGGCACACAAAGGACATCATAAAATGTACCATTTTCAATATCAATTGAACCCTTCCAGCTTACATCCACTGGAGAATCATCCTTGATGAGAATGTGGGGCACAAAAAAAGGCTCCAACAAAGAAAAATATTCTTTAATAGATCACATGTGATGTGATGCACCCGAGTCAAGAATCCACTCTTTTTAAGAATCAACAATAGCAACAAGTGTAGTTTCTTTCCCTTTACTTGATTTTGAAGGAGTGGAGGATTATTGAGCAACAAAAGAAGGTAGATTAATTTTGTTCTTTCTAAGTAGATTCTTTAAATCATCAATCTACTTCTTATGACAAGAATGTTTCTCATGACCAAGTTTCTTGCAGTAGCTACAAGTTTTCATTTCCTTCTTTTGAAAATTCCCCTTTGAAGAGGAGTTAGAATAATTTTTTTTGTAGAAGATTATTGTGCTTGATCTATTTGGGACTTCCTCTTTATCTATTTTTTTTTATTTTCATGTTTCCTTGATTCTTTTTGACCCTTTGGTTGAACAACCATCAAATCTTGTGAGTGAAGAATTAATAAGACCCATAGAAAGAATCTTTCCTTATTATTGCTTTCAAAATGCAGGGAAAAAAAAGAAAAACACTTAGTGAATGCAGATCCCATTGTCAAACTATGAGTGTGAAAGCTAGAAACAAAAGCTATAAATTTAGGCCCGCATTTTTTGAGAGTGTTATAGACAAGTTGAATATCTTTCTTCTCTAAGCCATATGATTTACACTGTTCTCTAAGGTCATTGACCTTTGTTACATAATCCAAGATGTTGTGAATAGAATTTGGATCAAGACACATGAGTTCATTGTTAATTTGATAACCAAAAACTTCATTAGTTGTACCATAGAGATTTTTCAATTTGTCCCATGCATCATGTGAATCCTTATATTCTTCAATTTGAAACATTATATCAAGAGAAACTAAACTCCTTAGACAACCAAGATATTTTGTATGTTCAAACATCTAAAGTAGTTTTTCGTTATCATTTGTGGGTTTAGTTAACTTCTTCTCAACATAAGGTGTATATCTTGGTTTCATTAAGGAATTCCATACATTTTGATGCCATGTGTTGTAGTTGTATGACATATGCAATGGAATTGTAAATGTACCCATAGTGAGGGACTAATAGAGCATAGAGTATGAGAGACATTCAAGCACAAAGACAACAAGAGACCCCCATTATTTACTCAATGAAAGAACCCCCAAAAAAAATGATTTGGCACTTTATATTTAATGCAATTACAAATTTCTAGATTCCAATGCTTTGACAAATCATCAAGAAATGAGCATGTGTTGAAAGTATATATTTAGTACAATTCCATATGAAATAAACAAAATCAATGTAAAGTACATGAAAAATCATGCAGTTTTAAAAAAAGAATCAACTCAATCTGAGGTCATATGCAAAATTTGTGTAGCTTTAAAGTTGAAAAAATGAGAACAGTGAGGTGTCCTCTCTAAGAATCAACAATTTCTGAAAAATTCGTGAACCAAAAATATGAAATTGTCCTCACCAACACATAGAGCATGAAAAATCAGCCCAAATCTTTAAAAAATTACTCTAAATTTGGAGCCCTGGAACTCGAGTTATGAGCGTTCAAAGTTGACTTTCAAAAATCAAACGAGCAACAGAGAGGGGTGTATGATTTTTCAAAACATCTTGCCAAGTTTAGCAGAACTTTCACCAAAGTTATCGGTCCACCAAATTTAGTAACTCACCAAATAAATTTAGGTGACTTCAATTTAGCTAACCACTAAATGTTTCACCAACTATGACATAATGGATATTTTTATATTTTTTAATTAAAAAATATTAAAAAGTGTTGGTCAATTGTCGACAGACTTCAAAGCAAAATTTATGTTTTAAAATTAAAAACATTAAAATATAATTGAATTCCGTTAGCAAAAGTAAATGATGGGCGATGTTTTTTAAAAGTTAGATTTTTAATGTTTTAAATAATATTAAAAAATATTTTAAAACATTTTAAAAATTAAAAAAATTGTTTAAGGCTCGAAGACCAACATGGCATGCAACCCTGTGTACCCTGCATGTTGCACAGTAGGGTACCATAGGTACTAAGGTACCTTGTAATACCTAATGTGTAGGCCTATGCAGTACTGCACAACGAATTTTTTTTATAATATATATTTTTTGTTTTTAAAAAAATTTCAATGACATGTTTGTTTTCAGGTTTTTTTTTTTAATTGTTAATATTTTATTTTATTTTTTAAAAAGAAAAGAATATATTGGTATAAATATTATTTTTTTGTAATTTTTTTAAAATAATTTTTAAAAAAGTGAAAAAAATAAAAAAGACATTTCTTTTTTAAACAATTGTTTTAATTTAAAATAAAAAAGATAATTTTTTAAATTGATTTGTTCATGGGGGGCAAATGGGGAGCCAGCTAACTGCTAGACAAAATTCACCTATGTACATCGAAAAAAGCAAGAAAAACATACACATGAACATGTATGGATACATACACACCATGATGAGACGTCATAGTGCGGGGCCCACCAGATGCCTGAAACCGGCGGAGGTGATGAAACGTCCGAGCTACGGTCAGGCAAGAGTTAATGGTGTCGTCAGGTGTGCTTTCTCGCCCGTTTTCGGTTGAAAAAGCGGGTAGGTTAGCTTCATCGGCAAGATTCTTTTGTGTGGCATGGGAAAAGTGGAAGGGAATGATGTGGGCCTTTCTATTTGGAGAAAGAAAGGTGAAAATACTATTTCTTTTGTTTCATGTCTGCACGTTGAAAAGGAAAGTTGAAGGTCTAAGAGCACATGGACGAATTCAAGGAGAATATGGACCAAATTAGTTGAACTGTGGAGTGCATGTGGAGGATTTGAAGGAGAATACACACGAAATCGACGTGAGGAGTAATTTTGTTGCAAGCAAAGGGTTTTACAAGTTCTTTGTGTTTGAAATTTGAGAAACAGAATGTGAAGTATTTAGTTGCTTGAATGTCTTCAAAATCACACATTCCATTGTTGTGTTTAAATTTTCCACCATTAAAAAACGAAACTGAAAAAAATAATTTTGAATGGGAAATGTAGTGTTGGGTTTCAATAAAAATCTGTACAAAATTATTCTCAATGGGAAACATAGTGTTGGGTTTCATTTTTTTGAATCTCCTTGTTTTAATGTAGAGGATTTTACAAGTTCTTTGTGTTTGAAATTTGGGAAATAGAATGTGGAGTATTTCAGTTGCTCGAATGTCTTCAAAATCACACATTCCATTCTTGTGTTTCAATTTCACACCATTGAAAAAAGAAACTGAAAAAAATAATTTTGAATGGGAAACGCGGTGCTGGGTTTCAATAAAAAAACTATACAAAATTATTCTCAATGGGAAACATAATGTTGGGTTTCATTTTTTTGAATCTCCTTGTTTTAATGTAGAGGGTTGTACAAGTTCTTTCTATTTGAAATTTGGGAAACAAAATGTGGAGTATTTCAGTTGCTCAAATGTCTTCAAAATCACACATTCCATTGTTGTGTTTCAATTTCACACCATTGAAAAAATAAACTATAAAAAATAATTCTGAATGGGAAACGTAGTGTTGGGTTTCAATAAAAAAACTATACAAAATTATTCTCAATGGGAAACACAGTGCTAGGTTTCATTTTTTTGAATCTCCTTGTTTTAATGTAGAGGGTTTTACAAGTTCTTTGTGTCTGAAATTTAGGAAACAAAATGTGGAGCATTTCAGTTGCTCGAATGTCTTCAAAATCACAGATTCCATTGTTTTGTTTAAATTTCGTACCATTGAAAAAAGAAACTGCAAAAATAATTCTGAATGGGAAATGCAGTGCTAGATCTCAATAAAAAAACTATACAAAATTATTCTTAATGGGAAACACAGTGTTGGGTTTCATTTTTTTGAATCTCCTTGTTTAAATGTAGAGGGTTTTACAAGTTCTTTGTGTTTGAAATTTGAGAAACATAATGTGGAGTATTTCAGTTGCTCGAATGTCTTCAAAATAACACATTCCATTGTTGTGTTTAAATTTTGCACCATTGAAAAAAGAAACTGCAAAAATAATTCTGAATGGGAAATGCAGTGCTGGGTTTTAATAAAAAAAACTGTACAAAATTATTCTCAATGGGAAACATAGTGTTAGGTTTCATTTTTTTGAATCTCCTTGTTTTAATGTAGAGGGTTTTATAAGTTCTTTGTGTTTGAAATCTAGGAAACAAAATGTGGAGTATTTCAGTTGTTCGAATGTCTTCAAAATCACACACTCCATTGTTGTATTTAAATTTCACACCATTGAGAAAATAAACTACAAAAATAATTTTGAATGGGAAACCCAGTGCTCAGTCTCAATAAAAAAACTTTACAAAATTATTCTCAATGGGAAACACAATGTTGGGTTTCATTTTCTTGAATCTCCTTGTTTTAATGTAGAGGGTTTTGCAAGTTCTTTATTTTTGAAATTTGGGAAGCATAATGTGGAGTATTTCAGTTGCTCGAATGTCTTAAATATCACACATTCCATTATTGTGTTTCAATTTTGCACCATTGAAAAAAGAAACTGCAAAAAAATAATTTTGAATGGGAAACGCAGTGCTGGGTTTCAATAAAAAAGCTTTACAAAACTATTTTGAATGGGAAACATAGTGCTGGGTTTCATTTTTTTGAATCTCCTTGTTTTAATGTAGAGGGTTTTACAAGTTCTTTGTTTTTGAAATTTGGGAACCAGAATGTGGAGTATTTGAGTTGCTCGAATGTCTTCAAAATCACACATTCCATTTTTGTGTTTAAATTTCACACCATTGAAAAAAAAAACTGCAAAAAATAATTTTGAATGGGAAAGGTAGTGCTGGGTTTCAATAAAAAATACTGTAAAAAATTATTCTCAATGGGAAACACAGTGTTGGGTTTCATATTTTTGAATCTCCTTGTTTTAATGTAGAGGGTTTTACAAGTTCTTTGTTTTTGAAATTTGGGAAATAGAATGTGGAGTATTTTAGTTGCTCGAATGTCTTCAAAATCACACATTCCATTGTTGTGTTTAAATTTCGCACCATTGAAAAAAGAAACTGCAAAAAAAATTCTAAATGGGAAACACAATGCTGTTTTTCAATAAAAAAAAACTGTACAAAATTATTTCTCAATGGGAAACACAGTGTTGGGTTTCATTTTTTTGAATCTCCTTGTTTTAATGTAGAGGGTTTACAAGTTCTTTTTTTTTTAAATTTGGGAAATAAAATGTGGAGTATTTTGGTTTCTCAAATGTCTTCAAAATCACACATTCCATTGTTCTGTTTAAATTTCGTACCATTGAAAAAAGAAACTACAAAAATAAATTCTGAGTGGGAAACGTAGTGCTGGGTTTCAGTTATTTTAATCATCCACTTGAAATGTAAAGGGTTTTTTTATGGTCAGATTCTTGCTTCTTAACACCCATGTTTTTTTCTTAAGGTGGCAGAATTTTGATCACAGGTTTTTCTTCAACATGGTGCTTCATGGTGAAGTTGCTGAACGGGAAAACGAGCTAGTACCAATCATTCAACCTAATTTGATTTGGCTCGAGGAGGAACAACTCGACATTGTTTCTAAGCTACGTTCACTTGCATGGAAGGAAAAGTCCAGCTATGCTAAATATTCGAGGGTGATCTCTATCTTAGATAGAGAGGAAGAGCGATCCAAATTTAATAATTTACTTAATGAATTGCTTGCAGAGATTTTACGGGGTCCGACTCCTCTGGTTGTTTAGTGAACTTGGTTTCTATCGACAGAAAATGAATCTTTAGTTTACATGCATGAAAATTTTGTAATTATGAATAGTGACCGAATTCGTAGGGTGTAATGGAAACATTTTTCATTTATTAATGAATTATTGCAACATTGGTCATTTTTAATGAGGATTGCGAACAATTATTTTCAGACAATTGTGTTACACAGCCATGGAGCCTTTGAACCCATATTTTGTATTGAGAAAAAAGTAAATAAGATTGAATCCTTTAGTTTTTTAATATTTTCTTGATCACAAATGTCTTTGTGCTTCTACGATTGTTCTTCAATATGATATTTGCTAAGTCGAATAGTGTTGATTTTATATTTGTTGAATTTGTGAATTCTAAAAGAAATCATCTTGTCAAATTAGTTTTTTTTTTTTAATCTTTCCTTGTCTCAATATGGAATGTTACAATATAGTATGACTGTCTACCAAATCACACACTCCATTGTTGTGTATAAATTTCAGTCGATTGATAAGAAAACTCCACAAAATAATTATGAATGGGAAACATAGTGTTGGGTTCCAGTTATTTGAATCTCCTTGTTTAAATGTAGGGGGTTGTATCATGGTGGGTTGCTTGCTTCTTAACACCTATGGTTTTGCAACTTGGAATGTTATCGGATAGTATGAATTTCTTCCAAACCACACATTCCATTGTTGTGTTTGAATTTTGCATGATTGAAAGAAAAGTGCAGAAAAAAATTGTTCTTTGAAAAACACAATGTTTGGGTTGTTGGACTGTCCGATTTCCAGCATGCGTTTGTGTTATATTTTATGCATAGCTCGATTGAATGTATCACCTTTACTTTTCCTTGATTGAAGCTAGAACATCCTATTGGTTTTACGTGGGTGAGAGCAATGCAAGCACATTTTTTCTTTGTTTAATGAATTATTTTTTCCTTCTTCTTCACGCAATCCACACTAATTTTAAGCATTCGTCCAATATTGTGATTTCCTAGAATGGGGAGAGGTTTGAAATGGAAGAAGCTAGACGAATTGGAGGTGCAAGATGTACAAAATGGAGGCTCTCCTTTTTTGTCTTCCGATTTGGAATGTACTATTTCCGTCAACAAGGATAAGGTCCCTGACCTTGTTGTAGCAATTCCTCTTACAAGACTTGATCAGTTCATTCACAATGAAACATACATTGAAGGTGCAGAAACAAAAATTTTGGACAAGAAAATAAGAGAACCTACCACCTCCTGTGCCATCTACAAGAAAACTTATAGAGAAACAATTTTGTATAAGAGGTTTGTATATATCAACATTCGTTTCTATGGCTGAATGATATTTTACTCTCTTCATTGAACATGATGAGATGATTCCTTTCTTGCATCTACTGGTGTCAATAAGGTCCTAAAGATAATAGAAACCAGCCTCCACTAGAGAAGAAACCACATAAGACGTTTATACAAAAGCTTGGTTGTCAATACCACTTCATGGTAAAGGTTATGGAAGACAAACCCGATGCTGCCTACATTATCTACAAAGAAATGTTCCACGTAGATAAAAATGGTGAATTTTTCCATGGCATTCATGACATAAGTGGAGAGAAGCATTCTATTTTTTTCGCTAATCTATCCACAGAGTACAAAACCTATATTGAAAGCCTTTTGCTCATGGATGTCAGTGTCAATGCAATAATGGATAGACACATCAGCGATCCTCTGTTATGTAGCATGATGTCCAAGAGGGATCAATTCCTTACAAGAAAGGATGTAATTTATGCGTGGCAAAAGGTGCGTTGTAATCATGCAAAAAAACACAAATTTCATTCCACAAGTATCCTACTATGGAGTGGAGAAGACTTTGAAAACTTCTTCTACTTTCAATGGCCTGATGGGAACAATACACCTTTTTTTATCGAGGTTCAGACTCAATGGATGTTGGATAGGATGGTTAGTTGCTCACACAATTCAGTCATCTCGATGGATTCCACGTTTCCAACTAACAAATATGAGGTGAGGCCTTACAAACATTGACAAATAGTTCATCATGTTTTTAATGATCTTATTGGCTGTAAACTTCACAATGCTCACGTCGAGTTGTTCTCTCTACAGCACCCATTGTATACTCTCCTCATTTTTTATGAGCAATAGAGTGGTGTGCCGGTTGTGTGGGTAGTATCCTCATGAAACAAGATTGAGGACATCTCTATGTGGCTACGCGTATTGCTCGAATGTGGAAGAAGAGCCAAGCCTGACTGGAGAATCAATTCATTTTTGACCGATGATGTGAGTGCAAAGATCCAATCCATATAGTATGTGCATCCCTTTTTTCATTTGTGTACCTTTCTCATTTTCTATTCATTTTCAATGCCGCTTTCTCATGCAGTTGAGCGATAAACAATATCATTGGTATTGTCTATTAGGGTTGTCTTTCAATGTCGTGTGCTTCTATGCCTTTGGCATGTCAAAAGGGCTTGGCTAAAGAATGTATACAAGTATGCAGCCAAGGAAAGGGAAATGGATGTCTTTCATAGTCTTGGCATGATCATGATGGAAATCGTTGACACCGAAGATTGTGTCACTCAGCTATTGAACTCTTTTTTTGAGGAGTTCAATGATCAGGCCCAATTCTCAGAGTACTTCAAGAAGACTTGGTGCGAAGGAGAAGGTCAAATTGGTCAGTTGACAATTTTCATCACCTTGCATGATTCGTACCATTCAAATTATTTGATGTCACGTATAATACGTTGTGGCTTACTTGACTATTGGATGTTTTTGTTTGTAGCCATGTGGGAAAAAAATTGTAGACTATTCCCACATGCCAACCAAGATATGAATGCAGCCATTGAGTCATACCATTTCGTACTAAAAGCTCGGTACTTGTGCGATTGTTTGAAAAAATGCAATAGGAGAATGAACTATTTGTATTACACACTTGTGTATAAAATGGAACCATTCTATAGGCAAAAGGAAAAGTTGTAGAATTATGGTTTTTTGATGAATAAAATATAATTAAATATGTGATCTAGTGTGGAGTGGGCCAAGGCAATTTTAGATGATGACTGTATTCCCGATGAAATAGATCCTGGACACTACTAGGTGAAAATTCAAAGTAGGTCAGTGCACTACCTTGTTCGGAAATTTGGGGAGCACCTTTTTGTTTGTGACTGCCCTTGGAGTTTGGAGGGGAACACTTGCAAACATGTCATGAAGGTTGCTCACTTGATTAAAATATCATCTGCCACTGAAGGCGTGGTCCATGGTGAGTGAATTTCAATTTGAATTGCATTACTTTATTGGTGTCAATTGTGTTTTTTATTTTCTACAGCCTAATACAAATTTATTTTGGGTCCTCATTTAGACCAGGGAGGTCAACCAATTGATTCAAACATAGATTTCAATGAGACATTGTCAGAGGGGGCCATAGAAGAAAAAAACCCTAATGTTTTGACCCCTGTGATGGCTCCTTCTATGACTCGTGTATATGATGAACATGTGGTGACAATGTCTCTTTGGAATGACACTAATGAGCTCTTAAAGAAAGTGATGCGTACACTGCCATAATCTCTACAACAGGTGCAATCATATGCAAAATGCATGGATAGGTTTGTAGAAGACCTACGAGAATCAAATTCATTTCTATTTGAATTCATTATGGGTCCTGATCAAGCTACAAGTAGCACCGTTCACATGCGTCCATTGTTTAGTGCAACTAGGGATCGTCGTCGACGTCCAACCCGGCATACGAAGCATTCCACACAATAGTCAGATCACCGAACCCCTTTAGATGAATCCTTTCCATTTTCCATGAATAATAGTTTGAATTTGAATTTCAATATGTAATGTCAGACTTCAGTTGCAAGTGCTATGGATGTGGCAGAGGATACAACATCTAATACGGGTGAGTATGAAAAAACCCATTTCAATTTCTTTATTGTAATAGGAACTGTTTTTGCAGATTCCTTTTTCCAGTATGTGCTTGTACCATGCCATGAACTTTACGATTTCATATATGGATTCTTTTGTTTACTTCATCATTCTAGGCTAGAGAAAGGAGTCCTTGTCGGCGACTGTCTTTTGCGAGTGTAAACCCAATGGAAAGTATGGTTCGAATTTAATAACTTTTCTTACATAAGTCCATTTTTTGGTATGACATTATATAATTTAAGAAGTGTATTTGTTGAATGATGTAGGGGAAGTGAACCATTCAATATTTGGTTGTTGATCTTTATAAAATACAAAACATTTCTAATGAAAAAGGATGCGTACAAGTTGGTAACTGAGGAAAGTACATTCGAAGGGGCTGAATGTTTGTTCCTAAAGCATGGGAAAACATTTCTAAACATGTTCCATACGGTGGTAGAGCATGGGAAGGTTTGGAATATAGTATTCTATTAAAGCCTCATTGGATAGAGCTTTTTTTGTGCATAAAGTAAGGGTTTAGGGTTTAGTAGATTAGCGTTGCCTTAAGCCTTTATAGGAGTAGATGACCTACTCCTTTCTAGATTTTGGCTAATTGAGTGCATTTCTAGTGGTAGATTCATGTTTTCAAGCATTCTTTTCAAAATAATAGCATCTCAATTTCTGGTATGTAAAAATTGGCACAAATGGGTTTCTGGAACATAAAATACCTTATGGAACAAACACTTCAAACAAGCTCTTCTTCGCTGTTGTGGACCCCAAAATAGGCCTATTTTACAAAAAAAAATAATTAAGTCTATAAAATTCTTCAAGCAGGACTATTTAAGACTGAAAAGAAGGTGAACTTCGAGACCTTCTTTTGTTATAGTCTACAGAAAATAAAAATGTCAGGGAGAACCCACTGTGTTTTCCATCCTCCAATTGTGATTATTTGCATCTTGTGTTCGTAACAGAAATATATTTTGTACAATTCATTACTTCAACTCATGTGATTGCAATAAATAAAATGCTCAAATTATTTTCCATGTCAGAAAAGACACCATCCATACATAGTCACTTAGTTATGAAAAGTTTTTTTTCACTTTCAATATTTTTTACCAATTGTTTCATGTGTTTCCAATTAGAGAATGTTGTTGTATGTGCTGAATTTTTTATTCTCTTTCCTTTCAGGCATTGTTCTTCCCACTGTTCAAATCATGCGTTGCCATATGCCCTTTGGAGATACTACATGTGTCACCTCGTTTAGTTCAAACAATAGGTAGAATCTCTTTAGTGCATACATTATCTAAATAATTCCACTTTGCTCGCTTATTTTTTCACTGTTTCCATTACATTGACAATGTCCTTCTAATTAGAGAATGCAAGTCTATTGTCTAAAATAGTTGTTTTGTCTTTCATTTCAGGAATTTTACAACCTATTGCTGCAATCCTATAGAAGATGTCTCACATTTCTCGAGCATGGGTGGCTAGTTGATTGAATAACTACCACCTGTATCTGCCATGCAATATTCTTGCTCAAATCGAGGAACTCAGCCTCTTGTACAGGTTGTGGGAAAAGATGTTAATGAGAATTAATAGAAAAGGTCTTGTAAGTGTGGAATAGGATGTAAAGCACAAAACACTTCTTAATAAGACATTATATCATAGACTAATCAAATTGAATCAATTCAAAGCAGTAATCAATTGAAAGCGTCATATTGTTCTCTATCCTCAAAGATTTATTAAACCAAAATGGCTCTCAGATCGTGAGTGCACTATGATTTTTAAAATGACAATTGAAATAATGAGATGGATACTAAGACAATGATATGGAACTAAATATGAAAAATACTAGATGATAAATGAATTAAACTAAGCATGGATTGACATGAAATAGATAATTGCAGCTATAGGAGGCAGCCATGATATTGAAACTTGATTGTTGGATATTGGATGCTTGAATGCTTGATGCTTGAGTGCTTGAATTCCTGAAGAGTAAGAGTGCATAAACTTGGTTATCTGGATCCTTTCTTGGTTCAATGAGGCTGTATTTATAGATTTTATGGCTATAGAAATGCACAGGGAAGACATAGAGGATTGGATTCAATCTGGAGGATTGAATGGTGAAATATGGAGGAGATTGAGAGAATTTTGGTGATTGTCTCTACCCATGAAAATACTAGGCAAGAGAAGAGGAAGGATTGATGGAAGAGGATTGAGAGACTATTTTTGGAATTTGTTTCCAATTTTTCTCCAAAACTTCCCATGAAGTTTCAAAACATTCATTGTGACATATTTTAGACATAGGATATCTAATTCATTTTTGAGAGAATATAGATGGAATATTCTTTATGCCTTAATTCAAATATTTTTGATTTATTTAAATTAGCAAAAAGAGGGATAAATAATTTAATAAAATGAACTATAGAAGTTGTTTATTAAATTAAACAAAAGAATAATGGTAATTAATTAATAAAGTGTTTGATCTTTATTTAATTAATGTAAGATTAATGTGATAGAATAAAGTAGGGATTTGATAATTAAATAAAACAAAGTATTTAATTTTGTTTGTTTAATTAAGATGAATTTAAATGTGAACTATATAAATAAATATTTCTATTTATTCAATAGTAGAGGAAATTAGGATAATTAATCAAATAATTTATATTTATTAATCAGATGCTCCAGACCAATTTTAGGTGTATATAGGTCCAAACCACATAGATTTGCAATATGATAATTATGCTCACTTCTTCAATAGCATCTTTGGAGTTTGGGCACATATGGGCATGGATGTTCAATATTACAGTCTACAAATAAAGATTGTCAATTTATGTGATTGGCCAATGTCTGTTTACCAAGAAATTCGAGACCTTTTCCTAGCTGGATGCATATAGAAGGTGTGCATTAGACCAATAGTTATCATACAGAGGAACAATATTACGGATCAGTTGAGCATGAGGTTTATGAGATTCCTCAAGGGGGAATTTGTAATCAGTAATCACAAAGGTCCTATGGAGGAATGGTTGTTGGCCATGTTCAAATTCAACCACATTGTCAGGTTTGAGATCCACCGTGTGAGGCCCTCCTTTAGGCTTCTACATGAGAATTACGTGGTGGCAACATTGTATTTTGTCAATTCCACCTTGACAATCAGAGTGTGAAAAATGCTTCCAGAGGCTGAGAACACAGAGATTATACCTGTTCATAAATGGTTGACATAGTCTTCAGTGTGACCAGTATTAAATGTGCATTGTAATTTTGTTCAGATTGTGTAATATTGACATGAAATATTTTTACATTTCATTGTCTAATGTGTATTGTTATTATAAAATTTGATGGTGAACTTGAATACACTATTTTCTTATAGTCTATTTTTTCCATTCTGCAACTTTTCTTGTGCATCTTCTCATCGAAATGTATAAGGATATTGAAATGGAATGCTGAAATGGAATATCAAAATCTGCAACTTTTCTTGTCTTCTTACTATGTGCATAACACTAGCTACTATCATCTTACTATTTTTCTTAAAGTAAGGGGTGTCATAAAACAAGAAACCAAAGTTGAAAAGACTATTTTGTTACAGTCCAAAAAAGAAAATAAGTGAGGCACAACCCACTGTACTTTCCATGATGCTACTATTATGTGAATAATGTGTTGGGTAGAGATAGAACAAGAGTGTTTTGCTGAAAGTAAGGGTTCTTAAAAATTATGAAGCTCAGATTCAATACATTGTCCTCTTACTGTCTGCATAACACTAGTTGTTGTCTTCTAACTATTTTTGCTAAAGTAAGGGGTCTCATAAGACAAGAAAGGGAAGTTGAAAACATTATTTTGTTATAGTCTGGATAAAAATAATAAGTGAGGCACAACCCACTGTGTCTTCCATGATGATACTATTATGTGAATTTTGTATTGGGCAGAGATCGAGCAAGAGTGTTTTGCTGAAAGTAAGGGTTGTTAAAAATTATGAAGCTCAGATTCAATAAATTTTCCTCTTAGTCTTTGTATAACACTAGCTGATGTCTTCTTACTGTTTTTGCAAAGTCAGGGACAACCCATTGTGTTTTCCATATAGCAACATTTAAGTAATTTTTTTGTTGGAAACATATGAACAGGTAGTGAACAAGACTATTTTTCTTACAGAAAGGGGTCTAATAAGACAAGAAAGGGAAGTTGAAAACATTATTTTGTTACATTCTAGAAAAAATAAATAAGTGAGGCACAACCCACTGCGTTTTCCATGATGCTAGTGTTATGTGAATAATGTGTTGGGCAGAGATCGAGCAAGAGTGTTTTGTTGAAAGTAAGGGTTGTTAAAAATTATGAAACTCAGATTCAATACATTTTCCTCTTACTTTGTGCATAAAACTAGTTTCTGTCTTCTTATTGTTTTTGCAAAGTCAGGGACAACCCATTGTGTTTTCCATACCGCAACATTTAAGTAAATTATTTGTTGGAAACATATGAACAGGTAGTGAGCAAGACTGTTTTTCTTAAAGAAAGAGGTCTCATAAGACAAGAAAGGGAAGTTGAAAACATTATTTTGTTACATTCCAGAAAAAAAATAAGAAGTGAGCCACAACCCACTATGTTTTCCATGATGCTACTGTTATGTGAATTTTGTGTTGGAAACATATGGGCAGATATTGAAAAAGAGTGTTTTGCTCAAAGGAGGTATCCATGTATGCTCATGTGTATGTTTTTCATGTGTTCTTTGATGTACATAGGTGAATTTTGACTTGCAGTTAGCCAGCTCCCATAAGACAAGAAAGGGAAGTTAAAAACATTATTTTGTTACATTCTGAAAAAATAATAAGTAAGCCACAACCCACTGTGCTTTCTATGATGCTACTATTATGTGAATTTTGAATTGGGCAAAGATCGAGCAAGAATTTTTCGCTAAAAGTAAGGGTTGTTAAAATTTATGAAGCTCAGATTCAATACATTTTCCTCTTACTCTGTACATAACACTAGCTACTATCTTCTTACTATTTTTTCAAGGTTAGGGACAACCCATTGTGTTTTCCATACCGCAACATTTAAGTAAATTTTTTGTTGGAAACATATGAACAGGTAGTGAGCAAGATTGTTTTTCTTAAAGAAAGGGGTCTCATAAGACAAGAAAGGGAAGTTGAAAACATTATTTTGTTACATTCTAGAAAAAAAATAAGAAGTGAGCCACAACCCACTGTGTTTTCCATGATGCTACTGTTATTTGAATTTTGTGTTGGAAACATATGGGCGGATATTGAAAAAGAGTGTTTTGCTCGAAGTAGGTGTTGTTAAAAGAGTACAACAGGAACTTCAAAACATTCATTTCTCATAGCCTACATAAAATAATAAGTGAGCCAAAGCCCACTGTGTTTTCCATGATGCAACTATTATGTGAATAATGTATTGGGCAGAGATCGAACAAGATTGTTTTGCTAAAAGTAAGGGTTGTTAAAAATTACGAAGCTCAAATTCAATATATTGTCCTCTTACTGTGTGCATAACACTAACTGCCATCTTTAAACAAGATTTGCAAAGTATGGGAAAACACAGTGTGTTTTCCATCCTCCAACAGTTATGTATAGTAACTGTGATAGAGGAACCAAATCAAGTTGTATGGAGAAAATACTCCAAGATAAATATTTTTTTAGAAGTAAATTACCCTCCTTAAATGGAGAAGAGGTTTGAACAACTATGTTTGTAGAGGATAAACAACTCATAGGGAGTGGCGTTTTATAATATTGAGACTTCAAACCCTACTTTAAAGGTTTTCTAGAAGGATGAATAGGGAATTCTATAGAGGGTAAACAACTCATATAGAGTGGTGTTTTAGAATATTGAGACTTAAAACCTTACTTTCAAGGTTTTCTAGAAGGATGAATAGGGTTTTCTAATCCACCAATATATGCTTTGCTTTGTCATTGGCATTTGGGTAAGGGTAGACCATTAAAATGAATACTTTACCAATCACATTGTTGTCATTACCATATGGTTGAAGGTACATAATGAGAATCAAGGGTGCATTACTTGATTGAGATATTTTGATGGGCCTATTGTAATCACCTTTGAAATTGTTGACATTAGTCTGATTTTCATCATTCTTTTCTTGAGGCATAGAACTTGTTAATTCGGAAGTTGATTTGATCTTGTGAGTGAGTCATGGATAGTCCTTATTTCTATGTTTCCAGGATTGAGACCCAACAATATTTTTTAGGTAGTTATATATATAATATGCATTACAAATGGTCCAATTCAAATATTAGTATATCATTATATCCACTTGTATGGATTATCACAATCCAAAACTAGATTACAGACACTTGATGGGTTTCAAATCCTGTACCTCATGGATTGTTTTAAAAAAAAAAAAATCTCAGATTTATTAATAAATGGTGGCATTGATTGTTCCCATACCAACCACTTTAGCATTAATAACCAAATGTAAAGTGAAAAATCTAGAGAAATTTAGTTATGAAGCATGTTTGATGATTTTTAACATGTATGCACATAAAAACCATAACCAGATCGCGGAGACTGAACATTATACAAACCAGAAAGCTGAAATATTTAGAAGATAACATAATCTTACAACAACTTTATAACTGAATGACATATGATAAATAAATGAACATGAGGAGAAAAATTGTCTTCATAACTATTTCAACTCATATAATTCTATTTTTATATAGTCACAATTTTAGATCCTTATCACAATATGCAGTGTACTAGAGTTGAAAAACACTTGTATACCAAGTCAAGTGATTATCAAAGAACTGAAATGAAGAGACCATGAATTGAATTACCAGACCAATACTGACTTTTTTACCAATCAATAACATCTTATTGTCTTATTGCTTTGACATTAATGCCAACACATGCCAGAGGGGACAACACAAGAGTCATGTAAAATTTGTGTTCCAAACATATTAACAAATAGTGAACAAGACTATTTTTCTAAAAGTCTGATATGAAATGGATAACAATTATTTGTTCCAATGACATAAAATAAGTATATATGCCTATATGTTTAGCTTAATTGTACAATAATAAAATAATTAAAGAAGACCATGAAAATTCTCGTATCAAATGTATAACACCATAGTGTTGAAACATATGAAAATAGTGTATCTCTACACCATAATTGTTCAATATTGAAATATTTAAACCCATAGAGCAGAATCAATATTTGGAGCCTATCTCATCAATTCCTAAACTACCTATTCCTTGCAATCACGTTTAGGCCTGCATAAAATACGACATGTTTCTTAGGGTCCTTGTGTATTTCGGGGGGGATGATTCTAGATCCACGAACCCTCGCAGATGATGAAAATGAAACAACAGATTTCTTCGTACTTTGTGCTTTGTTTGTGTCAGGTTTAACAACTTCACCCTATAGAAAACAATTAATGAGAATTAATGTATGCATGGAAACAATATACGCAGTATGATATATATATAGCAACATATCATTTATGTGTACCTCTAGAACATAATGCTTCATCTCGGCAAGATGCCATATGACAAAGCCACCCACGCATGGGATAAGGAATGTATCATTGACCATCAATGGCCTCAACAATGCTGACTCACGCATAATTTTTTGGGTGCCTCAAGCAGTGGGTGTGAGCGTTTCTGGTGACAACATGTATAAATCCTTTCACAACCCATTTATGCCACCTCAAAAGGTTGACGTGATCATCAACCTTAAAAGTTATACCATTGAACTCTATCATCTGTTCGTCCACCAAATTTTCCTGCAATGGAAATGTCATTGACGTGAAGCATAATTGAAGGCACATTAAAAGATTCATAAAGAAATGAGAATAGAGCATGGAAGTGTGTTGGGTTTCATACCGGTATAGATGGCACACCGCACCTCTCCCCATCCCCATTTCCATCTTTATTGCCATCTCCCCCTTGTAGGCTAGCGTGCTCCTCCTCCCTAGGTCCATCCTTATTACCCTCTCCCACTTGTAACCCAGTGTTCTCCCCATCCCCATGTCCATCTTTGTCACCCAATTCCACATTCAGCCTAGTGTTCTCCCCATCCTCATGATCATCTGTGTTACCCTATCCCACTTTGTGGCTAGTGCTCTTCCCATCCGCATGTCCATCTGTATTAGCCTCTCTCATTTCAATCACAACGACTTCGCCAATTAGGTCAAGGCTAGCACTTCGTTGTTTATCCTTTCCCTGTAATAGTAGGAATTAAAAGTTCATTTCAAATTCAAGTGCATGCAACCAATTCATTAAAATAATCAAAACAAACATTAAATAAAAGAATTGCAATTCACCGTTTCTTCTACTTCCTCCATGTCAAGGCACCTTGACACATTTTATGGCATATGCTCATTCTTCTTCTTCTTCTTCTTCTTATTCTTATTCTTCTTATTGTTCTTCTTCTCAACATTGTTAAACGGCAGGTCGGGAGGAACAACATCATTTGGTGCTTCCATGGGCAATTGTTCACCATCGAAAAATCACAAAAACCTACTTGAGGGCAGTAGTTCGTTGTTCATAATTATTGTGTAATAGGAGGAATTGAAACATTGCACCAAACTCAAATGCATGCAACCAATTCATTCAAATAAGCAAAACAAACTTTACAGTAAATAGAAGATTTGGAGATCACCGTTTGTTTCGGTTTCTTCTTCAGATGCTGCCTTGAAACTTTCAATTGTGTAGGATGCTTATTATGAATCTTATATGCAGGGGTGGGGGGAACAAAATTGTCTTCACCTTTCATGGCCACAGCTTCCTCTAGTGAATGAGCCCTACTTTGGTGGTAGGAAGAAACCACTTCTCAACCATCACCCTAGCATGTCATGTAATTTAACGTTAAGTGAATCTTCTATGCATCACAACAGAAAAGATTAAGCAAGGAAACTTCACATTTAATAGTTCAGTTCGACATTACCATTCCTTCATGTCTCTTTCTCTCCTGCAATCATAATATTCTTTGCCTTCTCTACTCCTTCATCTCATCAGTGTTGCATAATGCCATTTGCTTCTTCACCTTGTCCTTTCCTTCTTCAGGAAGTTGAAGGAAGTTTTGTTTCCCAAAGTTTTGACAGACATGTCTAATAATATCTTTCTACTATAGATGTTGTCATATATTCATTTGGTACTCTGTATTTTCCACCTTCTTTAGAAGGTACTCTTTCAATTTATCAGGGGGAGGAGCAGGTTGTTTTGGTTCCCTCCCAACATAGCTCGGGAACGCTTTGGTGCATCAAGAATAGGAATGTGGTGATGCTGAAACCTATGTATGTTGAACACTCTCCAATCATAATACTTTCTAGTACATTCTTCTACAATACAATAATATATATATCTGTCATTCACCGTTTCTCTTCTGTATTCAGTAGCAACCTGCACAACAAGTTTGGAAAATAAAATCCCTTAATATGTTTGATATTCAATCAAATTGAATGCACAACATATATACACAGCCAAACGATGCAATAATTCGGTTATTATATCTACCTTCCCGCCCAACACATCACCCCATGCTTCATTGGATCCCTCTCCATCCTTAGGGTCTCCCTCTGCACACTTTTCCTTATGTTCATGGACTATGGCAAAAGCGAGATCATCTCCCTAATTAATTTCCTGAATCAAAGGAATGATATATGCCAAAATTAGAGTATTTGTAAGAGACATGATATTTTCGAACTGAAATTAAAAAGCATTTTGATTCATGCATAGGAAGGGAAGGGAAATTTCAGGTTCACAATCAATTATCGAACACATCGTTGCCTTATGGTTGACTATTTTCGTAAACCAAGGGGACTTCCTCCATACCATGGTTGTTGCCTCCTGAATAAAACATTCCCACTTTCCAATCAACCTCATAACCACTTATGAGAGATTAAAATTATACATTGGATTGCATCTTGTAATCACCAGATCTTACCTGCACGTTTCGTGAATGGGACCTCCCCAAAGAAGATGCCCTACTACACAACCTTTTAGATGTGTTGTCCACGTCAATGACATTCTTCACTGCAGGAACCAATTTTTGTTTTACAGCATGCATCCTTGGTTTCTTGTAAACTATAAAATTGTTGCAAGTGTTATGGATAGTTAAAGTTTGAAAATTTATTGCACAATTTTGCAGTAATCAAGCGTATATTGTTTTTAATGAAAAGAAGAAATTGAAACGCACAACCCACACTTTTGTAAAATGCTATACAAGTAACCCACTCTGGTTTACAACATGCAATTATTTTGTCCAATTATTATTGTCAATCATGCAAAGATACAAAATTGCAATTTATACCATAAATGAGAGTTGTAATTTTTGGAGGTGCCATTTTTACATTCATACAGTGTAAATAAGAAAAGCTTTTCAAGACACTCAAACTGTTATCCGAATTTTCAGGTTGGAAAACACAGGGTGTTATAAACCATGCAACCCACAAACTATTAAAAGACAACACTTTCTATTATGCAGACTGTTACAAAACATTTTATTGAATTTCACATTCATATTTTATAAGAATCCATCACATGCACTAAACATTCCATTTCAATATCGGAATATGTTTCAAACAAAAGATGCACAAAAAATATTGCATGATGGAAAACACACTAGATTGTCCTTCACTTTTCAAATATTATTCAATGACGAAACTTAGTGTTATGCACACCGTAAGAAAAAAATGTATTGAAGGTCACTTTCATATTTTATAACTGCCCTTGCTTGCAACAAAAGTTGCACAAAAAAAAAAGTAAAGTTGCAATATGGAAAACCCAGCGGGTTGTCCGTCGCTTCTCAAAAGCTTAAATAATTATGGTTATTTTTTAACTTTAGGATCATTTAGGTTATATATAATGGGAGCAAGCTAAGTCCTAGAAAAAAATCACATATGTATATAACATAGGATATGTCAGTTTGAAGCGTTTTATTTGTGTCGAGGGTTTTCAAATTTTTGTTTTCTTTCCTCCCTATATGCTGGTTTTTAAATTTTGTCATTTCCAAATGAAATAAGCAACAAACCATTGTAGAAATATGAGTGAAATTACTGAATAATTTTTGTAGAAAGCAGAATCTGTGGGTTCTGCAATGAAATGCTATATTTCAAAAATCATGTAAAACCCTGAATGTCGCCATTGTTTGCATTGTTTTTCAGAATGGATAGAAAAGGGCATACCGTGGAATTCAAAATCATAATTGGGAAATAGGAAAAATCCCACATCCAATCACATTTTTGCCACCATTTTATACACCGTTGTTTTGGAAAACACATTGTCTCATAAAACTCTGACTATTATAAAACCCATTGTTTCACTACGATGTCTCCTCATGTTATGTATGTGTCCACCTATGTTCTTATGTATGTTTTTCATGTGGTTTTCAATGTGCATAGGTGAATTTTGTCTAGGAATTTCAAACTGGCGTAACTCATAGAAAAAATTCACCTATGTACATTGAAAAATGCATTAAAAACATGCATGGATACTACACAACATGATGAGACGTCATAGTTGGAAAAAACACTTTCTCCTCTTTGTTGCAAAGGAACCAACATATCCTATGTTATATACATATATGAATATACACCTAAAACTGGCATATCCTATGTTGTATACATATGTGAATTTTTTCCAAGAGTTAGCTTGCTCCCTCATTAAGTCATAGACAAAATTCACCTATGTGTATATGAAAGCATATGTGGCCATACCGCATGGAGAAAAGAGCCACGACAAAAGAGGTGGGACCCATGGTGAAAGAAAAAGGTTGCCAGACAAAAGGAAAGACATGATGGTCGGACGTCTCATCCCCTGTGCCGTTTGTTGTCCCATCATCGAGAAATCGTGTCAGCGACGGTGGTTTTTTAAAATAATCATTCGGCATGGATGGACAAAAAGCCAAAACGTGGCCAAACGAAACCATTACTAGAAAATAATAAAAAGGGCCGACAAGGTCCCATTTTTGCTATTTTTGGACGGTAATGTTTTGGTGGATAGTGACAGCAAGATTAGTAGCCATGCAGATCTCCTTTGGGTATGTATATCTACTCTATGTTATGCACATAGTAAGAGGACAATGTATTGAATCTGAGCTTCATAATTTTTAACAACCCTTACTTTCAGCAAAACACTCTTGTTCGATCTCTACCCAACACATTATTCACATAACAGTTGCATCATGGAAAACACAATGGGTTGTGGCTCACTTAATATTTTATGCAAGCTGTGAGAAATGAATGTTTTGAAGTTCCCGTTGTACTCTTTTAACAACACCTACTTCGAGAAAAACATTCTTTTTCAATATCTACCCATTTGTTTCCAACACAAAATTTACATAATTGTAGCATCATGGAAAACACAGTGGGTTGTGGCTCACTTCCTATTTTTTCCTGACTGTAACAAAATAATGTTTTCAACTTCCCTTTCTTGTCTTATGAGACCCATTAATTTAAGAAAAATAGTCTTGTTCACTACCTGTTCATATGTTTCCAACAAAAAAAATTACTTAACTGTTGCAGTATGGAAAACACAATAGGTTGTCCCTAACTTTGCAAAAACAGTAAGAAGACAATAGCTAGTTTTATGCACATAGTAAGAGGACAATGTATTGAATCTGAGCTTCATAATTTTTAACAACCCTTACTTTCAGAAAAACACTCTTACTCGATCTCTGCCCAACACATTATTCACATACCATTAGCAGTATGGAAAAAATAGTGGGTTGTGGCTCACTTCTTATTTTTTTCAATCTCCTTGTTTAAATGTAAATGGAAATCTTAAGGTCTGAGTGCACATGGAGGAGTTGGAGTAGAATGCCGACAAAATGGAGGTGAGGGGTAATTTGAAATTTGGGAAACACAATGTGGAGTATTTTAGTTTCTTGAATGTCTTCCAAATCACGCATTCCATTGTTGTGTTTAAATTTAAGTCGATTGATAATAAAATTGCAAAAAATAACTCTGAATGGGAAACACAATGTTGGGTTTCAGTTACTTGAATCTCCTTGTTTTAATGTAGAGGGTTTTACAAGTTCTTTGTGTTTGAAATTTGGGAAATAGAATGTGGAGTATTTTAGTTGCTCGAATGTCTTCAAAATCACACATTCCATTGTTGTGTTTAAATTTTGCACCATTGAAAAAAGAAACTGCACAAAATAATTTTGAATGGGAAATACAGTGCTGGGTTTCAATAAAAAAAGTGTACAAAATTATTCTGAATGGGAAACATAGTGCTCGGTTTGAGTTATTTGAATCTCCTTGTTTAAATGTAAAGAGTCATCTCATGGTTTGTTGCTTGCTTCTTAACACACATGGTCTTGCAACATGGAATGTTACTTGAATGTCTTCAAAATCACACATTCCATTGTTGTGTTTAAATTTTGCACCATTGAAAAAGGAAACTGCAAAAAATAATTCTGAATGGGAAACACAATGTTGGGCTTTAGTTATTTTATTCATCCACTTGAGATGTAAAGGGTCATCTCATGCTGGGTTGTTTGGTTCTTAACACCCATGGTTTTGTAAGATGGAATGTTAGAAAACAGTATGAAAGTCTTCTAGATCACAATTTCCATTGTTGTGTTTAAGTTTCAAGTATATAACAAATTGCATGTTTCATAACACATTGCATTTTTAAACCTCCACATCACAACATACCCTAGCCCTTTCTTGTTTTTAGACTAGTATATCTAGGTGTGCACATTCTGTAGTACATGTCAAAAAATACAATGTGTTTTAAAGCCTGCCTTTACTTATATGGTATACCCAACCTGTCTTGTAATGCAAATATACAAATGTATAGATGGTGTTTTATTTTATCAAATAGCACATTTCTCATTTAACGGGGACAATAATAACCCTAAACATATTGTGTAATTCATAGTATGCACTTCATTCTATTTCGCAACAATTCATGTTGGAAAACCTTACATGCTAAGAAAGAAGCAACCCAAATAGTGTTGTCAAACCCTCTACAACACTATTGGATAGTACACGTCACCTCAATTTGGTCGGTATTCTCCTCCAATTCGTCCATGTGCACTGATACCTTCTGCTTTCCCTTTCAACGTGCATACAGGAAACAAAACAAATAGTATTTTCGCCTTGTTTTCTCCAAACAGAAAAGGCCCACGTCATTCTCTTCCACTTTTCCCATGCCACACAAAAGAAACTTGTCGACAAAGCTAACCCACCCTCTTTTTCACTTGGAAATGGGCGAGAAATTGTACCTAATGGCACCATTAACTCTTTCCTGACCGTAGCTCGAATGTTTCATCTCGTCTGCCCATTTCGTCACTTTTTGTTTCCATGTATGTTGTTATTCTAATAGCTCTTTTACAATTTGTCTATAATATTTAGGGCCAAGTATAGGGAGGAGGCCAAATTATCAATTAAGTTATTCCTACCCATTGGATTTACGAGTTCTATTCAATACATTGCATAGAACTATTTGGAGTAGTCACTTGCTATATGTGCACATCTTTTTGCAGTGTGGTGGTCAGATCAAAACATACTGAAAAAGAGCATAAATAGAATATACAAATAGCATTCTACAAAATTTCCATCAGATGTTGTTAAAAAAGGAACCATTTATAACTTACTAAATATTGTATACAAATAGCAAAATTTTAAAAAGAACTATTCCGAAAAAACTTATGCACCACATATATACTCTTTTGGTGAAAGATTTCAAATTACCGCAAAACACTTTAGAATGACATGAAAATGACAGCTGAATGAAACCCCCAACATTTCACAATTTCAAACAAATCAGCACTTCTAAATGCATATTAAATTTTAGAAATTTAACCGTCCACTGCACTTGTGATTCAAGCTATGGACGCCAAAATCACCTGTATTTACTGCAGAAGGTTCACATCTCCTGAAGCATCCTTGTCAATTTACCTGCCCTTATTTTGTTGAATCTTCTTTTGTGGCCTATATAAACCACTTGGAAGAAAGACAAGTGTTAGTGATAGATTAAATTGGCAAATCCAATACAATTGGTGCTAGAAATAATTGTATTTCTTCCTAATTTCCCCAATATAAAATTTATATGTTCTGCTTAGTGCAAAATGACAGCTTGCATAGACAATAAATGAACATATTAAGCTTTACATTGGGAATTTAATTTCCAATTTAACCTATCGCTAACACTAGTATATATATCAGCTATCATATGTGCCATTTTTCCATTCTGCTAGAACTGTGAAGAAATGAACGTTCATTCTGTTGGATAAATTCATTTTTTCCAATCAAGATTCAGGAGAAAGCTAACTCGTAAACAAAAAGTACCTATGTATGTAACATGAGATAAAAATGGCATTTCATTTTCGTCATCTGATTCGACCAAATAAATGCTTGCACTATTTGTAGTGTTAGAAAATACAATGTCCACATATAAGGTGTTAAGAAACAAGCAACCCAAATAGTGTTGTAAAACCCTCTGCAACAAAGAGGAAACAGTGTGTTTTCCAACTATGATGTCTCATCATGTTATGTATGTATCCATGTATGTTTTTCATGCATTTTTCAATGTAAATTGGTGAATTTTGTCTAGGATTTAGGTGAATCCTTAAGAAACAAGCAACCCAAATAGTGTTGTAAAACCCTCTGCAACATAGAGGAGATAGTGTGTTTTCCAACTATGATGTCTCCTCATGTTGTGTATGTATCCATGTATGTTTTTCATGCGTGTTTTAATGTACATAGGTGTAATTGCATGTCTAAGAGTTATCCAACTCCTTAACAAACAAGAAACCCAAATAGTATTGTAAAACCCTCTATGATAGAGAGGAGACAGTGTGTTTTCCAACTATGATGTCTCCTTATGTTATGTATGTATCCATGTATTTTTTTAATGCATTTTTTGATGTACATAGGTGAATTTTATCTAGGAGTTAGCTGGCTCCTTAGGAGAAACGGAAACAAGCAACCCAAATAGTGTTGTGAAACCCTTTGCAACAGAGAGGAGGCAGTGTGTTTTCCAACTATGCAAATAATGAGAGCAATACATTTGTTCCAATCAAGAGAAATCAAACTCATAAACAAAAAGCGCCTATTCATGTAACATGAGATCAAAATGGCATTTCATTTTCCTCATCTGATTCGACCAAATAAATGCTCACATTCTCTACACATTTGGAAAATGCACTGAGTCGATACAAGGTGTTCAAAAACAAGCAACCCATATAGTGTTGTAAAAATTTATTCCAATCAGATAAAGAAAGCAAAATGACATTTTGGCTACAACAAAGAGTTGTTCAAAACCGCATGAAAAACATACATGAGAACATACATGGAAATATACATAGCATGATGAGACGTCATAGTGGAGGGCTTGCCAAAATGGTGATCGGCACAAAACTGGCAGACGGAACAAAACATTCGAGCGATAGTCAGGTGGGAGTTAATAGCACTGTCAAGTGGGTTTTCCCGCCTATTGCCAGGCAAAAAAGTGGGCAGGTTAGCTTTGTTGACAAGTCTCTTTTGTTTGGCACAGAAAAAGTGGAAGGGAATGACATGGGCCTTTTCTATTTCAAGAATGAAAGATGAAAATACTATTTATTTCCTACTCTTGGGACTTTTCTATTTCAAGAAAGAAAGGTGAAAATAGTGTTTTCTAGCAACAAATAGTCATTCTTGTCTTTTTTGTTCATTGCATAATGGCAAGATGGCACACAAATAGAGTGGATATACATACCTAAAGGAGCTTCGCATGGCTGCTACTCTTCCACTACTCTTGCCCTCTCTATCCACCAAAACATCGCCGTCCAAAAATGGCAAAAATGGGACCTCGTCGACCCTTTTTATTATTTGCTAATAATGGTTTTGAATGCCACGTTTTAGGATTTTTGTCCATGCCGATAAATTATTTTGAAATCTCGCCAGCACTGACATATTTTCCCGGCAACAGTTGCAGGTATTGGCCCTTTTCTATTTCGAGAAAGAAAGGTGGAAATACTATTTCTTTCCACTTTGCACATTGAAAGTGAAAGTTGAACATTTCAGTGCACGTGGACAAGTTGGAGGAGAAATCAGACCAAATTCAGGTGACAAGTACTATCCAATAGTGTTGTAGAGGGTTTTACAACACTATTTGGGCTGCTTCTTTCTTAACACCAATGGTTTTCCAACATGAATTGTTGTAAAATAGAATGAAGTGAAGGCAAGCTTCAAAACACATTGTATTTTCTGACATGCACTACAGAATGTGCACACCTAGATATAGTAGTCTAAAAAATAGAAAGGGCTAAGGTATGTTGTGATGTGGAGGTTGAAAAATGAAATGTGTTATGAAGCATGCAATTTGTGACATACTTCAAACTTAAACAAAACAATTGAAGGTGTGATCTGGAAGACTTTCCTACTATTTTGTAACATTCCATCTTACAAAACCATGGGTGTTAAGAACCAAACATCCCAATATGAGACGACCCTTTACATCTCAACTGGATGATTAAAATAACTGATACCCAGCACTGTGTTTCCCATTTAGAATTATTTTCTACACTTTATTTTTTCAATGTTGCAAAATTTAAACACAACAATGGAATGTGTGATTTGGAAGACATTCAAGTAACATTCCATGTTGAAAACTCGTGGGTGTTAAGAAGAAACCAACCCACCATGAGACAACCCATTACATTTAAACAAGGAGATTCAAAAAAATGAAACCCAGCAGTGTGTTTCCCATTCAGAATAATTTTGTACAGTTTTTTTATTGCAACCCAGCACTCCATTTCCCATTCAGAATTATTTTTTGCAATTTCTTTTTTCAATGGTATGAAATTTAAACACAACAATGGAATGTGTGATTTTGAAGACATTCAAGCAACTGAAATACTCCACATTCTGTTTCCCAAATTTCAAACACAAAGAACTTGTAAAACCCTCTACTTGCAACAAAATTACCCCTCACCTCAATTTCATGTGTATTCTCCTCCACATCCTCCAAGTGCTCTCAGACCTTCAACTTTCCCTTTCAACGTGGGATTCAGCTAATTGCTAGACAAAATTCACCTATGTACATCAAAAAATGCATGAAAAAAATACACATGAACATACATGGATACATACATAACATGACAAGACATTGTAGTGTGGGGCCCACTAGATGCCTGAAACCGACGGAGGGATGAAACGTTCGATCTACAGTCAGGCAAGAGTTAATGACATTTTCAAGTGTGTTTTCACACCTGTTGCCATGCAAAAAATCAAGCGGGTTAGCTTCATTGGCAAGCTTCTTTTGTGTGGCGCGGGAACAGTGGAAGGGAATGATGTGGGCCTCTTCTGTTTGGAGAAAGCAAGGCAAAAATACTATTTGTTTTTTTTCCTATCTGCACATTGAAGGGAAAAGCTAACTGCTAGACAAAATTCACCTATGTGTATATGATAGCATATGCGGCCATACCAAATTCATGTATGGCAACAGTTGCAGGTATTGGCCCTTTTTTGTTTCGAGAAAGAAAGGTGAAATACTATTTCTTTCCACTCTGCACATTGAAAGGGAAAGCTAAACATTTCAATGCACGTGGACAAGTTTGAGGAGAAATTAGACCAAAAACAGGTGACAGGTACTATCCAATAGTGTTGCAAAGGGTTTTACAACACTATTTGGGCTGCTTCTTTCTTAACACCAATGGTTTTCCAACATGAATTGTTGCAAAACATAATGAAGTGAAGGCAGGCTTCAAAACACATTGTATTTTCTGACATGCACTATAGAATGTGCACACCTAGATATACTGGTCTAAAAACTAGAAAGGGCTAGGATATGTTGTGATGTGGAGGTTGAAAAATACAATGTGTTATGAAGCATGCAATTTGTTACATACTTCAAACTTAAACAGAACAATGGAAGGTGTGATCTGGAAGACTTTCATTCTGTTTCATAACATTCCATCTTACAAAGCCATGGGTGTTAAGAACCAAACAACCCAGCATGAGACGACCCTTTACATCTCAAGTGGATGATTAAAATAACTGAAACCCAGCACTGCGTTTCCCATTGAGAATTATTTTTTGCAGTTTCCTTTTTCAATGGTGTGAAATTTAAACACAACAATTGAATGTGTGATTTTCAAGACATTTGAGCAACTGAAATACTCCACATTTTGTTTCCCAAATTTCAAACACAAAGAATTGTTAAAACCCTCTACATTAAAACAAGGAGATTCAAATAATTGAAACCCAGCACTGTGTTTCCCATTCAGAGTTATTTTGTGTAGTTTTATTATCAATCGACTTAAATTTAAACACAACAAAGGAATGTGTGATTTGGAAGACATACAAGAAATTGAAATACTCCACATTTTGTTTCCGAAATTTCAAATTACCCCTCACCTACATTTCATTGGTATTCTACTCCAACTCCTCCACATGCACTCAGACCTTAAGCTTTCCATTTACATTTAAACAAGGAGATTGAAAAAAATAAGAACTGAGCCACAACCCACTATGTTTTCCATGATGCTACTGCTATGTAAATTTTGTGTTGGAAACATATGGGAAGATATTGAAAAAGAGTGTTTTGCTTGAAGTAGGTGTTGTTAAAAGAGTACAACACGAACTTCAAAACATTCATTTCTCACAGCCTGCATAAAATAATAAGTGAGCCACAACCCACTGCTTTTTCCATGATGCAACTGTTATGTGAATAATGTGTTGGGCAGAGATCAAACAAGAGTGTTTTGCTGAAAGTAAGGGTTGTTAAAAACTATGAAGCTCAAATTCAATACATTGTCCTCTTACTATGTGCATAACACTAGTTGTTGTCTTCTTATTATTTTTGCAAAGTCAGGGACAACCCATTGTGTTCTCCATACTGCAACAGTTAAGTAAACTTTTTGTTGGAAACATATGAACAGGTAGTGAACAAGACTATTTTTCTTAAAGTAAGGGGTCTCATAAGACAAGAAAAGGGAAGTTGAAAACATTATTTTGTTATAGTCAGGAAAAAATAAGAAGTGAGCCACAACCCATTGTGTTTTCCATGATGCTATTGTTATGTAAATTTTGTTTTGGAAACATATGGGCAGATATTGAAAAAGAGTGTTTTGCTCAAAGTAAGTATCCATGTATGTTCATGTGTATGTTTTTCATGCATTTTTCAATGTACATAGGTGAATTTTGACTAGTAGTTAGTCGGCTCCCATAAGACAAGAAAGGGAAGTTGAAAACATTATTTTGTTACAGTTAGGAAAAAATAAGAAGTGAGCCACAACCCACTGTGTTTTCCATGATGCTACTGTTATGTAAATTTTGTGTTGGAAACATATGGGCAGATATTGAAAAAAAGTATTTTGCTCCAAGTAGTTGTTGTTAAAAGAGTACAACAGGAACTCCAAAACATTCATTTCTCACAGCCTATATAAAATAATAAGTGAGCCACAACCCATTGTGTTTTCCATGATGCAACTATTATGTGAATAATGTGTTGGGTAGATATCGAAGAAGAGTGTTTTGCTGAAAGTAAGGGTTGTTAAAAATTATGAAGCTCAAATTCAATACATTGTCTTCTTACTATGTGCATAACACTAACTATTGTCATTGAACAAGATATTTGCTAATAATGGTTTCAAATGCCACGTTTTTGGCTTTTTGTCCGTCCACGTCGAACAATTAATTTTAAAACCCATCGGCGCTGACATGATTTCTCGGCGATGGGACAGCAAATGGCACACGGGATGAGACATCCCACCCTCAAGTCTTTCCTTCCCATCCGACAACCTTTTCCTTGCCAATCCCACCTCTTCCATCGTGAATCTTTTCCCCATGCATTATGGGGGCCATATCCTATGTTATATACATAACTGAATTTTCTCTAGGAGTTAAGGAGGGAGCAAGCTAACTCTTGCACAAAATTCACATTCATATATAACATATGATATGCTAGTTTCAAGCATAAATTCAAATATGTATATAACATAGGATATGCTGATTTCAAAATCCTAGACAAAATTCACCTATGCACATTGAAAAAATGGATGAAAAACATACACATGAACATGCATGGATACATACATAACATGAGGATACATCGTAGTGAAATAGTGGGTTTTACAACTATCCGAGTTTTAGGAGACAGTGTATTTTCCAAAACAACAATGTATAAAATGGCGGAAAAAATGGGATTGGATGTGGGCTTTTTGCTAGTTACCAATTATGAGTTTTAGGAGATAGTGTGTTTTTTAAAACCCTTAACAGAAAAAACATTATCAGACCTGCATTTCAACTAAATCCTAGACAAAATTCACCTATGTACATCGAAAAACGCATTAAAAAAATACATAAGAACACACATGGATACATACATAACATGAGGAGATGTTGTAGTGAATCAGTGGGTTTTACAATAGTCCAAATTTGAGGAGACATTATGTTTTCCAAAACAACAGTGTATAAAATGGTGGCAAAAATGGGATTGGATGTGGGCTTTTTGCTATTTCCCAATTAGCTTTTGCCAAATGGGCAGCAGTCGGCTAGCTGCTAGACAAAATTCACCTATGCACATTGAAAAAATGCATGAAAAACATACACATGAACATACATGGATACATACATAACATGAGGAGATGTCATAGTGAAACAGTGGGTTTTACAATAGTCTGAGTTATAGGAGACAACGTGTTTTCCAAAACAACAGTGTATAAAATGGCAGAAAAAATGGGATTGTATGTGGGATTTTTCCTATTTCTTTTGTGTGGCACGAGAAAATTGGAAGGGAATGACATGCACCTTTTCTGTTTGGAGAAAGCAAGGCAAAAATACTATTTGTTTTGTTTCCTGTGTGCATGTTGAAAGGGAAAGGTGAAGGCATGAGAGCACGTGGATGACTTCAAGGAGAATACCAACCAAATAAGCTGAAGTGTGGAGTGCACATGGAGGGTTTGGAGCAGAATACAGATGACATTGAGGTGAGGGGTAATTTTGTTGCAAGCAGATGGTTTTGCAATATTTTTTAATTTTAAATTTGGGAAACACAATGTGGAGTATTTCAGTGGGCTTTTTGACTATTTCCCAATTAGCTTTCACCAAATGGGCAGGAGTCGGCTAGCTACTAGACAAAATTCACCTATGCACATTGAAAAAATGCATGAAAAAATACACATGAACTTACATGGATACATACATAATATGAAGAGATGTTGTACGGAAACTGTGGGTTTTACAATAGTCTAAGGTTTAGGAGACGATGTGTTTCTGAAAGCAACAGTGTCTAAAATGGCAACAAAAATGGGATTGGATGTGGGCTTTTTGCAATTTTTCCCAATTATGATTTCCAATGCCATGTTATGCCCTTTTCTATCCATTCTGAAAAACTATGCGAACAATGGTGACATTCCATTAATTCAAAGATTAATTTGAATGGTGGCAACTACTTTATAGGTCACTAGGGTTTCCAAAAGAGGATTAATTCAAAGATTAATTTGATATTGTAGATTCTAAAAACTCTTAATGCAGATTATTGGATTTTATATTATTCTTTTGAAAAAACTTAACACGTTCAAAGATGAAAGGAGGCTTTTATATATGTGTTCAAAAGCATTGTGGGTTTTAAATGGTTTTAAAAATATAGCATTTGATTGTAGAACCCACAGATTCTGCTTTCTTCTTTCTACAAACATTATTCAGTAATTTCAGTCATATTTGTACAATGGGTTGTCACTTTTTTCATTCGAAAAGGGCAAAATTCAATAACCAGCAAACGGGGAGGAAACGAATAAAAAATTTCAAAACCCTCGACAGAAAAAAACCCTTTCAACTAAATACATTCTTTGGCAACCCCATAATTTTAAAAACATAGATGGGAGGAGACGAAAAACTAAAACCCTCAACTAAAAACAACAAACCCTTAATGGAGCAATGAATGCCCATTCATTTCTTCGTTGTTCATGGCATAATGGCAAGATGGAACATACACAGAGTTGATATACATACATGAAGGAGCTCAGCATGGCTTCTACTCTGGTGCTACTCTTGCCCTCGCTATCCACCAAATTGTCATTGTCCAAAAATGGGGAAAATGGGACCTTGTGGGCCCTTTTTATTATTTGCTAGTAATGGTTTCATTTGGCCACGTTTTGGCTTTTTGTCCATCCACGCCGAATGATTATTTTGAAAAATGATCGGCGTTGACACGATTTCCCAGCGACGGGACAGCAAACGGCACGGTGGATGAGACATTCGGCCATCATGTCTTTCCTTCCATCCAGCAACATTTTCCATTGCTGCGGGTCCCACCTCTTCTGTCGCGGCTCTTTTCTCCATGTGGTATGGCCGCATATGCTATCATATACACATAGGTTAATTTTTTCTAGCAGTTAGCTTTCACCGCCAAATGGCTCCTTGGACAAAAATAATTTTCCTTACTTGACAGCTTTGTCCAAAATCAATATTTTAACAGTCAATTTTATGGTTTTTAGGCGTTTTGAGCATGATGGAAGGGTCGGATTTGACCCAAAATGCTTTGAAATGATGGCTCCTTGTTGGATCTAGCAATGAACCTCCTTCAAATTTTTGTAGATCTAACCTTTGGTGTTTGTTACAGGGTGAAATAAAGGAAAAATCTGAATGTCTCAGTTGCTTTAGACTCAATGGTGAGCTTCAAATCTCTCTAAAAAGCTTCAAAATACTTGTAACTGGAAAGTCAATGTATGACCCCCTAGAAATTGATATTTTTTTCACACCTTTCTAATTCTGTAGATCATCTGAGGATGGAAGAGAAGAGCATACTAAGTATTTTTTTTAAATAGCTCTACACTCTCAAATTTCCTATAAGATTGCTAACCCACAACTCATTTTGGATCTGATACCATGTGATATTTGCTAACTATCCTACCCCAAGATACTAAGGACTAAAGGAAAGAAAAACTAGAAATATGAGAAGGAATATATACTGTATTCCTCTCAAGAATGAAAAACTGTATTCAGCTTGAGAATTGAGATTACAAGGAAATTCCTTAGTTATATAGGCCAAGGGGAGAGATAGATGCAACCGTATTATGACAAGTGTTCTCATCCTATGATCTGTTACAACTCATGTCATTAAAGGCTCAACCACCTTATCCCTATGTAAATTTAAGGTAGTGTGACGAGGAATTTAGTGGAGAACTAGCTAAGAAAAGAACTAGTTAGATAAAGTACCCTTTTTAGACTAACATTCTTTTTAAAGCATTTTAGTATCACATAGAGCCTTCACATCATGGGACCCTTTGGTTTGAAATTATTATCCTCTACAAACTCACAAAATGATTTTATTTCAAGTAAAAGATATGCATATAACTATTTCATGCAAGTTATAACCTTCTTATAGAAACATTTACTCAATCTTACCTTTCCTTGAGTCCCTAAAATCATGACACGTGTCATTGAGAATTCACTTAAGCATTGTAAAGGAATGCATTATCGAAGAAGATTCAAAACTATTACATTTCTCTCTATGAGCCCTCAAAATCGTGACATATGTCTTGAATTTGTCCAAAGAAAAATGGTCTTCCTTTTTGCAGAGGATTTCGAATTCCTGTGATCATTGTTAAGTTTTAAAGATCAATAACCAATATTTAAAATCAAGAATGGCGACTACTTGTCGCATATTGGAGCATGTGTGAGAATTGATGATGGATTTGATCTAGAACTACCTAATTATTCATATGAATTGTGATAATTTTTCATTCTCAATCCATTTAGACAATAAATTAAAAGGTGAAGAGTGAATTTATTGCAAATTTATTATTTTCAACACCATTTTTAGGGTTTACATTATCTTCAAACTAGTAAGTAATTTCAGGCTCTTTATTTACAAATTTTATTTCATATATTTGTCTTTAGATTCAACGAAGTGATTTAGGTTTTAAGAGGCTATGAATTATTATTTTCTAATTAGAATTTTCTTATACTTTATAAAAAACCCTAGTTACCAATTATATCAAATCATAGATGGAGCTTCACAAGGATTAAAAGGACTTTAGATTAGGAAATTATGGCTCAATTTCCAAGGTCTACAAAGAGACCAATGGTTGGTTAAGGGTCTAGAATCTTGTCAAACATAATTACATCTAAAAATGACTGTCATATAGATTCCATAATTCCCATTTAGGGCTATGCTAGGTTTCCAAGCGTTGTTATAAGAAATGATTTACTAATAGGCCAATTTCTAACATTTGGAGATTAAAGTTGGGAAATCGGTATGCACAATTTTTTTTATCAATGTTGACCTATTTAGGGCTATGGCCAAGTCATATAACCCCAACACTAGTGGAATTATCATCGAGAATGGTAGAACCCTAGTAAAATTAGATAATGAATTTATTTGTGAAGTTTTTGGCCTAGACATGAATGCTCATTTGTCAATTGATTTGGGGGCATTAAAAAGGGAATATCATAGATTGAGGGATAGCCATAGAGTGAAATGGATACCAAGTTTCAAACAAAGAGAGTTTAGAAAATAATTCTAGAGGTTTACTAGAGGTTACCTAGAGCCTTTCAATTATCACATTTTTTAGGGCTACTTTCAAAAGACACATTTTTCTCTATGTTAGGTATCGAGAGTTGATTGAAAAACTCAAATGCTAGTAAATTTGATGGTTTTTATTGTTAACATCTAGAATAGGGATGTAAACATACCATATGACTATACAAAGTTCATTGCTAAGGAGATTCATAAGGATCTGACTTCCCTTCACAAAGATTCCAACATTATCTACTTTAAATTGTACTCCTTATTGTGTCATATATTGTTGTATGATGGGAGATAAATTTGGGACCCTAAGTTAAAGGTTAGGGCTTTCAATGAACAAGGATACATGCCCCACATGTAGGAATGGGTATATATGAGGGAAAATAATTGTGAGACCTCCAATTATTGCATTTTTTAGCAATATTTTGTTAGATCTATCCTCATAAATTTAGGATATGTAATTGACTAGGGCCTATTAAAGGGAGTGAGAAGGTTTTTAAGGCCAAATAAGTTCCATCCTGAGTCAGGTTTTGACCATAAGTGGGGAGAGTGGTTCATCCATTTAAATTCAACTCTCATAAAGGTTTATGGGTCCCCAATAGCCCCACATATTACTCAATCCTTGACAGAATTGAATATTTAGAAATCATTTGGAAATTGAATGAGGTCAATAAGACTCATTTTAGGAACTAAAAAGAACATGCAATTCTTCACTCCACCTTTATTTTATTAGACTTCATGGTTACATCTAGAGAAGGGTTGGAATTGATTGTTAACAAAAAATTTCCATATAGAATAAAGTGTGATAAGGCTAGGAAATTTTATCGTAAGAATTTTAGTCACAATATTGGGACATAGTATAGTATTTCTACAATTATTCATAATTTTTATTTTATTGAGGATCTAGTCAAAAATTTCCTTTCCACTTTAAAAGCCATGAAAATTAGAGATCAAAGTGTTAAGCTTCAAATTATTGAAGAAATAAGGAAGCGATAAAATCCTTCTTATAAAGGGGCTTGCACTGACATTCAGGATCCTATCTTAAGAATAAGGATAGGATGATGTTGGATGACACAACTTGTTGCAACACAAGGGAAAAAAACTAAGAGGGGGGGTGAATCAGTTGTCACATAATTTAAAACTGTATTAAACTTATTAACCTTCAATCTCAAATTTGATTATTAACAGTGAAAGTATGAATCAGCAACATATCAGAAACACACATAACACCAATATATTTTTTGCATGGAAACCCTGTTGGGGGAAAATCCACGATGGAGGTTAATCCACAAGTTATACCCTATTAAAATTATAAGAAAAATGAATAAGGAATGAACATGTATTCAGGAACATTGGCTAGAGCTCACTGCTCAAAGGAAGATTCAATGTCTTATAGAAAAATTTCAGATTAAATCCATCTGAAGAAATTGAATTGAGAAAGTAGCATCTGCTAATGCCCGAGTATAATTCTAGTTAAGCACATGAACATTTCTTCACTCTCTTTCACTCTTCTTCACACTCTGCTCTGATTTCGAATGATTTGAACCTTATTCGCACATAGAACACAAACCCTACACGCCTCATACACTTGCACACTCACTTCTCAAATGATAAAACAATCACTTATATATATCCATAACAAGAAATTACATTGCTTCATGTCAGCTTCAACAAAATAATAGAATGAATGCAAACTATCAGCCCAAAACAATAAAGATTATCAATGTGCATCTACCAAGGTCAGAAACAACATATTATAGACCTAAAACAATGTCTTCAAACATGAAACACCTTCAATTAATCTTCCTCAAAGATCCACAACATTCTACAAGCACTATGTCGTCCATGAACATGAAAAAACATGAGCAAGCAAGAGAAAATCTTGGATCGTGAGCACAATGATTAATGTGGACATGAAACATAGATAAAACGTGATCTAGAAACATCCACAAACACTTTAGGAACATACAAAATACCTCAGATTGTCAAAAACACATTATCTTATTTTGTGAACACCATTTCCACTGACAAAACAGTTGTCAGAATACAAAACTTTATAACTTGCTCAAATATTCATGCACACCTCTGAAAATCACAGAGTAGGAACTTCATACATAGGAAAGAAAATCCTTTAATATGTAACTTCTCATCATCAACATACTGAACTTTCCAGCACACTGATCTTCACTACTTAACAGATAACTTGTAACATATTTTATTACAATTTTCTCAATATCCTCGACATATACAGTCTTAAAGACATTAATTCTAATAGTGTTGAAATCAATGACAATCACATATCAACTATACAACCACAACATCCAACATAACCAGCCTATTGTAAAATGTTCCATTAAGAATTCTATAAAATGATGAACTTGGTCCATCCTAATCCTATGCAATATATCAACCAATTTTGTAGAATGATGTTCCCCTAAAACAAGTAGCTCCTCCTATAGGGTCTTTGTTTTATTCCCAAATTTATCCTAGTGAATTTATACAATATTCAAACTTGCTTCAATTATTGCACCCTCATAGGTGTAGAAAGAGAATCCTCAAGTAGGATGTTAATCAGTTTTGATATAGGTGAGTAGGTGGTAGATAATGTGAGAACACTTGCATTTTCAAATTTATAGAAGATGAAAAATTCATCACTATCAAAAAATTTAGATATTATATCTTGAAGAAAAAAGGTGAGGAGTTGAACCAAACCTTGGATGATCAGACTCTCACTAGAAGGAAAAGAGAAAATAAATCATTACTAAATTTTGGGACAAGGTTAACAAGGAAATAGTAGACATGAATCCAGAATAAGGAAGAAAAATTATAAAGAAGGGTGGTTTCCTTCTGTTACCAATATGGGACATATCATCTACCATTGTATCTAATACCATTAGAAGGAATGATGAGAATAACCTAGTGTTAACATAAGAAGAGCAAGTAGATGCCTTATAGTTTGGCTCAAGGTTCAACCCAAGGCATGGAACCCTAGCTATCTACTCCATTTCCCTAAAACTATTAAACCTAATATTATTTATGATATAAATAAGTTGACTAGAAAATTTATTGTTAGGAGAATGATTCATACCAATTCCCTACAAGAAACCACTCTAACAATCAATTCAACATTATTTACTAAGGCCAGGGTTAAGAAATTAGAAGTTGATTTGGAGAGGGTTAATTATAAAAATTTGAAGTTACAAGAATAACTAAATGTTGTATTGAGATTATTTCCACCTCCTACATAATCAACAAGTAAAAAATAAGATGAGGAAAAATTAGCATTAAATGTTGAAATCAGATAATTAAAGAGAGAGCTTTATAAGAAGGAAGAGCTAGACTTGAAGGTAAAAAGATATCAACATATAATTTTTTTTGATATAATTGATAATCGTTTTGGTCACATATTATCATGCATTTTGAGTCTTCTTGAAGAGAGATTTAATGGGTACAAAGAAATCTTAATTACAACTCGTATTACTCATGTTGTTTTGAGGAACAAGATAGAAGGAATGATTGATACTTGGAGTCCTAAGAAGGATATGATTGAGAAGATGTTGGTAATAAATTTTGATATATATTCCCCAAATAATTTAGAGATAATTTTTTATTCTCTAAAATATATTGAATACAACATCATTATATATCAAAGTTTCCAATTAGGCATAGAACATTTCGTGGAGTATTTTGATGATCTTAAGTATAATCTCATGCCTTATACAATGAATGAGGAGGGTGAAGTAAATGAATATAAATAATAGAGGATTGAGTTTAGAAATATAATACCTCCAATTATTAACCCTATTATTAAGGATCGGATTTTGAATACTGAAAAAATGAATGTTGTTATATATAAGTTGATAAAGTTAGAGATGGGTTTGGAGAGATTTACTAAGGATGGTAATAAATGGATTGAGGGTGGATACTCAAATTATTTAATCCATAATAGAGTAGTTTTGGCACACCCTTGGCCATCAAAAGGGATTTTTGCTACATGGGTGGAAAGGTACAACTAATCAAGTGCACAAGCCTTTCCAATTTTGTTTCATCATGGACATCAACAAATATCTTCTTGAATAGTTTCTAAATTTTGGTACTCTAGTAGAAAATCTTTTGTCTCTTGTTGGTCAGTTATCCTCTTATATTTTTCTTGATCCTAGGATAAAATTTTCAAATGAAAATGTGCCACTTGTACATGGCTTCAAGCTTATTTGCTCCCGTGTTTCTATAAAATAGAATTCAGGGCAATTTTGTAGGGATCTTGGAAATTTTTGTACGAAGAGTGTCTGAAATTTAGGTTTGTACATGTTTGGTTTAGGTTTTCTTGGAGAAGAATATTGGTGTAATTGGTAATTTTGTATGATATTACTAGCTCAAATACATGAATATAATATAACAATTTTACAATTAATTGTCTCCCAAATTGTACACATCTTTACTACTTGATGGGACTTTTAAATTTTGAAGGAAGGAGGCTAGGGTTTTAGGGTTTCAAGTTACCCATGGTGATATGAATTATCAAATTTTGAAATCCTCATGGTATGTTTCAATGGTGACTTGCTACCGAAGGTAACCAGTCACTTAAGTGATTAGGTTGAGCCCTTTCCTCTATGATCTTACTAGCCCCTTTCACCCAGCCTGTCGATCTTTTTCCACGACCAGGGCTTAAACTTTTATACCGCTGAGGGTTGTACCAGCCGGTCCCACTTGAATATTCTAATGTTTGTGCATGTCGTTTGGCTAATTGTCCAATCATGGGTTTTGATCTGGATCATTTCTCACAAACCTCACATGTTTTCTTGTTGATGTCACTAAGTGGTGCGAGGTCTGCAAGATGCTGCCATCTGGCATGTATGGAGGGGCGGGGTTTTTTCCCAAGGTACCAGCGATGACAAGTGGTCGTCTTTTCATCAACAAGGGTTTTAATTACGGGGTTAATAATAATTTTGCCTCGTAGACCTCACACGAGCATGGTAAATGTCTCAAAAGTACATCGAGGTTTGCAAAAGGGCAACACGTGCCTTGGTTCTTGGAGCGACAGGGCTAAGTGGGACCCACTGTTTGGTTGCAACCTCCTATTTTCATGGGTTTTGATTAGTTGTGGTTTTTCAAGGCACTGATGTGGATTTTCAATGCTCGATTGACTCAATCTGAGTCATTCGACTTGCCAGGTCCGTTTAGAATCAACGGTATAGTTTCAAAGAAATCATTGATCATCTATGTGACGATATTTCACACTTTGAAACTTATTTTATTAATGGCTCGAGCATTTCATAGGATTCTCTCTTGATTTTCTCTAGTGTGCAAACAATGCCCTCCTGATAGAAACAATTATGGTGGTTGCATCAGCCACCTATGGCTCAAATAGCTGTGTTGCAAAAATCCAATCAATGTCCCTTGCACCAATAACTCTATAAACTCTTGCTAAAGTTACCCGGTGTTATCATTGTATTTTTTAGTTATTTTATTTGCAGGTGGTGGCTTTCTCCTATATTCTGTGAAGCTATTTCTCCAATGGATAAATCTATAGGGCGTAGGAGTTCCAGAGTAGGATCCAGGTGGTCACTAGCTGAGAAGGAGCAACCTGCTACTAGAACACCTGAGGTTACTACTAAAAGTGATGGAAAAAGGCCAGAGAATTGCACATCCCCTATTATGATTTCATTAGATTTTGATGATAACGTGTTTAAGACTGACTCAGATTACCGATGTTACCTGGTGGCTTTGATTGAGCTCATGGGAGTGAATGAGAAGGTCCTTGTAGTCAAACCAATAACTGCAGTGGTACCAGGCCAAGTTGTTGGATGTGGTGTTGATGTGGCTGGAGGAAGGAAGGTGGTTCTACCTTTAACTGAGGCGAGAACTCGGAGCGGTTGCTTCTACTGGGTTCATGTGTCTACTTAGTGGTTTTTGGTGTTGGGTCTATTGGGCGGTGTTTTTCCTAGAGTTTCATCTTGTTGATGTGGATGTGCGCGTGTTTGCCACGTTTTTGGTTTTCCTCCAACTAGTTATTGTGTAACCATTTTTTGATTCCTCAGATCATGTACCTTACTATCCAATGATGAGGAATGTGAATTCGAATTTCATTCTAAATGAAATTCAATTTTGAAATTAACAATGTAGCCTAATTCTTTTTTTCTCTTGTCCTATAAAGGAGATTTCACGGCTCATTGTTAGGGTTGAGATTTTGGATCCATAAGGTTCTGAGTAAGTACAATTAGTTTTACTGCAGGATTTTGAAGGTATTATTTAGGAAATCATTCTGGGTCAGGAATAGTATCAAATAAGTATGCTATACTTTTGTAATTACTGATATTGAAAAAAATCTAAAAGAATTAAGACAATTTTCTCTCTTGTGTATGTGTCATGGATTATGAATGGATTTATCAAGGGTTTGTTCATTCAATTTCAATGGTGTATTTGAAAGTGTAACTTTCTCTCTTGCTTTAACTTAATGAGTTAATCAAATTCTTGAAAACAAATTGCATGTTTATGGTCATATGCTCAAGATTCACTAAGGAGTTTTTTTTTAATATACTGAAAGATCTCATAGTAGTAAATCATTATGGTGATAAGTTCATAGTATCTGAATTATATTTTATATGACTCTCGCCCAATGGATGAGGCACTAGATAGTGTCTATAAAATTCTTTCAAGTGTAGGACTGTGGCTCTGAGCATGGTGATTCAATATCTGAACATTTTAACAAATATCAAAAGCTATCTCTTTTGAGATATAAATCTTATGATAATTTTTAGTTTCTTTGCTTTAAGACGTCTGCTATTATTCTTGGGTTTTTCCATGACCAAGGTAATTGTTGTCTAATTGCATGTGTGGTGATTGCATCTGTAAGAATAAGTGTTCTTTTCAGTCATAGAACAATATTATGAACACATGAAGGTTTACCCACCTTGGTCTCACAGAGCCAAAAGTGTAGGAGATGTTAGTCTTTGACTAGATCTCGTTAGTTGGCCACTAGCCTTTGTAGTTCTTTATAATGGAGGTTGGCTACCTCATAGAGAATTGTAAATCCTATGTGGGAAGAAACACTGACACTACTTATGAATCCAAAGTGATCAAGGATCATTTTATTCATCTTTGTAATTTTCTTGCAATTGTGTCTTTCTCTTATGGCTTCTATTCAAGGAGTAGATTAATTTTATATATAAGAATTATTGATTGTTTTGAATGTATACATGGATTGTTAAGGATGATTTATCAAGTAGGTTCTATGTAATATCAATGTAATGAATTAATATTAGGTTTTCAAAGGGCTTGGTTAAATATTGTTGTACTGGGTTTAATTGCATCATCTTTGACTCTACTACCCAAGTCTAAGGCACTAGTTTGAATAAGTGTTTTGATTGTGCTTTCATGGTCATAAATCTTAAAAATCAAAATTCCCTTTCAGTTATAGTTTATATCATAATATTTTTCTCAAGTTCTCAAACACAGAATATATAAGAACTCCAAGAATCTTTCCCATTAAAGTTGTTTTATTTTTTATTCATGGTCATTTAATTATAACATATCTATTGGAAGTAATATCAAGTATTAATTATATGAAATCCTAGTGGATATTACATAAGACCACCCTCCTAGGTCTTACAAAGCTTGAAGTGCAAAGGATAAAATTTTCAATACCTTTCTCCTATTTTTTGGTCAACCCCTTAGAACAATTGAGTATAATAATTGACAATTCCTTTAGATTTTTTTAAGAACTAGTTGAAATTACACAAAAATAAACCAATAGATGGTGGAGGAGTGAGTAGGGGTTTGTGAGGTAATTGGATAATTATATGTTGGTTAATAAGGTATTGTAGGGTAAGAAATCATAAGAAGATATTAGACAAGTTGTAAGGGAATGGTGGGAACATAATTAACATGAGAAGCAAGAGTAGTGATAGGCATAGGAGGTTGGGAAATAATTTTTAGAAGATTGTAGCCTAGGTATAGAGAGCATGAGAGGCTAAGATGATATAAATAGAAATTAAAGGTGTGTGATATGACCAAGATTTAAGTAATATATAAGAAATGAGTAAAATTTAAGGAATGGATGAGGTAGGAAGGTGGATGGGGAAAGTGGATTATTAATTTTTCTAAGAAGGAAAAATAGTGGAGGATATATGAGTGTGGAAAGGGAGGAAATAATTATTAGTAGCATTTTTTATATCAGCTATTTGTCTAAGACACTAAAGTATATGCATCACATATGATTTGGCCATAAGATTATTAAAAATCTCATCAAGTAGTTCCAAAGGATCAGATGTATTATTAAACCCAGTTATATCTTTAATTTTTTTCTTTTAATATTTTACCCAAATCATTCCTCATATGATCCTCATGTGAAATTTTTACATCATGATTAAAATCCTCTTCCTAATTACTATACACAAATGAATTTTTATTTTCTATAAAAGGAGAATAAAAGTGGTTGATAGAAATGATAGAGTTAAACCTTGGGATACAAGTAATTATAAGGTGAGATATTGGAAGATGCTTTGGCATACAACCTTAATATATGATTGACCTCGCAAAAAGGATAAAAAAATAAAGCATGTACATTTCTTGTCTAAGAAAAATATAAGATGAAATAAAAATTAGATTAAAAAAAAAAGGTTAAAACCTAGGTCCAAGCACTAGGTGGATTTAAAATGTTGGATTCACAAAAAAACATATGGAAATAAAACAAACAACCTACAATTATTAAGGATAATAAAATGATTTTTAAACTAATAAATCTAACAAGACATAAACAAAAAACTGAGATTGTAAGTTTAATTGATTGGGTTATAACAAATCCCTTTTATTTTGTCAATTTTGGGTAGTTAAATAATGTTGATTAGTGTTAGAGTGTAATCAACAATTAGAATATAAGACTTGCTAGTGAATCAACATTACCTTAACTATCATTAACTATCCCAAAACATACTTTACACCTAAATAGGGTCACACATATAATTGTAGCCCTCTTACGGTGGTTTAGTTCTTTTGGCATGGATATGTCCTTTACTCTTTTGAATCTACTATACTTATTCACGTGCGAAATTTGTTGTATTTGAAGTTTTTTGGTGTTGAAAACCATCTTGGGGAGATTGCTAGTGTGAATAGGGAACTATAATAACTTCATAACTAGCTATCCCTAATTACAAATGATCAATGTTGGAAGACATGAAATAGATATGAAAAATACCTAGATGATAAATCAATGTGTATTATATTTCTTGATGGAACTTATGTCAATTGTTTATAAATGATGATGAAAAAGATTCTCCAACGAAAATAATGACCTATTTAATTGTCCTTAAATATAATATCATATGTACTCAACTTGAAGTGTTTTGTATGCAAGTTGACAAGAATGGTCATATTCTCAAAAAACAACAGCTCAATAAAGTAGGAAATGTAATTAAATTGGCGGGACAAGGCAACGTAGAGGTTCTATATAGGGGATGGGTCCACACTCATAGAATAGTCCATGGCATAGGAACAACTACAAAAAGAATTAATCCAAACCAATAGAAACTTAAAAGGATGAGTAATTGATAGGATCCAAGTCGAAGGCAATTTATGCACAAAACAAATCAACTTGAACATTAAGATAATATATTTTTGACATGAACAAAAATGAAACCCTAAACAATGAACAAAAGAAAAAAGTGGTAATTTTTATCCCTTACACTAATACAATAATTGAAGAAAGAATATTATATTAATTGTTTTAATGGGTGATGGCATGACCTAACAGACTCATATCATAAAGATACTTAGAACGAACAATGCTAAGATAACAACTACGACGTGAGGAACAATAAAAGAGAAGCACGGATGTCACACATCATCTGTACGAGATGAAACATCAATGATCGACAAGATCATATTTTCTTAAGAGAGCCTCATATCATTGTGATATTTTTATTGACCAATCTCTTTCTTGTTGCCCCACAAAAACTTTTTATATTCCACATGGTTGAAGGCTGATACGTATTCGATTGAAATTCCTTGGTTCTTTTTATGAATTCTATCTAAACTCATTCTGTACGGTAACACTTTTGATATCTGCACGCTACAAATCTTTATATTCTTCATAATTTACAAGCGCAGGTCTATTCAAGGATGAAGATACTTAACATTTAGAGCCTTCTAATCTATTTCTCACTTTGCCTATTTTGAATTAGATTCTATTTCTAGGGCTCATATTTTCTGATGGCGAAAGAACAACTTTTACCAGAATTTTGGAACAAACGATTGTGTCTACATGCCCAAATGATTATTTTCTGCAAATAATATAATTGAGATTAGCAATCTGGCAATCACGTAAACAGTTAAAATGCCAGAAAAGAGAATGGGTAAGATCTGTACAGTCAAACCCAGAAACATTACCATATTATTAACAAACATATTACAGATTTCTAAGTTAAGCATATGTATTTCTGACTAACTTTGATCATCATTATTTTAAATGATGTCTAAATTGCAACATAACTTTGATTTAAAATTTTACCAGTAACCTACTTGCTCGGTTCTGTTATCTCTAATCTCTTTTTCAACTTCCATACATTTTTGAAAATGATTGTGTCTACTTGCCTACAAAAATATATTCTGGTGTAACTGGGTACCTCTCAAATTAGACAAGAGCAGAGGTATATACTTAGATGTAGGGACGCTAAGAGTCTTAAGCAAAGGAAATGAACGCACATATTCTTAGAAACGTATGGAAAGTGTGTATTCTCGAAGAATAGAGCTGATTTGTTAGGAAGCACAATGACCGTTTTTAATAAATATTACAGTAAATGTTTATAAGAAAAAATAATATAATCACTTTGTTTTTTTGTTTATTAATATCTCGGGAATTTTGGTCTAGTGTTAGTCAGAATGGAGGTCACAAACGGGGACCTCCTCCATGGTATGAACACAAGTGAATAGTCTAAGTCTGCGAACGCAGTAGTCCAATAGGAGCACATAGCCCATGAGCACATCAACTCAATGAGAGGTTTTAACAACACAAGCTTGAATACCTATCTTATGGCATGAACGAGTCCAAGTCTGCAAGAACGGTAGCCTAGCAGGGGCACAAAGCCCATGAGCACACTAGCCCAATGAGGGATTGGAATAATATAGGCTTGTCACATGGCATGAACGAGTGCAAGTCTGCAAGCACGGTAGCCTAGCAGTGGCACAAAGCCCATGAGGATACTAGCCCAATGAGGGATTGGAATAATATAGGCATGTTTCATGGCATGAGTGTCACTAGCCTATCTCATAACATGAATGTCATTAGCCCATCTCATGGCATGAATGAGTCCAAGTCTGTGAGCATGGTAGCCTAGCAGGGGCACAAATCCCATGAGCATGCTAGCCCAGTGAGGGATTGCACCAACACAGGTCTGTCTCATGACATGAATGTCATTAGCAGCATCAACACGGTGATTCAAGCTTGCGAGCACATTGGATCAACAAAAGTATAGTTATTGCGATCACAATGACTCAACGAAGGTTTGAACTATGATGGCCACAACAACAACAACACCACTTTACCATCACACTATAGGATGAATCCTCAATATAATGACTGTTATTTTAGTGGAGAAAACAATTTTATAATAATTTGTTTTGATAATATCAAAATAATAGTTTTAATAAAATATTTCAATTTCTTATTTTATTATATACTATTTTTATATATTGTACTCACACATATGTATATATATGTGTGTGTATATACACACACATACATATAAATATACATGTGAGAGAGGTTCTAATTTTAAAATGTTTTAAATATTAAAGTTAATATTTATGGGTGTATGATAAAGATGAAGTCATTAGAGTTGTTATATTTGTAACACTTTTCAAATCTACCTTATGAAGATAAATATCTATAAGAAAAGTTCTTCCAATTTTTAAAATTAATACACCAATTAAAAAATATACTTATTTTAACAATAAAATTAATTTAAAATTTATAAAAAATTAATTAACATAATCAAAATTTAAAATTCTATATTTCAATTTTAAAAATAAAATACCATACTCTATAAGGTCCATCATAAAGTGCGATAGTTAATTGGTGGTGTTGTTGAGGCCACCAAGGTCCAAACCCTCATTGGAGTATTGTGATCGTGAATTTCAACCTTAGCATTGATGCTATTAACATTCGTGCCAAGTGACTTAGTCCTCTAGATTGTGCTCCAAACCCTTGTTAGGCTAGTGTTCTTGCGGGCTCTCACCCTCTCTACCCATGTTGGTTTATTGTGCTCACCAGTCTAGAGGATTCATAAATTAGGAAAGTAGGATTGTTCAAGTGTAATTTAAATTAAAAAAAAATTATATATAAATAAATATAACTTAATGTAGTTAAATAGATAATTAGATATTAATATTTTTTTTAAATTATAATAATTGAATGTAAAAAGTAGATGTATCTAGTTTTACAACTAATAATGGTTTAAAGAATAAAGAAAAGTTGTATTTTTTATTTCTTAAGTTCAAGGCATATCAAACTCATAATTATTTAAAAACATAAATATTTTGTTGATGATTATGTAGTGATAAATTTATAGAGTTGGTATGAATCCTTATTTTGTAGACTCACCCTACACATGAGAGCTCATCCTATTTTATTAATAGATATCCTTTGTTCACTATACATCAGATGATTAATTTTTCATGCTCCTTGTTATGTGTGAGGAGTAGTGATATTAATAAATATCTTTGTTAGGTTGTTGTACAATTAGAGATGCAAAGGTGTTATGCCTTGGCAACCCCTTGAAAATAAGGATTATTGAAAATAAAATATTTAGCCATATAATTTCTTCTAGAATTATTACACAATGTTAGATCCATTTTATACCACCGATTGAAGTGTATAAATATATAGCTTTTATTTATTTACATTTTATTAAAATGAATAGATTGAATACCTTTAAACACAAAAGGTATATTAATATATCATGCAAACTTATGCTTAGTCATGATTAGGTAGGAAGGATAAAGGAGAGAAGTTGGTCAATTCTAAATTTGAAAATACAAATTAGAGCAATATGACTCTATATATGTATGGATGACCCTTCAAATATGATATATTCATGTAGAGAAAAAAGGCTAGACCACAATGGATATAATAAGAATAAGTCTAAGGATAAGAGTAATAAATAATTTAAAAGGTGAATATGCGAGGTTAGATGAACATGATAAAGGGGATAAATTTTATATTTATAGAAGTATATGTAAATAGTTAGTGGATAACATTGGGCAAAGGACCTAGTTTTACACAAAATAATGATATTTTTTTATATGTGTATGTATCAAAGAAATTTCCTCATGAAGATAAAATAAAAGGAAAATAAAATGGATATGTAATTTTATTCATTGTATATTTCCTTTAATTTAAGGTACATGTGAATTCTAGAATGATCTCACATATCAAGTATGTACAACTTACAAACATGCATGTAAAAAAAGTATTCAAACACTCAAAATATATCATCATGTGGTCCATATAAATTAATCAACCTTGTAAGTATATGATCACACCTATGTTCCGTTTATGTATATATTATCAATAAATGGGTCTCTATAAGAACCCTAAGTTATTTGTATATATCAATATATAAATGTTAATAACAATATATGACCCTCAAATTAGACTAATCACTCTGCTGAGGTGGAGGCTATGTTTATTAGCATAAAATATGTTGTGGACAGGGGTTACTCCAAAAATGGGTTGAATGTGATTCCTTAAATATCATCAATTATCTACATGGCACTCACAAGCCTAGTTGGAATGTGGATCCGTTAATAAAAGATACTATAATCATGTTAAGTTCTTATGAAGAGACCAACGTCTCTCACATTTTCCGAGAAGGAAATTCACTAGAAAAAAAAATTGCCAATGAGGTTGTCAAGTTAAATGAGTATCGTGCATGGGAGGAGGGTTGTATCCATCCCGAGAAAGCTAGGATCTTAATGATAAATGATGTTGTTGGCTAAGTTGATGTGGTGGCATCATTTAATCTTTAGTACCAATTCACAACTCACACACTTTGTGGGTTTTGTTTGGCTTGTTGGCTATCAGTTAAGCGATTATCACAAGGGTTTTATTCTTCTAGTGTTTGAGGAGATGGGTGGAAACATAAGTAGAATTGAGTTGAACTCTTGTGTGAGCCTGAGGAATAATAAGAAGCTATGGAAGATTCTCGACCATGTGAATTTTATGTCATTTTTAGAAAGATTGCATGGGCATGACCCAAATACCTCAACGGAATTTATGTCTTGATGACATAACCACAAGCTCTAGATAAAGGACATAGTAGTGGAGTTAAATGAGTATTTTATTGCTACTATGACTAGGTTGTTGATGGTTGGTCGTAAGTTCTATAAGGACAAAAAGAGAAACAAGGAAGCGATGGCCCAATTCTTCAAAGACGATGAACAAAAGAAACTGGTTAAGATGGAAAGTTGGGGCTATGAGCGCAAGTCCCTCAAGAAGATATGGGTGAATGTTGCACAAGTGATAATGCGTTATGTGACTTTGGAAGGTAGGCTCAATGTAATCCTTGGTCACCATTTCACTCTTTTAAACCATTTCAAGCATGGGTTATTTATCTCCTTTCCATATTTTCTATTATCTTCCATGGAGGTTTATGTTTATGCACATTTAAAAAATAGGAGGGTTCTAGTCCTCCATGAGGGTCTCATTCTTTTAATCATGGAGCATGTTAAATCTCTTCTCCCTACCCCTGCTATCAAAGACAAGCAGAAGATTCCAAGTGAAGCTCCTAGCTTGCCTAGCTCAGATACAAGCATTGTTGAAGAATAGGAGTGGAATGAAGAGGATGAAGAAGGATCCTCATCTCCTATGACTACCTCCTCGAAAAAGAGGAAGAAGGGTAGACTTAAAATAAATTGGGCCGCTAAGTGCCTTGTTCTTTCTAACAATGAGGATATGGAGGTGGGCTCAGGTGAGTCCTCTCCCAAGAATGTGGATTTGGTTGTTGGCCAGCGAGAAGCTGAAGGTGAAGGTAATGAGGAGGGTTTGTAGGAAAATGTGTTGACTGCAGAGGCCAAGGACAAGCTGAGGAGGGCGTCCAGACACATTTCCAAATTGAAGATCCAAGCCTCAAAATATTTAGCGAAGTACACCAATCAGATCTTTGAGGAGAAGGTTTATGGTGAAGAGGTGGTGGAAATTGATGACTCCCCAGTTCATAGCATGTGCAATTTGGAGTTGGAGGACAAGATTAAGGGTCAAGATGACAAGGATGTTGAGAAGAAGAGTACTAAGTTGGAGCCTCTAAAGGTAAATCACCTTTTTGAGGGCTTTTCTTATTTCAATGTGATGATTCTACCTCAATGTTTGAATTGTTGGACATGGCTAGGGCTGGGCTAGCTAGAAATTTTAAGTTAGCTAAGTGGACTCTTCAAGAGTTTAATAAGATTAACATTAAAATAAGGGGTTTTAAGGAGAACTTGAAGAATATTTTGAAAGGCTTGGTGTCGGATATTCTTATCAATAGAATTGTGGACCTTGAGGGGTCCATCCATGACTTCAAATCCTTGTGTGAAGAACGATTGGCTGGTTTAGAAGCCAAGATATTTGATACTAATGCAGACATTAAGAAACTTCTCCATGTGTGTCACATTTTAGTGCAGAATAGTGCCGACTCTTTGGAAGCCATGTTCCAGAAAATTAGTGAGCTCAGGGAGGACCAAATGTATTTTTCTGAATTGATGGACAAAGATCACTCGGCCAAAGGTAAATAAAAAAAAGGTGTGAAAGATGATGGTAAAGGCCCTGATGTTAGAGGGTCTGTTGAATTGAAGAAGTCCTTTGAAGCTGAGAAGAAAGAGTTGCTAGACATGATTGAAGTGCATAGGAACCAGGAGCTTGAGGTGGCCAACACCTTAATTAGTACATGAAATAGTGTTCTCCTCTCTCTCTCTCTCTCTCTTTTATTTGTTGTTTGTTTCCCACTCGGTCTTAGTTTTCTTCTTATTAGTTTTTGGATTTTTTGTTGTTGGGTGTTGTTGATTGTTAGTTATTTTTTCTCTCATGTAGCACTCTTTTTTGTTTTGTTAGTCGATGTTCTGGTCTACTACTGATATCTTACTATAGTATCTTTTTAGCAGCATTTTTTTAGCTTAAGTTGTAAAGGGTTTCGGGTCCCTTCAAAACCTATTTCTCCTGTATAATTAAAACAATATATGACCCCCATCAATTTGTTGTATGATTAGAATACAAAGAATTACTAGAAGATAGAAATTTATACATGAAAATAAGACTTAATTTAAGTATGTAAATTTGTAATTATATAATCATATAAATATTTTTATAGAAAAATATTTTTTTATAAATTATTATAATGAATGTATCATGTAAGTAAATGTGTTGAAGATGGTATCAATAAATAAGTTTATTTTCTCATATATGAACTATAGAATGGTGGTGTAGTCCTCAATGACATAGAAGTACTTTTTTAAGTATATAAAGTACTAGGATAGGTGCATGCCCCTAATATAGCATCCAAATTAATTAGCACATAAAGGCTAGTAAGGAATTTAGTATATAGACATATAGAATTAAAACATGGAAAAGCACCAAATAGAATGGATAAGGTCAAGACTTGGGTATGTACACAAAGATGGGGGCCAAAATGTGACAAAATATGAACATATTTCTTTATCATTTATTTTCATTAAAGGAAATATAATTTTCTTTCATCTTAAGGATTGGGTGCATTTTTTATAATTCAAGCATGGTAGTACATGTAGACACCGAAAATTGGTCTAGGCCTACGAGTACCACCTTCGACATAATTTTCTAATGTCCATGGTCATGATTAAATAATGTATATTATTTAATTACCTTTCTAACACATATTTCCTCTATTAATTAAATAACTCTTTTAATTATTTAATTAATTCATTATGACTCTTATTCAACTTTGGTTAATTAAATAAATCATATTTATTTAATTATGTCACTAACTAATTAATTCTCCTTTCGTAATTAAATGATTTATTATTTCATTAACCCCTTTATCATGTTTCAACTATATTTAAATATATTTATTATTTAATTATTCAATTTAAATCTTTCGAACAATATATTAAATAAATTATCATTATTTATTTAATTAAATATATTATTTTTGAATGTTGAATTAAATTAACATTTAATTCATAATTAATTGTTTTTGTCACATTTTTTTGTCATCCAGTTATCTAATTATTCACTCACCATCTGACTCGAGATCTATTTTAATCTACCAGCTATCTCTGGATTCGATATCTGATCGTCTCTATGAGGAGACTCTTTATCACAACCAGTCAATTAACTAGTTCTAACTCATATGCATGAACTATTTATTAATTAAATATCTTTATTTAGTTAATTAATTCATGTGTGCATTCAAACTCTTTATTCTTTGAGTTCTAACTTTTTATTTTTCAATCAAAGTCTATTTATTCTATTTTCGAAGACTATTAACTGAAGATTAAATTGTTTATGTAATCCTGAACTCTTGTTCTTTCTATTTTCAAACAATCTTGACGCAAGATTAAGTTATTGTTCTAATTTAATCTTTATCCTGCAGAATTTCCTAACTCACATTCTAACTGACATAGAACTCACATCGCATGACATTCATCAATCTCAATCATTGATCTCTCTTTCCAATCTGATTCGATCATTCGAAAACCCAAAATCTATAAATTGACATGTCATTATCATTATTCTTCATCCTTAAATCAATACTTTTGAGAAGAACTATTATCTTCGATATTTTTCTTAGACATTACAACCAGGTTATGCTTGCATCAATACTAAAAATCTGAGGGCAAGAATATTGATACAGCAAAATGGAGAAGGAAAATCAAGATAATTCGAAGAAGTGGACGCATATTCGGTGAGATTGTTTTAGTTTATTGTTTTATTGTTTTGTTCATTTACTCATTCTTAGTTGTTTGATTTAGATTAATACTTATTAGATTATATTTAACCATCTCATATGTGTAGCATTTCCATTTATCTATGTTATAGTACACATACACAATCTATTCTAAGCTAATAAAAGCCCAACCTTAATATTACCACAATTTTTTATTTACTAATCCTAAGCACTAAAGATGCAATTAGGATTTTCAAACCCATTTTTTACATAAAGACATAAAATACAAAGTATTGTCTGAAGGACACACAATATATTAAGAGGGGTGTGAATTAGTATATTTTGATTTTACTTTAGTTCAACATTAATTATCATTAGAAAATTCATAAAGAAATAATTCAAAAAATAAAAAGCATCAATTAATGATGAAGCAATGACATGCATGCACACATCCAAACAAGGAACATAAGATATACATGGAAACCCAGAACGAAAAAACCATGGTGAGAAAATTTTATTGGAGCTACTATCTAAATCCAACCTCACATAAATGATATAAAACATAATTATTTTCAAGCTCCAATGCACAAGAGACATCAATCCCCTAACTCAAGAATTGAGAACCAACTCGGATATGAAGCACGAACCTCAATTACAAAAAGATATGGATTATGTGACCCTTACAAATTTAGACTCCACCATCTATTAGATCTAATCTGCTACAAAACACTCTACCTCTATGTGTAGAGGTTCTTAAACTTACTTTTCACACTAGGATACTTCTCTTCTACTTTCGCAACACACTCTATTGAATGCACAAGACAACTGAGAGGGGGGTAAATCAATTGTACCTTAAAAATTCAAAACTATCACAAACATTTAGATTCAATTAATTGGGTTAAGTTTTTAGAATGATTTATCAAGAAATAATATAACAAAAACATAACCAAATAAACACCATGCACATAGAAACACTAGATTTACATTGAAAACCCAAGAAGGGAAAAACCACGATAAGGTAAGTTAGCTCACAATATAAAATAATATCGACACTAATTACAAATGGCTTGCTGCCATAGGGTTCACTGCTCAGAAGAAATAAAGGCTCACTTCCAAAATAGAATAGAACATAGAGAAGAATGTTACAATGAGAAATTCATCTCAATGCAACAACAAAATTCCACCACAACATCACCAACACCAAGTCGCAGCCTTACTAAAGATTGCAGAAACCTTCTGCTCACTAGATCCAATAATCTAGCACATGAAAGATCACACTACACTTCAAAAATTTGCACCTTAAAACTATGTAATTCACAACACTCGCATCAAACACTTCTATATTATCATGCCTCAACAACTCAACATGTATATTTATACCATCTTCAACCTTGAAAACATTCTCCAAGGTCAATTATGCACCTAAAATGTGCAAATTCAAATTAGGTTGGCACAAAAACATTCTCATGGTGGAAAGGAATGAAGGAGTACCACAACACACCTTAACTTAGAACTAAATCCACTCATACATGCCATGCCATGCTTCCCAAAACATCAAAGAAACTCCACAATTAGTGTAAAAACCCAAGTTCAACCGAACTTGTGTAAACACCATTAAACAATTAAGTACATGTTCCCTATTAAAACCTCCAAAATTTACATGACCACACCACCCTATCAAGCCTTAAAATTGAAAAATCCAAAAACAAACCCATCCTATAAATAATATTTTTAGGTTTGACTAACACTAAAAAGGCCTTATACATAGATTTGAGAAAATTTATCATATATGTTTTATTCCACAATCTTTTTGGATCACTAATATTTATAAAAGCACTTTACTGCACTCCCAAAAGAGTAATCATTCAGTCATAAGGACTTTTAGTGATACAATACGGTAAAATATATGATGTGCCCAAGCAAGGCCATACTACAACATTTGTCTATAAGGAACACAACTTGGTGGTAATAATTAACTTGGTGAATCATAAAAACACAAAATAAGACATTTGATAGGTCATCACACTTAGAACTTAACCACCAGAGGCTAACCCGATGTATCGCAGTTAACAAATAATAGCACTAAATAAGATGTTTGGCATAACAATGCCCTATTACATAAACCACTACCCCACAATGAGCAATATATAAAGAAAGAGGATATGTGCAGTATAGCAGTACCAGATGACTTAACCTGCTATCCTGCAATATATAAATTATATCATGAGAAGGTTGTGTGGTATGGTGATGAATAATTATTTCAAACTATAGTCTCATGATGGGAATATTCAAGACTTAAAAGATCTTGTGGCATAGCGGTAAGTTCCATGCTATCCCACAATGAGAGAACCTTAGTCATATATGTGATATGTGATATTATAATGAAATATTAACTACATCGCAATAGCACGATAGAATAAAAGTGTTATGTGTGAAACCAACGGTATAGCATTGTGGTTATAATAAGAATATAATATAACACCTCATATCACATGGATCTAAAGAAGTGATTGTGTTATTGCTAAACAAGTTGGGTGAGGGAATTTATATTGATTATGGAAGTACTCATAACCATTGTCAATAATCGTTCATCTCTCTAAGATCTATGGTGAATACTCAAAATAGAAATATGAGTTAATTATGAAATATATTTACATGAGGCCAACATAAATGTCAAAATGACTAAACCCAAAGGTAGATAAACATAGAACTCAACACTCATTTTAGCAATCATTTTTAGAGAATTGTCATCGTACCAAAAGCTAAGTAATTTGGAAGAAGAAGGCTCTACAACTATTGTGTCACTGAGTAACTGCATTTTATAGCCATTGAGTTGAAAATTTGCAGTTTGAAAGAGTAAATAATTTAAGTAGGAGCAAAAAAATTTAAATCATGCTACCCAAAAAAAGTGAAATTAAGAAGGACGAACCTAAGAAGAGGTCTCTACAACAATATATACTAGAGATTTTTCCTGAGCCAACAAATAAAGGATTTAAGAGAGTATTCAGCGACATAGCTCATGGGTGTCAAGATGCAGTCATTCATATTTTAGGGTAGGATTTATTTTGGTTCTTCTATGAGAAAAGGGATGATAGGATTCCAATATCAAACACTTGGACTCTAGATTTGGCCAAATTGATTGTCGCTAATGTTTTCATAGATGTTGAACTCACTAGAGTATAGAATTATCACCTAGCTACAAAGACAGTGAGAATGACAAATGGTTCACCACAAGTAAAACTTACCCAAACTGCCATTATGGAGTGCTTAAACCTAAATAAATAAGACCTTACAAAATTCAACCTTCAAAGGAGTGAAGAAGAGTATAATAGTTTGAGAAAAACTTATAGGAGTGATGAAGTTCCCATGCATATGAAGAGAGGAGAAAACAATAGAATAATACCTATCTCCTCCTCTTGTGTCGAGCCATTTGTTATTAATGATTTCTAGATGTATTTTAAAAGAACTTACTTTCCTCTATGTCAAATTCTAGTGATAAATGTTGAAGAAAATATGCTAATTAGCCTTATGATGTTGAAAATGAGAATTCAAAACCCTGAAACTGATGTCGAATATGACTTTGCTTCATTTATTGAAAAGTCACTACATGATGGGTTCTTATAAGTAAAGGTTGATAAATCCCCCATCACTTTTAGATGTTACTCCTTGTTGTGCCATTTAATTCTATATCAAAATAGAATAATATGGACTCAAAGGATTTGTTTGGGTATGATAGATGAGCAAGGTAATTAATCACTTGTCTAGAACTTTGTTACATATGGGATATTATGTGTAAGAAAAGTGATTTTGTAATTTTCTATAAGGATATTGTACTTATAATTATGATATTCCTTGGCCAAGGATACCTAAGATTACATACACCAATCTTACAATTGTCAACACCATTGGCACTCAGACCAGAACAAGGGCATACTCATAATCTAGGGGATGAGTTTTTCTTGCCTAGTACCATGGTAATCAATGTGTATGGATGTCTTCAAGCCCCACATATCTCGCCTAAATCCATCCATCTCTGATTGGCCTTCCTAGAATTCATGTGGTAGATGATGTGGATAGAGAAGGAAGTTATGCATAAATAGAAGAAAGGCACATTTTTGCCTAGCTTGATAGTATGTGGGGATTTTTCTATTGGATTAGATACTCTTGAGGAGTTGCATAAGTTCTTAAAGACAATATATCCCCTAAAAATTGGGAAAGAGAGGGCCTTTGACCCTCATGGTCACATGAATTATATCAAACAAACACTCCTTACAAAGATTGGGATAACCCATGAAGTGGAATTTGAGGAGGATGTGATAAGTAGTTGTCTCACTCCCTAGGATGTATACCAACAAAGAATAAAATGGGAGGTATCGATTAAATTGGAAGAAAGAAGGAAGAAGATGTATTATGATTTCCTAGGGTTTTACATAGAAGAAGAAGATTGTATCAAAAGAATCAATCTCATGATTGAAAAGTTTGAAAAATTGTATGATAAGGCACAAAAGGAATTGATGATATATACCAAGCTACCTACTAAAATTCCAAGTACTGTTGTGATATTAGAACCCCAGAATGAGGCTTCAGTACATTCATCTCCCGAGCAGCTAGAATCCAAAAGGTAAAAGATGCAAGAACAAGAACCCTTAGTTCCATATGAAATGACTGAGAAGGTTGGGGACACGGAAGAGATACCTTATGCATTAAGACAATTAAAAGGTGACATAGAGATTGATCAACCTCCCTATGAGATAAAAGCTCATTAGCTTGAAGAAAGAATTGATGTATATGGACAAGGTGAACAAGATATGGAAGATGATGAAAGAATGGTAGCAACCCTCAAATTCATAGAGAATTATGAGTTCATCCAAACTCCAAAAATAAATGATTTCTAGATTAAAATAAAATATGGACTTCAAAGAAAGGGTCCAAATAAATAAGATAGGTGTTGATGAGTCCCAAAATGATGAAATTGTTATAAAAAACTTTAATGAACTCAAGATAAATGAGATAAATATTAGTCCACAAGAGGCTAGGAAAATAGTACTAAAAATTAATATCTTGCTCATACTAGGGATGGATTTGAGGAAAAAAAAATTACTTGACCAAGTGAGAAACCACGAAAACCCAATTCTCATGGATGAGTTTGATTCAGAGAAAGGAATTAGTGGAACAAGCTACAAACCAAGGATTGAAATTTTAGCCTTTTGGGATAAGAAAAAGAATACAAAGAAGGCTAAATTTTTGGACATTATGCACAAAATGAAGAGGGGGGATATGGTTAGAACCCTCAAAGACACCTTAAATTTGGAAGAAACCACCATAACTATGCACTATGTTATGTTCACAAGAGCAACTGTCAAAAACTTGGAAAATACAATCACTGAGTATGAAAAGATTCAAACAAGTATGAATGATGAGGTTAATAGACCATATATAAAAAATGTGAAGTTGAAGTGGAAGTTGATAGGGGTAGGCTCCTCTTAGAGCACTGAAATGATAGTATACCAAAATATTGATGATGTTTCCTATTGGAAATAAGGATTACACCCTTAGCCAAAACACACATAAGCTATCCTATTGCAACATGAAAACACTATTAGATTGTGGGTAATCTATAATGATTTAGTGAATCTCTAGAGCGTGTTGGTTCCCCTAGAAAATCACATAATCTAAAATACCTTCAAAGGAAAGGGTTAAGAGGAGAACTAAAAAGAAATCCTAAAACCTAAAGATGATTCACTAGAAATTTCAAAAGGTTTTGATAACTTTACCCACAACAACCTCTCAAAACTTTAACTCTCACAATCTCACTCAACACATGCAACCCAATAGTAATTTGTATAAAGTTTAATAAGACTAAACATGGAATACAACCTAAATTATATGAGACTCTCGCACATACACTTACAATGACAAGACATAAAAAGGATTCTTTGTTTTGAATCACAATAAACATCAAATTGATATTGCAAAATGAAACAAGAGACTAAGAAGGAAAGCTTTATTATTTTTATTAAACCTGAAGGATTTTTAAGCTCAAAATATGAGTACAAGAAATGTTTACAAGACTCTCTAAAACGAGGAGAGTAAGAAATGATAATCTAAACTGTGAATTTTTATTTTTTATCCAACTTATATCTCCAAACTGTCTCCAAGAATGAGAATAGAAAAATCTGAATCAAAAAGCTCTCCAAGATATCCACCACAATTCATTTTTTAGCTCTCGTGTAAAAGCCTAAAAAATAGGGCCCAAAACTGATCCAAATTGACTGAAAAAGTTGGCAAGATTCCCTTCAAAGAATGTCGACCCAAAAAGGCCAAAAAATCAGGCTCAACTGACTAGAAACTGAAAAATAAATCTCAATTTGACTACTTCCTTTTCAAATTCGCCCAAAACTCAAACTCAAAATAAAAAGCTCTATCAACACTACTTTTACTAGAACTGCATTTAGAAATAATAGATATTAAGATAATTTATAAAAATATTATCTTAATATTATTTTACAATATCTTGCAGCTTTGATTTTCACAAAAACAAGGCATAATATATGATTTATTCTTTTTTTTTTCCAAACATAATATATATCCATCTAGGCATTTGACTTTCTCCAAAATCATATGGAAACTAAGGCATGAAGCCTTCATGATTTCTTTTTTTAAAAATATAATCTTCCCCAAGGCCTTGATATTTGATCTTTCTAATGAAAATTAAAAGGCTCCTAAGGCACAATAAATATTTTATTTTCCCCTAAGGTATCAAAACTATATGATTTCTCAAAATCATAAAAATATGCTAAGGCATAACCTAGGAATGAAAGCTATCATATGCAAAGGTAAAATAAAATACCATAGAGGTATTAAAGAGGCACTTTGATTTTAAAATAATGTGATAAAATTTCCTTAGTTCAAATTAGGGAAAAAACCCTAAAACAAAACAAGTTGAGCTCCTAACATTTCGCCCTCTTTTCATTGACCAACTTTGGAAAGAAAGAGCTTTACACTCAGCCACCATGGAAACTAGGGTTTGATCTCAAAAACTTGATCATTTTCTACACCTCCATGTCGATTCTCCTCTATCTAATTTAGGAATTTGATGGTAAGTTGTTTCTTCACCAATCTGAGACATTTCAACTCCATTTTGAAGCATTTTTGGGTCCTCTAAATCATGGCCATGATACTCTTTCTGATGTATTTTTCCTTATTTTGTGTTCTCTATTGATGCCTTTCTTGTATTGTTTGTCATTGGAGAACTTGGTTTGCTCTTTTGAGAGGAGAAATCTAGGAAAAAACTGCAGCCTTTCATGTATTTCTTCAACAAAACCCTGAAAGTAACTCTCCATCATTCGAATCTCTATATTTTATTCATTCCTTGTTTGATGAAACTCAAGTCGAGTGTGGATGCATTATTCTGTGAGAATACTATGAATTTTTTTTAATATACTCTCCACTACATGTCGTGGCCTCACCTTACATTCATTATTCTTTATGTAAAAGATGGATCAATTTGAGTCTGACCCCATGATAGAAAAATAATAAGACTTGTGAGAGGAAACACTTCATGCATTTTGTTTACTATTTTCTAGGTTTCCAAGTCTTTCATGGCCATGGCCTCCCTTGAATTTATGGGTATCTTCTAAGTTATTTTCAAATCTTTCGTAATCTCAAACCCTCTCTTCTCCTTTTCTACCTATGATTTTAAGGCAAACCCCAAGTGGGTTTTGATATATGTGTGAAAATTACTTCTCTCAGGCCATGTCCATGAGAGCACAAAACTGGGTTTTCCCATTTACTTGATATAACTTGGGTTTCTCTCTATTTCTGAAAATGAAAGAAGAGAACATTGTTTTTCACTTTTATGAATACAAGCCAAATAAATTCTTCTTTATTTGGGTTTCATATTCCCTAAATGTGATGCCATTACTGCTCATTTTCCTTTTGAAACCTTAGCTCCACCAAAGTAGTTGCTTATTTGCTTTCAAAATAATGCATACTTAACTCCATAGTAAAGTACGAATGGAAATGATATTGCTCATTACTCTGAAGAAAAACATGGTGCCATTTTCTTTCATGTATGCAGTTGAGATTTATCATTTTCCTTGTCCTCAAAAATGATGCTTTGTTCCATTATGAATTTTTTTCCTTAAAGCACATACTAGGTATTTCTCCATTTGCATTTCCTCTTTCAAAACTTTTCAAAGCTTAATGTTTCTCTTTCCTTCACTTTCAAATATTGCATTTTTGTGAGCATAAACCAATTTAATGAAGTTGTTTGTGATGGATGTGATTTCATAATTCCAAAACAATACTTGACTTATGTGTTCCATTTACCTCCGATGATGTTGTTTTTGATTGTGGACTTGACTTATGTATGCATGTTCACTATCACCATTTGTGGCAATGAACTACTTGCTGCCCCATCAATGTGAACAACCTATTTATGAAAGATGGCAGAAATATAATGATATAGAAACACTTGTACATGACATATTTGTATGCAAAAAGAAATCTCTAATGAAATATAGTGCAATTAATTTTTGTTCTACATATTTTTTAGAATTCAAGAAAGATTCATTGCTCACCTATGATTTTCATTTTCACTTGCATTTATGAATCTGACTGTCATGAATGGGAAATGAATCAAATTTTCTTGCATAGATTTATGCACTTCTTTAGTTGGATGTTTCATTTTGAGAATTTTGAATGTTTTCCTTTCTCAAACCCCTCTTGAATTTCAAGGGGCAGCATGTTGGGCTCAACCCTTGTGGGGGCCCATTTTGTACCACATGCTATTATTTCTTCAGAAATGGATCAACAACATGATTTCTCCTATACCTACACAGTGAACAAACATGTTAGATAAAATAAATAAAGCTCAATGCTCCTATGATATTTCATTTTTAGGCTCTCTTACATACTTTTGATGTTTATTCAATTGATTCAATGCATTATATTTTTCTTGATAGAGCACATAGTGATATTCATATTTAGAGCTCTAAAACAATTTCTCAACATGATGCAGGTTCACTCAAGATCGGGAGCTAGCAGGAGCAACAAAAATGAAGACCAACAGGCAATGATGGATATGTTTTTCATTATATTCTTCTTTTCTATTCTTATCTTCAATGTATAGTTCATTTCCCATAATGAATTGGTTCAGCTAATCCCATGGCTTGTGTGGGGCTCTTTGTCTTCCTTATCCTTCCAATGAATATGAAAACAACATTTTATGCAATCTTGTTCAATTTTATATGCATCTCTCTTGGAAAATGAATGAAAACATTGTAAAGTATATGAATCACTGCAAGATGAATGAAAAAAATACTTTGTCTCTCTTTTATGACGTAATCACTGAATGGAAACCTAAATGCTTTGTCTCCTTGAAAACACAATTGCACAATAAAACTAAATTCTCCTTTAAAGATGAAAAATATTCAATGGTTTAAGCAAAGCAAAAATAAAATTGAAATCCTTCGCCTTAAAATGAACATAAGTTGTTTTGAAGCTCTGCCAATTTGAGTTGTAGGTGGAAAATTGGTAACATTCTTGGTGATTTCTGTTGAATGCTTGCCTACTAAACATTAAACCAATTTCCTTAAACAAATCCATTGGGTGTAGATTCAAATCTACCCTCTCAAACTCATAAATTCATGAAACTGAGCTTACAACACTCCAAATAGCAGCAAAATTTGAAAACCATACCAAATCGAAAGAAAACTAAAAGGCCTTGGTGGCTAGAAACAATGTGCAACAACACTTAGGGAAAGAAAATAACTAAAATGAAATGTTCTCCAAGAACTTATTAGTAGGAAAACTAATCTACTATAGTACAGTTTATATCACACTCCAAATAGAAGCAGAAAACCAAAACCTTACCAAATCGAAAGAAAACTAAAAGGCCCTGGTGGCTAGAAACAATGTGCA
>CM021105.1:57034809-57046945 GCA_007115665.2 Sequoiadendron giganteum | reverse complement strand
TTGGATCGAGCTAAAGGTTTTTGTTGGGACCAAAGGAAGAATGGGTGTACTTTAAGGATTTGGTGAGATTTGCATGTGCAGTCGAGTGCACTTTGTGGTCGTTGTCAGATGAAACCCATCCCTACACGCAAGGTCAATTTTTCTGGTGGTCATTGATGATGGGCGGATGTGACATGGAGGGCTCAACTTGGTTTGTCTTGATCTGATTCATTTGTTTTCCCAACACGGATCCGATCGATGGCTCGTGTTTGAGCTAGTGTTTCACACGTGTTGTTGTTCATGGGTGGAGCATTAATGGTAGGCATGGATTGAGGGGATGCTCCCTGACTTTGTGCAATCCCAAATTGATCTGAAGGGGCACTTGTGCATTCAATACTAGGCAATGAGTTATTGCTGTTTGTCGGGGTCGATTTGGTTGGTGGTCGAGCTTCTCTGTAACCCTAACTTTGTTCACATGGGTCGGTTTACTATAAGTATGGCCTTTGGCCTCATTTGTAAGGGTTAGAAAAATTGGTGGAGTTGGTTAAGTTGGTTACCAATGAGTTTAAATAGTATACTTAGCAGTAGAGTAGCATGTTAGAAGATTATAAGTTAGGTTTATATTTCAAACAAGTGTTGTAACAGACCAAAATTGTTGCTAATGTGATGATTTAATACAAAGTGAAGACATTGTGCTATGCTTGGTTCCTTCTTTTGCATTGAATAATATTGTATGGTTCTTGTTCTATCTTTAAATTGCTTGGAAATATTTGAATATATCTTAGGTTTAATTAGTAATGCTTTTTATTTAATGTTTGGAGTGTTGTAGCAATCCCTGGTTCATATTTTGGGAAGCTTCTAGATTGTGGTAATGTTGCGCAAGGTCAACTTGCATTTGATATTCATGTGCTTAGTTCAACTGTAGATATTCATCCAGTTCTATTGAATGAATGCCCACAGTCTGAAAATATTTAACACCTTAGAAGATTGCACTATTTTCTACAAGATTGCAGGTATAGCCTAGGTCGAACAGGAATTAGTTTAAGGCATTGGTTTGTTCCAAATATTTCATCATTTGCATGGTTAATCTTATAAGTAGTTTTAACGTTAGGACTTTTGAAACCCTCATCTGTTGTTGTTTCTTTTATTATTTGGTTAGAATTATAAATTTAAGCATCATCATATCTTAAAATTTGATGAGTTTAGAGCTTTTAACATATGTGCATAAGACCCCTTGTGATTACCATCATTTTCACATTTATCACTGAGTTTGTTCTACTACATTCTCATGACCTGACACCCAAGAGACCTTGGGGTTATCTCTTTGTTCATAGAGATCAACATTTCAAGAGAGATAGGATAACTTTTATTCTGTCTGAGTTGTTGTCATGCAGAAACACCAAACAACGGGATTGGTGCTAGAAGGAGGGACTAATAAGAAATTTGGAGCGTTTTCCAAATTCCATTTCTCCTACGAGGCTCAGAAGGAGAACCAGATCTGAACTAGGAGGAGAAGAAGAATTTCAAGAATTGCCACCTCCAACCAAGTCAAGAAGGACCAGAAGAAGGGAGGATTCATCATCCAACCTATCATTGCCACCGTCCTCACCCTCATCCACCTCATCTTCATCCGATTCTGAAACTAGTTCCATTCCACAACCCCAACTAGTCATCCATCAACCATGACCACCTCCACCAATGGCTTTCTTGGTGAATAACCCATCACCTTTGACATTCAACAACTACAATGTTATGCCTAAGAACCCTAAGCATTTTTTCTCTAATTTTCACACAAATGACCCAAATAGAACTGTAGAGGAGAATATTAGGATCTTTTAGACTTGTTTGAGAGAGAGGGATTAATCATGAGGATGTTGCATGCACACTTTTCCCTTATTCTCTAGGAGAGGAGGCCTTTTACTGGTATAATCACTTACCTACCACATCCATCCATAACTGGGTTGAGCTTGAGGCTACATTTCTGTTGAAATTTAAGATTCCCATTAGTGCCAATGAGCTTTATCTATAGTTTACTAGAGTCAAGAGAGAAGTTAATGAGCATATAGGATCATTCAATAATAGGTTCCATCGAGCATACACTAGACTTCAAGCACCTTATGCTGGAAATGAGGCCACTGTCCTAGAAGTCTACTTTGAAGCCCTGGATAGTCTCACCTCCACCTTCCTTAAGTGGAGAACTAACACCTTGACTACCCTTCTCGCTGCATATACAAAGGTTGTTAAGGTTAGTACAGACCTAAGACAACACTTGGCAGGACCACTGCCATCTCTGGGACCTATTGCTCACCCAAGCCAACTCCAATCTCTCAACTAGGCTCTAACTAATCACACACCCATCATGAATCCTATTCCATAGTTGCCTCTAGTCCCTCACCTAGGTCATCCAATAAACTAGGTCCAACCAATGCCCAATTATCCCTAGCAAAATTTTAACCATCCCCTCCATTCATACTCACAAGCTAGTTTCCCTACATATTTGCAAAATTTAGAAGTTTTGAATCAGTCTACCAGTTCTGGAGGAGTGTTAGGATACCCTCCAAACACTATGAATATGGTCCCTTACAACAATCTTGATAAGGAAAGGTTAGATGATCTAAGTGAGAAAGTGAAGAAGCTAAACACAGAGGTAACCTACTTGAAGAACCAGAATAGCCACCTCCAAGCTAACCAGAAGACCATGCAATCAAGTTATAACAGGGGGAAACACTATGACAGAAATCATAACTTTGAAAGAGGACAAGGTTATGGTTAGAACTTTGATATAAATCAACAAGGTGGACAAGGATTTGAAAGAAGACAACCACCAAGGCAGAATAAGTCATGGTACACTGGGCCTAACAATGGAGGAGTCCCCACTCCACTAGATCAACCTTCCAATCTAGAGAGACCTCTAGGTTGTGTATACTTAGCAAAAGTTGCTTTGTCTAGATGGTGTAGGCTTCATGAGACAAGTCAACACGTTGAGCTTGATTGCCCTTTATTTCACACTGTTGCTTCCATATTTCAATGTGAAGTTGAAAACAAATCCACTAGACGAGAATTGGTGCCCTCAAATCCTTATGATTCCCCAGTATTGGTGTTGAATCATGCCCCTTTTCGAAGGGATGAAGATAATGAACTAGAAGAGGATTCAAGTAGCTAGAATGATGAGGCCAAACAAGTGCTCAATGAAGATGAAATATCTCAGCTATTTGATGAAGAAGGGGTTGTTGTTGAAGAAGTGCAGATGTTTCAACAACCTATCAGAAAGTATGATCTAAGGGGCAAGCCCCACAAGATTCCACAAGCTGGAGGTCCACTCACTACATCTACCGCACCACACAATTTTACTACTCCACCAGATCCACATGCAAATAACAATCCATCCTACCCTCAGGTGCCAACATAATACTGCGCAAAAGAAGGACAACCTGATATATCAAAAGGAAGCAATGTTGATGTTGCTAAGGATAGGAGGACCGCTCATTCCAAGGAGGTCCACACTAACATGAATGTGGAACAACTGGGAGGATATGTCACTGAGGAACTTAGAAAAGTGAAGGTGAGTCTTTCTGCTTTTGAGCTATTAAAAGTTCCTTATATCAAAAATGTAGTCCTAGGGTCCTTTAATTCAAGTATAGTAGCACAAGGAGTAGCGACCAATGAGGAAATTAGAAGGCCTCCTAGTCAATCACAACCTAGGGATAAGGGTAAATAAAAGGATAGGGATCAAGTTGCACAAGCTGACTCACAGTTGAATTTATTTTAGGAAAAAATTAAAACCCCTCCTTTTCTGATCTCTATTCGTATATTTGGTAAAAATCTACACAATTGCCTGCTAGATTCAGGGGCATCTATGAAATTTATACCATTTTTTGTTTGTAGGGCTCTTGGTATTACCCCTAGAGCCTCTCAAAAGAAGGTCACCCAATTGGACAAAATAGAGGTAAATATAGTAGCAGAATTGAACATGATTCCCATGCAAGCTGCCTTAGATCATAGAGTGCAACAAGTACTTAATATTCAGGTAGCAGACATTCCTGACACTTATGGTATGATCTTTGGTAGAGATTTCACCAAGGCACTAAATGGATACACATCCACGAATCATTCTCACATGTGGCTCCCCTAGAAAGGAGTCCCAAGTCAAATCATAATTGAGAGAGAACCTAGAATGAAGTTTGTCATTACTGAATATCAGAATACTTCATATGAGATACTGGTATCAAAAGTTAGTATGGAAAACTATGTCCTAGCCTCCCCTACCTCAAACACAGAGGAAATCTTGGTGCTGCAAACCTCTTCCAATGAATCCACATTAGAATCTAGCAACTCCAAAGTGAAATTTGAACAAATGAAGGAACTTAGTAATCAAGAAGATGGACAACTCAATGTGTTGGATAACTTCCAGGAGTTTATCTAGAAATGTGTAGAAGATTAGATTCAGTTGGGTAGAAATATGAACTTCAAAGAATTTCTTCTTCCTAATTGGAGTAGAGTTCACAATGCTCCTCATTCTGAACTGGAATGTTTCTTGTGTCAAACTACAGTAGGACAGATACAAAGGCACATTAACATAGCCCCAACTGTTAGGATAAACATATAGAGCATTCAAAATGATCTAAAGAAAAAGAACCCAAAACCTCCTTAATAACCTCTGAGTATCAGCAAGGACAAAGGTATCTAAAAGAAAACATGAATTAATGAATGTTGGACATTAAGTTCTGATGGATCCAAATCCAAGCAAGGTGTTGGAACGGGGCTTGATATAATCAGTCCTAAAGGTAAAACCTACTTTGTTGCTCATAAAATCCAATTCTAGTGCACTAACAATGTAGTTGAGTATGAAGCTCTAGTTCATGGGCTATTAATGGCATTAAGGAAGAAGGTTAAAATTATGCAAGTGTTTGGAGATTTCAAGCTAGTGGTCAGGCAAGTAAGGAAACAATACTCATGCCATGAAAGAAGGATGGCCAATTATAGACATAGAATATGGGATCTTATTGAAGGATTTGATGCCTTGAACATTCAACTAATACCTCAAAGTAATAATCAAATTTTTGATTCTTTGGCCCAAGCAGCAAGTACATTACAACCCTTATCACTATTAGGCTTAAATAAGTTCACTGTGGAACTTGTTCTAGTACCCTCAATTCCTAACAACATCACCAATTTCTAGGTATTTGAAGATGATAAGCATATTCTTGATTTTATCACTAGTTGTGATGTGTTTTCTTCTCAAGTGATTGATGAGGTTGAGCCTCAAGAGGATGAAATAGACCTAGAAGGAGTCCTCAATCTGAAGACTAATACCATCCCAAGAGGCATGGTGGAATTGGAAAGGATCTTTGATCTGGATAAGATAAGAGATCAAGAACAAAAAATGAAAAGAGAGTCCCTCAACTGTTGGTGTGAAACATAAAACATGGGGGCCCAAAGTGATATCAAAAAGGTCTTTATTAGTAAGTTGTGCACTCTAGAGGAGAGGAAGGTAATTATTGATGCCTTGCACATATATCAGGATGTGATAGCCTAGAGCTATGATGACTTAAAGACATATGAAACTTTGTTCATTACACATACTCTTCCCCTCAAGTCAAATGTTAAGGCATTCAAGAAAAGACAAAGGCCAATTAATGCATCTGCTAGAGCCCATCATTCAGAAGGAAGTGCACAAGCTACTTTCAGCAAGAATCATATTTCCAATAAGACATTCAACATGGGTTGCAAACTTGGTTCCGGTTAGGAAGAAAAATGGAGAAATCAGGTTGTGTGATGATTTCAAGAACCTGAATAGGGCATCAAAAAAGAATAATTATCTAGTCCCTTCACTAGATGAGGTTCTTCAGATTGTTAATGGATCTCAGATTATGTCTTTTCTGGATGGGTACTCTGGATACAACTAGGTCATGGTCCAATATGAAGATAGGCACAAAACTACCTTCACTACAAAATGGGGAACCTTTGCTTACCAAAGAATGCCTTTTGGATTAATCAATGTTGGAGCTACATTCCAAAGAGCTATGGATATTTCCTTCAAGGACATCATCAGTAAGTGCATAATCATCTACATGGATGATTTGATGGTATTTTCCAAGAGGAGAAGTGATCATGTTACAGATTTATGCAAAGTATTCCAAAAGTGCAAAGCATTTGGTATTTCACTTAATCCAAAAAAGTGCATCTTTGGAGTCATTGAGAGAAGGTTGTTAGGACATGTTATTTCAAAACAAGGTATTGGCATTGATCCTGAACAAGTGGAGGCTTTACTGAAAATTCAACCCCTTGCAAGAAAGAAAGAAATGAAGTCATTCTTTGGCAAGATTAACTTTTTCAGAAAATTTATCACTGGATTTGTAGAGATAGTCAAGACATTGAATGCCATTTTGAAGCAATAAGCAAAGGTTGAATGGAATATAGAGGCTAAGGAAGGATTTGCAAAAATCAAAAGATCTATTGTTGAGGCCCCTGTTTTGGTGAGTCCTAATTATGCTAAGCCTTTTTATACCTATTCATTTGCTTCTGATCACTCTTGTGTGGGCTTCTTGACACAAAATCCCAATCAAGGGAATGAGAATCTCATTGCATTCATGAGTGCACCTTTGAAAGATGCTAAAATGAGGTATCCTAATGTAGAAAAGAAGGTGTATGCCTTGATCTAAACTGTGAAGAATTTCAGGCACTATATAATGAGAAACAAGGTCTTTGCTATAGTCCCTAATCTAGTAGTCAAGTTGTTGTTGATGCAAAATGAATTGGGAGAATGCAGAGCCAAGTGGGTAACTATGTTACAAGAGTATGATGTTGAAATTCAACCCATGAAGTTGGTAAGAGGGTAGGAACTAACCAAGACAATGGAAAAAATGGGTCTTGGCCTTGTTTCCCAACATTATAATCTTGAGGATGTTTCTCCAAGGGACTGGTATGATGATATTATCCACTATCTTTTGAACCTGTAGTGTCCCAAACACCTTAATTTTGTATAAAAGAGAGCTCTACATTTTGAAGAGTGGCAATTTTATGATGAAGGGAGTTATCCTATCCAAGAATAATCATGAAGGTGTCTACCTAAGATGCCTAAGCAAGGAGGAGGTAGGGAGAGTGATGACTGAATTTCATGACAAATATGGCATAGGCCATGGTTCAGCATCTTCCACTGCAAATCAGATCCTGAGGGCAGGCTATTACTGGCCTACCTTGTTCAGGGACACACATCACCATGTGATAACTTTCCATGTGTGTCAAACTACAGCGAGCAAGGATAGAGGTGTGGCTCTTCCACTTCAGCCTGTCATAGAGGTAACACCATTAGTGCAGTGGGGAATGGACTTCATAGGTCCAATCAACCCATCTTTATCTGTGGGCCACATGTATATTCTTACTATAACTGGTTACTTTACTAGATGGACTAAGGCTCTTGCATGCAAGCAATGCACTTCTGAAGTGGTAATCAATTTCATGGAATTAGGTATTATTAATCAATTTGTTTGTCCATTGGATTTAGTTAGTGATAATGGTTCTACATTTGCATCATTAAAGTTTTCTAACTGCGCTTATGATCATGGAATTTCCATAAAAAATTTATCCAATTACTATCCACAAGGGAATGGTTTGGCTGTGTCTTCCAATAAGAACCTTTTGACAGTCATCTGGAAACTACTAGAAAAGAACCCCAAGGATTGGCACACCCATCTTAGATTTTCCTTTGGGAAGATCGTACCAGATAGAAAACATCCTTAGGAACCTCTCCTTATCACTTGTTATATGGCTTGGAATCTGTATTTCCCATCCAGCTAAAGATCCCTACCCTACAATTCATTAATGAGTACTATGATGGAAAAGATAAGCGTGAAGCCCACTTAGCTAAATTGTTACACCTCGAAGAGAGAAGAGATAAGGCCCTAGAAAACTTTGCCAAACATTAGGGTGTAGTGAAGAGATGGTTTGATAGGAGAGCCAAGGTGAAAGCCTTTAGAATCTCTGACTTAGTTCTCTACTAGGATAAAGCCCATGACAGAAAAGGGGAGCATGAAAAATTTGGCAAAATTTGGCTTGGCCCTTATCAGATTGCAGAGATTCTAGGAGATAATGCCTTCTGTTTGAAAACCCTCACTGGAGGAGATATCCCACTACCTTTCAATGGGTAGTATTTGAAGCATTATTTCCAACCCTGAGTTGTTCTTAGCTTTGTCCTTGTACATAAGTTTATACCTTGGTTAGAGTAGGGTTTCTCTTGGTTTTTCTCTGCTTGTTTGTTGCTCTAGTTTTGGTTTGCTTTGGTCTGTCAGGGTTGGTTTTCCCTACTACTTTGCTATTTCTTTGTGGGGTTTTCTTGCTTTCCTTTGGGCTTGTTGTATCTATACAATTGTTTGTTTGTTCGGGGCTTCTCTGGGATTTATTTTACAAACTCTTATCATCTTTTTAGAGTCATTCAAACTGGTATATTTCCTTCATTTGATGTTGCTGGGCTGGGAGTTAGTGTCACTTGACTAAGTTAAATTCTAGAATGTATTTGGGTCTTATATCTTTACACAAATCTTAAGAATTCCAAGGTTGCATATGGTCTTTAGGAGGTATGACTGGGTGAGAAATCTTAAATTCTACTCCAGTGTCACTATGGTTCTCATCCTTGAGTGTGGGCTTCATTGCCTGCAAGGTGAAAAGTAAATATTTAAAAGAAAATCCCAAAGGGAATATCAAAAGCAAAGAGAAAATATTGAAAATCCAAAACAAATGTTCACCTTTTCAAGGGTATCCTAGTATCTCTACCGGGGCTATGGACACCTAGCTAGCAATAGAGCTATGCTAGGGAGGGTCATAGTGATAACCTCATCGAGGCTATGGATGCCTGACTGGGAGTGAGGCTCTATCAAGGTTGCTTTTGGAGTTGGAATCCTTATGTAGCCTTGACAGACTGAGTTTGGTTCTTGTTGCAACTTAGGAGAGGGAAATAAATGCATATGCGCACACTTTGACCCTAGTATAGGAAAGGTTTGCTTGCTTGTGATTTCTAAAACCTTGTCCATTTGGAACCTGATACTTGGATGGAAACCAAAGATTCTAAGTTCTTGATTCCATTTTTTCATCGAAATGCTCTAAAGCATTTCCCCAACAGAGTCATCATTTGTTGTGCAGTTTTGGCACACACACCCCACTGAAAGTAGGGACCCTCTCTTGGCCTACCCTTTTGGCTCGTTTCTATGGCTTGCCCCCTTTTTGTGCTTACCTTTGAAAATCTTGGGGTTTTGGTCTTTGGTTCTTGCCTTGGTAGTGGGTGGTTTTCCTTTTCCTTGTGTTTTCCCTTGGTGTTTTTGTTTGGGTCCTAAGGGTTGGTTTCCTCCCTTAGGTTTTCTTGTGTTTGCCTTGTTCCTTTTATTCTGGCAGAGGTGGAACTGGGATGGGACTAAACTCTAAACTTTCATGAAGTTCACCGTTTGGTTTTCATTCCCATTCCCGCTCTGCTCTCCACCTTTTTGCTTTCTTCATTGTTTTGTTTGTCTTTGTCCTAAGGGTCACTTTCCTCCCTTAGGTTTTCTTTTCTTCACTTTTTTTTCATTTGTCGGAGGTGGAACTGGGATGGAACTAAACTCTAAACTTTTTCAAAGTTCATAGTTCAATTTTTGTTCCCATTCCGACTACGCCTCTCGTGTCTTTTTTCTTTCACTGTGTTCAGCCTTCGAGTTAGTTTATTCCCCTTGGGTCTACTTCGGTCTTCCTTTCTTTCATCAGAGCTGGAACCGAGATGGAACTTAACTCTAAAATTTCAGAAAGTTCATAGTTTGGTTCCTATTCATATTTTATCTCCGCCTCCACCTGTTTTCCTCTTTGTTCCTGTTCTTGGTTCCATTTCTGCCTCCGCCTGCTTTTGGCTCCGCTTTTGCCTGGGTTTGTGCATGATATTCATGGCTTAGGAAATCTAATGGATAGATTTGGATTTTGATGATGTATTGAGCATTAATGGTGGCTCATTTGAATGTAGGTTGGATCAAGCTGAAGGTTGTTGTTGGGAGCAAAGGAAGAATGGGTGTACTTTGAGGATTTGGTGAGATCTACAGGTGCAATTGGGCGCACTTTTTGGTTGTTGTCAGATGAAACCTATCCCCGCACGCAATGTCAATTTTTTTGGTGGCCATTGATGGTGGTCGGACGTGACGTGGAGGGCTCAACCTAGTTTGCCTTGATCTAAGCCATTCCGTTTCCTAGCTCGGATTTGATTGGTGGCTCATGTTTGAGTCGGTGTTTCATGCGCATTGTTGTTCACGGGTGGAGCATTAATGGAGGGCATGGCTTAAGGGGATGTGCCCTAACTGTGTGTGATCCCAGATCGATCTAAAGGGGCCCTTGTGCATTCAATGTTGGGTAGTGAGTTATTATTGGTTGTCAAGGTCGATTTGGTTGGTGGTCGAGCTTCTTTGTAACCCTAGCTCTGTTCACACAGGTCAGTTTTCTATAAGTCTAGCCTTTGGCCTCATTTGTAAGGGTTGGAAAAATTGGTCGAGCTGGTTAAGTTTGTTACCAATCATTTTAGACAGTAGATTTATCAATAGAGTAGCATGTTAGAAGATTAGAAGTTAAGTTTACACTTCAAGCAAGTGTTGTAACATACCAGAATTGTTGCTAATGTGATTATTTAATACAAACTAAAGACATTGTGCTATGGTTGGTGCCTTATTTTGCATTGAATAATCTTGTATGGTTCTTGTTCTATCTTTAAGTCACTTGGAAATGTTTGAATATATCTTAGGTTTAATTAGTAATGCTTTTGATTTAATGTTTGGAGTGTTGTAGCAATCCCTAGTTCATATTTTGGGCAGCTTCTTGATTGTGGGAATGTTGTGCAAGTCAACCTACACCTGATACTCATGTGCTTAGTTTAATTGTAGATATTCATCTAGTTCTATTGAATCAATGCCCACAGTCTGAAAATCTTTAACACCTTAGAAGATTGCACTATTTTCTGTAAGATTGTAGGTGTAGCCTGGGTTGAACAAGAATTAGTTTAAGGGATTGGTTTGTTCCAAATATTTCATCATTTTCATGGTTAATCTTAGAAGTAGTGTTAACGTTAGGACTTTTGAAACCCTCATCTTTTGTTGTTTCTTTTATTATTTGGTTAGAATTAGAAATTTAAGCATCACCATATCTTAAAATCTGATGAGTTTAGAGCTTCCAGCATATGTGTGTAAGACCCCTTGTGATTACCATCATTTTCACATTTATCACTGAGTTTTTTCTACTGCATTTTCATGACCTGACACCCAAGAGACCTTGGCGTTATCTCTTTGTTCATAGAGATCAACCTTTCAAGAGAGATAGGATAACTTTTATTTTGTCTGAGTTGTTGTCATGTAGAAACACCAAAAAATAGGTAGTAATTAGATGAAGTATTCAAGGAAATTTTATTCTTCACATACCAATCAAAAATATTTAAACCAATAAATGCTAAAGAATTTTTAGAAATAATTGGATCAGGAGTGTCAAATCTAAATATTAAATCTTAATAGAAATTTAAAATAGTAGTTTCAATTGCTTCTTTCAAGGTAACAACCTTAGTCCACTTAGTGAAATAATATATGGCAATTAGGATCCACTTATGTCTTGCACTTGAAGGTGGGTTAATAGGACCAATCAAATCAAGACCCAACTTAGCAAAAGGTTGTTCTACCTGAACAGGGTGAAAGGGAAAAGCTACAAACTTTTTCTTTCTTGCAAACAATGCGAGCTTTTCACATCTTCTTAACCAAGAAAATGCATCTTTGAAAAAATCCAACCAATAGTAACCAGCCCTCATAATTTTTAGGGCTCATTTTCTTGCTGCAAAATGACCTCCTAAAGGTCCATTGTGAAATTCTTCGATCAGCTTATCTATTTTATTAGGCTCAATACATCTTAATAACACACCTTGAAAATTCCTCCTATATAAAACACCATTACCAATAGCATAAGGGATAGCCTATAATCTGTAATACCTTCTCTTTTCCCTATCCAAGCCTTCAGGGCATTCACCAGTCTACAAATAGTGAACCATTTTTTGTACCCAACTTGCACTAGGAGTTGAAAAAATGGTTTGCTCTTTGTTGCTTAACACTATGAAAATATTCCCATCCTCTTCCAGGCTATTTTATGTGCTCTTAGCAAGCTGATCACACAAGCCTTT
>CM021105.1:56963596-57034709 GCA_007115665.2 Sequoiadendron giganteum | reverse complement strand
AGAATATTAGGATCTTTTAGACTTGTTTGAGAGAGAGGGATTAATCATGAGGATGTTGCATGCACACTTTTCCCTTATTCTCTAGGAGAGGAGGCCTTTTACTGGTATAATCACTTACCTACCACATCCATCCATAACTGGGTTGAGCTTGAGGCTACATTTCTGTTGAAATTTAAGATTCCCATTAGTGCCAATGAGCTTTATCTATAGTTTACTAGAGTCAAGAGAGAAGTTAATGAGCATATAGGATCATTCAATAATAGGTTCCATCGAGCATACACTAGACTTCAAGCACCTTATGCTGGAAATGAGGCCACTGTCCTAGAAGTCTACTTTGAAGCCCTGGATAGTCTCACCTCCACCTTCCTTAAGTGGAGAACTAACACCTTGACTACCCTTCTCGCTGCATATACAAAGGTTGTTAAGGTTAGTACAGACCTAAGACAACACTTGGCAGGACCACTGCCATCTCTGGGACCTATTGCTCACCCAAGCCAACTCCAATCTCTCAACTAGGCTCTAACTAATCACACACCCATCATGAATCCTATTCCATAGTTGCCTCTAGTCCCTCACCTAGGTCATCCAATAAACTAGGTCCAACCAATGCCCAATTATCCCTAGCAAAATTTTAACCATCCCCTCCATTCATACTCACAAGCTAGTTTCCCTACATATTTGCAAAATTTAGAAGTTTTGAATCAGTCTACCAGTTCTGGAGGAGTGTTAGGATACCCTCCAAACACTATGAATATGGTCCCTTACAACAATCTTGATAAGGAAAGGTTAGATGATCTAAGTGAGAAAGTGAAGAAGCTAAACACAGAGGTAACCTACTTGAAGAACCAGAATAGCCACCTCCAAGCTAACCAGAAGACCATGCAATCAAGTTATAACAGGGGGAAACACTATGACAGAAATCATAACTTTGAAAGAGGACAAGGTTATGGTTAGAACTTTGATATAAATCAACAAGGTGGACAAGGATTTGAAAGAAGACAACCACCAAGGCAGAATAAGTCATGGTACACTGGGCCTAACAATGGAGGAGTCCCCACTCCACTAGATCAACCTTCCAATCTAGAGAGACCTCTAGGTTGTGTATACTTAGCAAAAGTTGCTTTGTCTAGATGGTGTAGGCTTCATGAGACAAGTCAACACGTTGAGCTTGATTGCCCTTTATTTCACACTGTTGCTTCCATATTTCAATGTGAAGTTGAAAACAAATCCACTAGACGAGAATTGGTGCCCTCAAATCCTTATGATTCCCCAGTATTGGTGTTGAATCATGCCCCTTTTCGAAGGGATGAAGATAATGAACTAGAAGAGGATTCAAGTAGCTAGAATGATGAGGCCAAACAAGTGCTCAATGAAGATGAAATATCTCAGCTATTTGATGAAGAAGGGGTTGTTGTTGAAGAAGTGCAGATGTTTCAACAACCTATCAGAAAGTATGATCTAAGGGGCAAGCCCCACAAGATTCCACAAGCTGGAGGTCCACTCACTACATCTACCGCACCACACAATTTTACTACTCCACCAGATCCACATGCAAATAACAATCCATCCTACCCTCAGGTGCCAACATAATACTGCGCAAAAGAAGGACAACCTGATATATCAAAAGGAAGCAATGTTGATGTTGCTAAGGATAGGAGGACCGCTCATTCCAAGGAGGTCCACACTAACATGAATGTGGAACAACTGGGAGGATATGTCACTGAGGAACTTAGAAAAGTGAAGGTGAGTCTTTCTGCTTTTGAGCTATTAAAAGTTCCTTATATCAAAAATGTAGTCCTAGGGTCCTTTAATTCAAGTATAGTAGCACAAGGAGTAGCGACCAATGAGGAAATTAGAAGGCCTCCTAGTCAATCACAACCTAGGGATAAGGGTAAATAAAAGGATAGGGATCAAGTTGCACAAGCTGACTCACAGTTGAATTTATTTTAGGAAAAAATTAAAACCCCTCCTTTTCTGATCTCTATTCGTATATTTGGTAAAAATCTACACAATTGCCTGCTAGATTCAGGGGCATCTATGAAATTTATACCATTTTTTGTTTGTAGGGCTCTTGGTATTACCCCTAGAGCCTCTCAAAAGAAGGTCACCCAATTGGACAAAATAGAGGTAAATATAGTAGCAGAATTGAACATGATTCCCATGCAAGCTGCCTTAGATCATAGAGTGCAACAAGTACTTAATATTCAGGTAGCAGACATTCCTGACACTTATGGTATGATCTTTGGTAGAGATTTCACCAAGGCACTAAATGGATACACATCCACGAATCATTCTCACATGTGGCTCCCCTAGAAAGGAGTCCCAAGTCAAATCATAATTGAGAGAGAACCTAGAATGAAGTTTGTCATTACTGAATATCAGAATACTTCATATGAGATACTGGTATCAAAAGTTAGTATGGAAAACTATGTCCTAGCCTCCCCTACCTCAAACACAGAGGAAATCTTGGTGCTGCAAACCTCTTCCAATGAATCCACATTAGAATCTAGCAACTCCAAAGTGAAATTTGAACAAATGAAGGAACTTAGTAATCAAGAAGATGGACAACTCAATGTGTTGGATAACTTCCAGGAGTTTATCTAGAAATGTGTAGAAGATTAGATTCAGTTGGGTAGAAATATGAACTTCAAAGAATTTCTTCTTCCTAATTGGAGTAGAGTTCACAATGCTCCTCATTCTGAACTGGAATGTTTCTTGTGTCAAACTACAGTAGGACAGATACAAAGGCACATTAACATAGCCCCAACTGTTAGGATAAACATATAGAGCATTCAAAATGATCTAAAGAAAAAGAACCCAAAACCTCCTTAATAACCTCTGAGTATCAGCAAGGACAAAGGTATCTAAAAGAAAACATGAATTAATGAATGTTGGACATTAAGTTCTGATGGATCCAAATCCAAGCAAGGTGTTGGAACGGGGCTTGATATAATCAGTCCTAAAGGTAAAACCTACTTTGTTGCTCATAAAATCCAATTCTAGTGCACTAACAATGTAGTTGAGTATGAAGCTCTAGTTCATGGGCTATTAATGGCATTAAGGAAGAAGGTTAAAATTATGCAAGTGTTTGGAGATTTCAAGCTAGTGGTCAGGCAAGTAAGGAAACAATACTCATGCCATGAAAGAAGGATGGCCAATTATAGACATAGAATATGGGATCTTATTGAAGGATTTGATGCCTTGAACATTCAACTAATACCTCAAAGTAATAATCAAATTTTTGATTCTTTGGCCCAAGCAGCAAGTACATTACAACCCTTATCACTATTAGGCTTAAATAAGTTCACTGTGGAACTTGTTCTAGTACCCTCAATTCCTAACAACATCACCAATTTCTAGGTATTTGAAGATGATAAGCATATTCTTGATTTTATCACTAGTTGTGATGTGTTTTCTTCTCAAGTGATTGATGAGGTTGAGCCTCAAGAGGATGAAATAGACCTAGAAGGAGTCCTCAATCTGAAGACTAATACCATCCCAAGAGGCATGGTGGAATTGGAAAGGATCTTTGATCTGGATAAGATAAGAGATCAAGAACAAAAAATGAAAAGAGAGTCCCTCAACTGTTGGTGTGAAACATAAAACATGGGGGCCCAAAGTGATATCAAAAAGGTCTTTATTAGTAAGTTGTGCACTCTAGAGGAGAGGAAGGTAATTATTGATGCCTTGCACATATATCAGGATGTGATAGCCTAGAGCTATGATGACTTAAAGACATATGAAACTTTGTTCATTACACATACTCTTCCCCTCAAGTCAAATGTTAAGGCATTCAAGAAAAGACAAAGGCCAATTAATGCATCTGCTAGAGCCCATCATTCAGAAGGAAGTGCACAAGCTACTTTCAGCAAGAATCATATTTCCAATAAGACATTCAACATGGGTTGCAAACTTGGTTCCGGTTAGGAAGAAAAATGGAGAAATCAGGTTGTGTGATGATTTCAAGAACCTGAATAGGGCATCAAAAAAGAATAATTATCTAGTCCCTTCACTAGATGAGGTTCTTCAGATTGTTAATGGATCTCAGATTATGTCTTTTCTGGATGGGTACTCTGGATACAACTAGGTCATGGTCCAATATGAAGATAGGCACAAAACTACCTTCACTACAAAATGGGGAACCTTTGCTTACCAAAGAATGCCTTTTGGATTAATCAATGTTGGAGCTACATTCCAAAGAGCTATGGATATTTCCTTCAAGGACATCATCAGTAAGTGCATAATCATCTACATGGATGATTTGATGGTATTTTCCAAGAGGAGAAGTGATCATGTTACAGATTTATGCAAAGTATTCCAAAAGTGCAAAGCATTTGGTATTTCACTTAATCCAAAAAAGTGCATCTTTGGAGTCATTGAGAGAAGGTTGTTAGGACATGTTATTTCAAAACAAGGTATTGGCATTGATCCTGAACAAGTGGAGGCTTTACTGAAAATTCAACCCCTTGCAAGAAAGAAAGAAATGAAGTCATTCTTTGGCAAGATTAACTTTTTCAGAAAATTTATCACTGGATTTGTAGAGATAGTCAAGACATTGAATGCCATTTTGAAGCAATAAGCAAAGGTTGAATGGAATATAGAGGCTAAGGAAGGATTTGCAAAAATCAAAAGATCTATTGTTGAGGCCCCTGTTTTGGTGAGTCCTAATTATGCTAAGCCTTTTTATACCTATTCATTTGCTTCTGATCACTCTTGTGTGGGCTTCTTGACACAAAATCCCAATCAAGGGAATGAGAATCTCATTGCATTCATGAGTGCACCTTTGAAAGATGCTAAAATGAGGTATCCTAATGTAGAAAAGAAGGTGTATGCCTTGATCTAAACTGTGAAGAATTTCAGGCACTATATAATGAGAAACAAGGTCTTTGCTATAGTCCCTAATCTAGTAGTCAAGTTGTTGTTGATGCAAAATGAATTGGGAGAATGCAGAGCCAAGTGGGTAACTATGTTACAAGAGTATGATGTTGAAATTCAACCCATGAAGTTGGTAAGAGGGTAGGAACTAACCAAGACAATGGAAAAAATGGGTCTTGGCCTTGTTTCCCAACATTATAATCTTGAGGATGTTTCTCCAAGGGACTGGTATGATGATATTATCCACTATCTTTTGAACCTGTAGTGTCCCAAACACCTTAATTTTGTATAAAAGAGAGCTCTACATTTTGAAGAGTGGCAATTTTATGATGAAGGGAGTTATCCTATCCAAGAATAATCATGAAGGTGTCTACCTAAGATGCCTAAGCAAGGAGGAGGTAGGGAGAGTGATGACTGAATTTCATGACAAATATGGCATAGGCCATGGTTCAGCATCTTCCACTGCAAATCAGATCCTGAGGGCAGGCTATTACTGGCCTACCTTGTTCAGGGACACACATCACCATGTGATAACTTTCCATGTGTGTCAAACTACAGCGAGCAAGGATAGAGGTGTGGCTCTTCCACTTCAGCCTGTCATAGAGGTAACACCATTAGTGCAGTGGGGAATGGACTTCATAGGTCCAATCAACCCATCTTTATCTGTGGGCCACATGTATATTCTTACTATAACTGGTTACTTTACTAGATGGACTAAGGCTCTTGCATGCAAGCAATGCACTTCTGAAGTGGTAATCAATTTCATGGAATTAGGTATTATTAATCAATTTGTTTGTCCATTGGATTTAGTTAGTGATAATGGTTCTACATTTGCATCATTAAAGTTTTCTAACTGCGCTTATGATCATGGAATTTCCATAAAAAATTTATCCAATTACTATCCACAAGGGAATGGTTTGGCTGTGTCTTCCAATAAGAACCTTTTGACAGTCATCTGGAAACTACTAGAAAAGAACCCCAAGGATTGGCACACCCATCTTAGATTTTCCTTTGGGAAGATCGTACCAGATAGAAAACATCCTTAGGAACCTCTCCTTATCACTTGTTATATGGCTTGGAATCTGTATTTCCCATCCAGCTAAAGATCCCTACCCTACAATTCATTAATGAGTACTATGATGGAAAAGATAAGCGTGAAGCCCACTTAGCTAAATTGTTACACCTCGAAGAGAGAAGAGATAAGGCCCTAGAAAACTTTGCCAAACATTAGGGTGTAGTGAAGAGATGGTTTGATAGGAGAGCCAAGGTGAAAGCCTTTAGAATCTCTGACTTAGTTCTCTACTAGGATAAAGCCCATGACAGAAAAGGGGAGCATGAAAAATTTGGCAAAATTTGGCTTGGCCCTTATCAGATTGCAGAGATTCTAGGAGATAATGCCTTCTGTTTGAAAACCCTCACTGGAGGAGATATCCCACTACCTTTCAATGGGTAGTATTTGAAGCATTATTTCCAACCCTGAGTTGTTCTTAGCTTTGTCCTTGTACATAAGTTTATACCTTGGTTAGAGTAGGGTTTCTCTTGGTTTTTCTCTGCTTGTTTGTTGCTCTAGTTTTGGTTTGCTTTGGTCTGTCAGGGTTGGTTTTCCCTACTACTTTGCTATTTCTTTGTGGGGTTTTCTTGCTTTCCTTTGGGCTTGTTGTATCTATACAATTGTTTGTTTGTTCGGGGCTTCTCTGGGATTTATTTTACAAACTCTTATCATCTTTTTAGAGTCATTCAAACTGGTATATTTCCTTCATTTGATGTTGCTGGGCTGGGAGTTAGTGTCACTTGACTAAGTTAAATTCTAGAATGTATTTGGGTCTTATATCTTTACACAAATCTTAAGAATTCCAAGGTTGCATATGGTCTTTAGGAGGTATGACTGGGTGAGAAATCTTAAATTCTACTCCAGTGTCACTATGGTTCTCATCCTTGAGTGTGGGCTTCATTGCCTGCAAGGTGAAAAGTAAATATTTAAAAGAAAATCCCAAAGGGAATATCAAAAGCAAAGAGAAAATATTGAAAATCCAAAACAAATGTTCACCTTTTCAAGGGTATCCTAGTATCTCTACCGGGGCTATGGACACCTAGCTAGCAATAGAGCTATGCTAGGGAGGGTCATAGTGATAACCTCATCGAGGCTATGGATGCCTGACTGGGAGTGAGGCTCTATCAAGGTTGCTTTTGGAGTTGGAATCCTTATGTAGCCTTGACAGACTGAGTTTGGTTCTTGTTGCAACTTAGGAGAGGGAAATAAATGCATATGCGCACACTTTGACCCTAGTATAGGAAAGGTTTGCTTGCTTGTGATTTCTAAAACCTTGTCCATTTGGAACCTGATACTTGGATGGAAACCAAAGATTCTAAGTTCTTGATTCCATTTTTTCATCGAAATGCTCTAAAGCATTTCCCCAACAGAGTCATCATTTGTTGTGCAGTTTTGGCACACACACCCCACTGAAAGTAGGGACCCTCTCTTGGCCTACCCTTTTGGCTCGTTTCTATGGCTTGCCCCCTTTTTGTGCTTACCTTTGAAAATCTTGGGGTTTTGGTCTTTGGTTCTTGCCTTGGTAGTGGGTGGTTTTCCTTTTCCTTGTGTTTTCCCTTGGTGTTTTTGTTTGGGTCCTAAGGGTTGGTTTCCTCCCTTAGGTTTTCTTGTGTTTGCCTTGTTCCTTTTATTCTGGCAGAGGTGGAACTGGGATGGGACTAAACTCTAAACTTTCATGAAGTTCACCGTTTGGTTTTCATTCCCATTCCCGCTCTGCTCTCCACCTTTTTGCTTTCTTCATTGTTTTGTTTGTCTTTGTCCTAAGGGTCACTTTCCTCCCTTAGGTTTTCTTTTCTTCACTTTTTTTTCATTTGTCGGAGGTGGAACTGGGATGGAACTAAACTCTAAACTTTTTCAAAGTTCATAGTTCAATTTTTGTTCCCATTCCGACTACGCCTCTCGTGTCTTTTTTCTTTCACTGTGTTCAGCCTTCGAGTTAGTTTATTCCCCTTGGGTCTACTTCGGTCTTCCTTTCTTTCATCAGAGCTGGAACCGAGATGGAACTTAACTCTAAAATTTCAGAAAGTTCATAGTTTGGTTCCTATTCATATTTTATCTCCGCCTCCACCTGTTTTCCTCTTTGTTCCTGTTCTTGGTTCCATTTCTGCCTCCGCCTGCTTTTGGCTCCGCTTTTGCCTGGGTTTGTGCATGATATTCATGGCTTAGGAAATCTAATGGATAGATTTGGATTTTGATGATGTATTGAGCATTAATGGTGGCTCATTTGAATGTAGGTTGGATCAAGCTGAAGGTTGTTGTTGGGAGCAAAGGAAGAATGGGTGTACTTTGAGGATTTGGTGAGATCTACAGGTGCAATTGGGCGCACTTTTTGGTTGTTGTCAGATGAAACCTATCCCCGCACGCAATGTCAATTTTTTTGGTGGCCATTGATGGTGGTCGGACGTGACGTGGAGGGCTCAACCTAGTTTGCCTTGATCTAAGCCATTCCGTTTCCTAGCTCGGATTTGATTGGTGGCTCATGTTTGAGTCGGTGTTTCATGCGCATTGTTGTTCACGGGTGGAGCATTAATGGAGGGCATGGCTTAAGGGGATGTGCCCTAACTGTGTGTGATCCCAGATCGATCTAAAGGGGCCCTTGTGCATTCAATGTTGGGTAGTGAGTTATTATTGGTTGTCAAGGTCGATTTGGTTGGTGGTCGAGCTTCTTTGTAACCCTAGCTCTGTTCACACAGGTCAGTTTTCTATAAGTCTAGCCTTTGGCCTCATTTGTAAGGGTTGGAAAAATTGGTCGAGCTGGTTAAGTTTGTTACCAATCATTTTAGACAGTAGATTTATCAATAGAGTAGCATGTTAGAAGATTAGAAGTTAAGTTTACACTTCAAGCAAGTGTTGTAACATACCAGAATTGTTGCTAATGTGATTATTTAATACAAACTAAAGACATTGTGCTATGGTTGGTGCCTTATTTTGCATTGAATAATCTTGTATGGTTCTTGTTCTATCTTTAAGTCACTTGGAAATGTTTGAATATATCTTAGGTTTAATTAGTAATGCTTTTGATTTAATGTTTGGAGTGTTGTAGCAATCCCTAGTTCATATTTTGGGCAGCTTCTTGATTGTGGGAATGTTGTGCAAGTCAACCTACACCTGATACTCATGTGCTTAGTTTAATTGTAGATATTCATCTAGTTCTATTGAATCAATGCCCACAGTCTGAAAATCTTTAACACCTTAGAAGATTGCACTATTTTCTGTAAGATTGTAGGTGTAGCCTGGGTTGAACAAGAATTAGTTTAAGGGATTGGTTTGTTCCAAATATTTCATCATTTTCATGGTTAATCTTAGAAGTAGTGTTAACGTTAGGACTTTTGAAACCCTCATCTTTTGTTGTTTCTTTTATTATTTGGTTAGAATTAGAAATTTAAGCATCACCATATCTTAAAATCTGATGAGTTTAGAGCTTCCAGCATATGTGTGTAAGACCCCTTGTGATTACCATCATTTTCACATTTATCACTGAGTTTTTTCTACTGCATTTTCATGACCTGACACCCAAGAGACCTTGGCGTTATCTCTTTGTTCATAGAGATCAACCTTTCAAGAGAGATAGGATAACTTTTATTTTGTCTGAGTTGTTGTCATGTAGAAACACCAAAAAATAGGTAGTAATTAGATGAAGTATTCAAGGAAATTTTATTCTTCACATACCAATCAAAAATATTTAAACCAATAAATGCTAAAGAATTTTTAGAAATAATTGGATCAGGAGTGTCAAATCTAAATATTAAATCTTAATAGAAATTTAAAATAGTAGTTTCAATTGCTTCTTTCAAGGTAACAACCTTAGTCCACTTAGTGAAATAATATATGGCAATTAGGATCCACTTATGTCTTGCACTTGAAGGTGGGTTAATAGGACCAATCAAATCAAGACCCAACTTAGCAAAAGGTTGTTCTACCTGAACAGGGTGAAAGGGAAAAGCTACAAACTTTTTCTTTCTTGCAAACAATGCGAGCTTTTCACATCTTCTTAACCAAGAAAATGCATCTTTGAAAAAATCCAACCAATAGTAACCAGCCCTCATAATTTTTAGGGCTCATTTTCTTGCTGCAAAATGACCTCCTAAAGGTCCATTGTGAAATTCTTCGATCAGCTTATCTATTTTATTAGGCTCAATACATCTTAATAACACACCTTGAAAATTCCTCCTATATAAAACACCATTACCAATAGCATAAGGGATAGCCTATAATCTGTAATACCTTCTCTTTTCCCTATCCAAGCCTTCAGGGCATTCACCAGTCTACAAATAGTGAACCATTTTTTGTACCCAACTTGCACTAGGAGTTGAAAAAATGGTTTGCTCTTTGTTGCTTAACACTATGAAAATATTCCCATCCTCTTCCAGGCTATTTTATGTGCTCTTAGCAAGCTGATCACACAAGCCTTTTCCCCTAACAATTTTAGTAACCTTAATATCAATATCAAATTACATGACCTTTTTTATCCAACTAGCCCTCTTATCATTCATATCTTTATTAAGTAAGAAATATTTCATGGTTGGATGAGCAACCAACAACTAGATTTTATTATTAGATAGAATGTGTCTAAAAATTTTAAGGCTCCCAAAAATTGCAAACACATGTTTTTCCATAAAATATTACTTTACCTCATAATCATGTAGTACTTGGCTAAAAAAGGCCACGAGATGCTCCAAGCCTTCATCATTTTGTTGGCATAACATTGTAGAAATTGTGTCAACACCTCCAAAAGCATTTAAAATGAAACCTCTATTATAGTTAGGATTAATGAGGGTTGGGGCAGCTGCAAGAGATTCTTTAATTTTCTCTAAGCTCCTCTTACCTTCCTTAGTCCCACTAAAATGCATGTTTTTCTTAAGCATTGTTGTGAGAGGCTATAATAAAGCTGCAATGGTAGGTATAAATCTTCTCACAAAGTTAATTCTGCCAAGAAAACTTTGTAAACCTTTCTTATGTGTTGGTAATGGTAACTCAAGAATAGCATAAACTCTTTCAGAATCATTAGAAATACCATGCTTTGAGACAACGTGTCCAAGGAGCTTACCTTCATGGACAAAAGATATGCACTTCTTCAAATCGAGAGAGACTCCAAATTCTTCATACCTTTGAAAAATCTAACTCAAATGCTCAAAATTTTCATTAGCATCTTTTGAAAAAACTATGATATCATCTAAGTAAACAAGAAAAAAATTATTCATGAGACCATGAAAGGCCATGTCCATTACCCTCTGAAAATTTGCCCCTGTATTGGACAAACTAAAAGGAATCTTCTTGTAAGCCATGGTACCCCACTTAGTGGTAAATGTATTTTTATATGGATCTTCTTCCTTTACCAAAATCTTATTGTAACATGAGTACCCATCCAACAAAGAAAATCTGTCAAAACCAGAAATCACTTGCAGAATCTATTTTATTGAAGGGAGTGGATAGTGATCCTTAAGGGAGGACTTATTCAAATCCCAAAATTCAACACAAAGTCTAATTTCCCAATTTTTATTTCTAACTGGAACTAAGTTAGAGACCCAAGAAGTATGTTTAATAGGTAGAATTATATTGCTTTCAATCAACTTATTTAGCTCAGCCTTCATGAGATGTTCAAGTTTAGGATTAAGAGGCCTCTATTTTTTCCTAATAGGTTTTGCATTCAGTTCTAGCTCGATGGCATGTTGAGATAAATCAGAATAAAAACCCCTTAAATCTTTGTATTCCCAAGAAAAAACATCACTAAACTCTTGACATAACAGAATGAAAGCTTGTTGCTCCTCTTTTGTACTCACCTTGCCTAACTTGAGAAGCTTATCTTTGAATATTTCAATGGCCTTGTAGTTTTCTTGTTTGATAGTCATGTTGCATTTGTATTTTCTTGCTTGATCATTGAAATTGAAAATAGATTCCAAAGTCACCAACCCCTTAGGTAGCTTGTTTGAATTTAGTTTCATGACTTGGTTGTCATATTGTTGTTGCCAGTTTTGTTGGTTTTCAACTACAAACGCAACTTCAGCAATCAAGAAACTCACAATTTACTCATTGCTATCGAAAAATTTCCATCTAACATTATTATTAGGCACAGAAGGTCTAACAACAACTTTTACATATTGTTGTGCCTCTACATTATGAATCTCATTTGGAATATCAAATTGAGCTCCTATATCAGCAAGCCTATCTGCATGCTTATTTTCATTTCTAGGAACTGAAAGTAAATTAAAAGCATCAAAATATTCTATTAAATCCCACACTCAATGCTTATATTTCTTAAGTAAATCAATTTTTGCAACATTAAAGTTCCTAACTTGATTCACAATTAGGTAAAAATCTCCATAAACTTGCAAACATTTGAGACCTCTTTCGTGGGCCCATTCTAGGCCATGAACGAGAGCTTCATATTCAGTTGTATTATTTGTATAGCTAAATTCAAACCTCAAAGCTAAATAGTACTTGTCTCCTTCGGGTGAAATCAACATAACTCCTCTACTAGCCCCCATTCTGCTCCTTGAACCATCAAAATATAGCTTCCAAAGTTGGTTTCCTTGTTGTTCAAGTTGATCTTGGTCCTTGAGAAAATTCGGAATTACCACATCAGGCTCATGAATCATATATATGCCTAACCCTACTTCATCAATGTTGCTGAAAGGGTCAAGATCATGATTTTTGGTTGCCCACTCATCTAGATTCACCTCTTTAGGAAGTGTGTTGGGGTTTAGGTTCATGGATTGATCCTCTAGCCCATGAGAGACATAGAGGTTAGCATTTATAGGGCTAGGGACATATGTCTCAATATGGTCCTTGGCTAAAGGTTCATATTTTATGGTTACTTTTGTGCCATTTCTGGTTATAAAAAATAGATGGGACCAATCAAAAGATAAAAACCCACCCAGCTTAGTAGTGAAATCCCTTGAAAGGAAATTAGAAAAATGAGGGGGTAAATCAATGACATGGATATCTTGAGAAACTGCAAAATTAGTACAATCATGCAATGTAACAGTTACGTTTTTAATTATTCCAACTGTTTGAACAACTAAACCATCTAGCTAGACTACACCTTTTGAAAGGGGCTCATAGACCAAACCTAGCTTATCGGCTAGACTCTTGGGCATGATTGAACTACTTGCTCTAGAATCTATCATACAATTATGAACAATCTTATCTCAAATAATGAGATTCAAATAGAACAAATGATGCTTTACCTATTGAGCTTGTTGTCCACTCTTAATTTATGGGTTGTTTGCAAGCACAACCTAATTTTTCTCTAGGTTAGTAACATCAAAAATTGAAAATTCAGCCAAAGCATCTTGTAGCAAATTCTTTTGACTTAGAATGTGTAAAGAATCCACAATAGGCATGCTAACAGTAGCCTTTTTAAGGTGTTCAACCACATTAAAATAAATAGGGCTCACCTTTTGCTACCCTTTAGAAGCAATATCATTTACCTTTTGTAGAGTTTGTAACTATGCCCTAGAGTGCTCCCTCTCAGGTACATTTTGTACTCTTTGAAAATAATTTGTACCTTTGGTTATGTTGTGGGAACAACTTGAGGTGGAACATCATGAATTTTATCTTTAGTATCTTTTTGTTGAATACTTGCAGCTTGCTATCGTAAATCAACAACTCTCCTCTTTGATCTAGTGTTAGTTGAATTAGGTGAATCTTGTTGGTTTTGGCCTTGAAAGTGATTCACTCCACAAAATTCAATACTTTAATAATTCATCAAGGCAACCTCAGGGTTACCTTGCTGCTCCACATTTTCATTTGACAAATTTTCCAAACTAGCATAGTTATTTTTCACCATAAGAGCTTGGTTCCTCACCCCATTCATGCATGCGGCTTGATTATGTGGTTGGTTGCATGGATAGCACCAGTCACATTCTTGTGGCATGTTATTTTGCTGTACAAGATCCCTTGAAGAACTAGTAGCATTAGGGTTATAGGGTTGAAAAGGCTTAGCATTAAAATTTCTCTTTTGGCCATGGAAATCATCATGAAGAGGTTGCCTAGTTGGCTATTTTTACTGATATGGGGTTTGATATGGCTTATGTTCTTGGCCAACTTGTTTTTGGATACTGCCTAGGTCATTTCTAAATTTTTTCAATATTTTTTAAATCTTTTGCAGCTCTTGAGATTGGGTTGGGGTAGCATTTTCTTGAGTTGCAGCTTGGTATCCTATTGCTAAAACTCATGGTACAGTTGCTAAAGGTGGTAAAGAAATGGGGAAATGTGGTTGCACTTCAGGAAAGATGGGCATAGGAGGCTTTGGGACTATTTTTCTAGCTTGAATGAGGTAGCTTTCTTCTCTAATTTCAATGTCAAAGGCATTAGGGAGCATAAACCCACCTATAGATTGGATCATTACAGAAATTTCACTGTTTAGAGCTTTAAGAAAGAAAAGAATAGAATTCTCAGGTGGGGGTTTTACCATCAAATGGATTCTATCCCAAGTTCTTTTAAATCGATAATTAAAATCCACCATGTGCTCATGGTGAGCCCTTTTAATGGTGCTCAATTGCTCCAACAAAGATAGATGATCTGATTTATCTACAAATTGTTGGTGTAAGACATCACCAACTTGGTCCCATGTTGCAATAGAGTTTGTTGGAAGGCCCTCAAACCATTGCAGGGATTTTCCTTTCAATGATGCAGCTAATAACCTTAATGCAACATTTTCTTCAGTAACACTATGAACTAAACATAAGGTTGCCACATCCTAAATATGTTCAACATGAGTGGTTTGGTCCTCATTGGTGTAATATGGAAAACCCTTTAGTGCAGCAACCGAAATATCATCATGTTGGGCTAGCAACAACAGGTTGCCCCCATTAAATGGTGCAAATGTGAACTGCCTCGCCGTTGGCAATGCTTGTGCTATAGAAGTTGGATTTTTCTATATTAAAATTGTAGGACTAAGACCTGGAGGTTTATATTTTGACCTTCTTGTTGAATTAAAAATCCCCCTTGGTGTCCTACCCATCCTTCTTGGTGGAGAAATATACAAATATTAAAATGGAGTAGGACTTGATCTAGTTTGAATCTTTCTCATAAGCTGCTTGCACTAAATTTGTAAATAAAACCGAAAAAATGGAGTCACCAGGTATATCTTGAAACCTTCAAAGGCTAGAAAATACTACTAGATATACCAAATAGCAGCTTACAATTTGAAAAAGAAAGTTTTTAGAGTCCCTTTAGGCATGCCAAAAAAAATTGGCAATCATGATTGCACTCTTAGCCAAAAAACACCTTAGTTATCTCGTTGCAACATGGAAACACTCTAAGATTGTGGGTAATTTATAATGAGAATGAATCTCCAAAGCGGGTTGGTTCCCCTAGAAAATCAGCTAATCTAAAAGACCTTTTAAGGAAAGGGTTAGGAGGATAATTGAAAAGAAATCCTAAAATCTAAAGATGATTCACCAAAAATTTCAAAATATTTTGATAAATTTACCCACAACAACCTCTCAAAACTTCAACTCTCACAATCTCACTCAACACATACAATCCAATAGTAATTTGTATAAAGGTTCATACTTGACTGAACATAGAATACAACCTAAATTATATGAGACTCTCTCACATAGACTTACAATGACAACACATAAAAAATAATTCTTTATTTTGAATCATAATAAACTTAAAATTGATATTGCAAGAATGAAATAAGAGCCTGAGAAGGAAAACTCTGATATTTTTATTAAACTTGGCGGAGTGTCAAGCTAAAAATCTGAGTACAAGATATGTTTAAAAGACTCTCTAAAATGAGTAGGAGAGAAAGAAACAATAATCTGAAATGAGAAATTTTAAAAAAATCTCCAACTTATATCTCCAAACTATCTCCAAGAATGAGAATAGAAGAATATGATTCAAAAAGCTCTCCAAGATAGTCACCTCAACTCATTTTCGAGCTCCCATGAAAAGCCTAAAAAATAAGGCCCAAAACTGATCCAAATTGAATGAAAAAGTTGGCAAGATTCCCTTCAAATCATGTTGACCCAAAAAGGCCAAAAAATCAGGCTCTACTAATTGGAAATTGAAAAAGAAATCTCAGTTTGACTGCTTCCTTTTCAAATTCACCCAAAACTTAAACTCATAATAGAAATCTCTATCAACACTACTTTTATCAAAACTGCATATAGAAATAACAGATATTAAGATAATTTATAGAAATATTATCTTAATATTGTTTTACAATATCTTGCATCTTTAATTATTACAAAAAAAACTCAATTTGGTTCTGATTTGATTTTCACAAAAACAAGGCAAAATGTATGATTTATTCTTTGATTTTTCCAAATATAATATATCCATCTAGGCATTTAATTTTCTCCAAAATCATATGGAAACTAAGGCATGAATTCTTCATGATTTCTTTTTGAAAAAATAAAATATTCCCCAAGGCCTTGATATTTGATCTTTCTAATGAAAATTAAAAGGCTCCTAAGGCACAATAAATATTTTATTTTCCCCTAAGGTATCAAAACTATATGATTTCTCAAAATCATAAAAATGTGCTAAGCCATAACCTAGGCATGAAATCTATCATATGAAAAGATAAAATAAAATACCATAGGGGTATTAAAGGGGCCCTTTGATTTTAAAATAATGTGATAAAAAGCCCGTAGTTCGAATTAGGGAAAAATCCCTAAAACAAAACAAGTTGAGCTCCTAACATTTCACTCTCATTTCATTGACCAACTTTGGAAAGAAAGAGCTCTACACTCAGCCACCATGGAAACTAGGGTTTGACCTCCAAAACTTGATTATTTTTTGGACCTCCATGTTGATTCTCCTCTGTTTGATTCAGGAATTTGATCGTAAGTTCTTTCTTCACCAATCTGAGACATTTCAAATCCATTTTGAAGAATTTTGGGGCCTCTAAGTTGTGTCCATGATACTCTTTCTGATGTATTTTTCTTTCTTTTATGTTCTCTATTGATAACTTGGTTTTCTCTTTTGAAAGGATAAATCCAAGAAAAAACCTACAAACTTTCATGTATTTCTTCAAAAAAACCCTAAAGGTAACGCTCCATCATTCGAATCTCTATATTTTCTTCATTCCTTGTTTGATGAAACTCAATTCGAGTATGGATGCATTATTCTATGAGAATAATATGAAAATTTATGAATATATTCTCCACCACATGTTGTGGCCTCACCTTACACTCATTAATATTTGTGTAAAAGATGGCTCAATTTGAGCTTGACCCCATCATAGAAAAACAATGAGACTTGTGGGAGGAAAAACTTCATGTATTTTTTTTACTATTGTCTAGGTTTCTAAGCCTTTCATGGTCGTAGCCTCTCTTACATTTTTGGGTATCTTCTAAGTTGTTTTCGAAGCTTGCATAAGCTTCAACCCTCTTTTCTCCTTTAGCACCTATGATTTTAAGGAAAACCCCAAGTGAGTTTTCATATATGTGAGAAAAAAAAATCTCTTAGGCCATGGCCAGGAGAGCACAAAACTGGATTTCCCCATTTTCTTGATGTAACCCAGGTTTCTCTCTATTTCTGAAAATACAAGAAGAGAACATTGTTTTTTCACTTTTCTTAATACAAGCCAAGAAAGGCCTCTCCATACAAGGTCGAGGATTTTATATTTTTGGGTTTCATATTTCCTGAATGTGATATCATTATTGTTCATTTTCCTTTTGAAACCCTAGCTCCACCAAAATATTTTCTTATTTTCTTTCAAAATAATACATACTTAACTCCACAATAAAGTATGAATGGAAATATTATTGCTCATTACTCTGAAGAACAACATGGTGCCATTTTCCTTCATGTATTCAGCTAAAATTTATCATTTTCCTTGTGCTCAAAAATGATGCTTTGTTCCATTATGATTTTTTTTCCTTAAAGCACATACTAGGTATTTCTCCATTTGCATTTCCTCTTTCAAAAATTTTCAAAGCTCAATGTTTCTCTTTCCTTCACTTTAAGACATTGCATTTTTGTGAGCATAAACCAATATAATGGATCTTTTTGTGATGGATGTGATGTCATAATTTTGTGTTCCACTTAGTGACCATGATGATCTTTTTTATTGTGACCTTAATTATGTATGCCTTTTCACTATCAACATTTGTGGCAATGAACTACTTGCTGCCCCATCAATGTGAACAACCTATTTATGAAACATAGCAACAATATAATTTTATAGCAACACTTGTAAATGACATATTTGTATGCAAACAAAAATATCTAATGAAATATAGTGCAATTAATTTGTGTTCAACATATTTTTGAGCATTCAAGAAATATTCCTTGCTCATCTGTGATATTCATTTTCACTTGCATTTCTGAAGCTGATTGTCATGAATGGGAAATGAAACAACTTTTCTTGTATCGTTTTACAAACTTATCCTTCAATTGGATGTTTCATTTTGAGAATTGTGAATGTTTTCCTTTCTCAAACCCCTCTTGAATGTCAAGGGGCAGCATGTTGGGCTCAACCCTTGTGCGAGCCCATTTTTCACCACATGCTATTATGTCTTCAAAAATGGGTCAGCAACATGATTTCTCCTATACCTACACAGTGAACAAACATGTTAGATAAAAAAAATAAAGCTCAATGCTCTTGTGATATTTCATACTTCTGATGTTCATTCAACTTATTCAATGTATTATATTTTTGTTGATAGAGCACATAGTGATATTCATATTCAGAGCTCTAAAAAAATTTCTCAACATGACACAGGTTCACTCAAGATCCGAAGCTAGTAGGAGCAAAACCAATGAAGACCAACAGGAAATGATGGATATGTTTTTTTTAATATGCTTATTTTCTACTCTTAGCTTCAGATGTATAGTTCATTTCCTATAATGAATTGGTTCAGCTACTCCCATGACTTGTGTGGGACACTTGCTCTTCCTTCTCCTTCCAATGAATATAAAAACAACATTTTATACAATCTTGTTCAATTTTACATGCATCTCTCTTGCAAAATGAATGAAAACATTGTAAAGTATATGAATCACTGCAAGATGGATGAAAGAAATACTTTGTATATATTTTATGTTGTAATCATTAAATGGCAACCTGAATGTTCTCTATCCTTGAAAACACAATTGCACAATAAAACAGAATTCTCCTTTAAAGCTCCAAAATATGCAATGGTTTAAGCAAAGCATAAATAAAATTGAAATATTTCACCCTAAAATGAGGATAAGTTTTTTCAACTCTACCAATTTTTGTTGTAGGTGAAAAATTGGTAACATTTCCATTGAGCGAGTAGAATTTTTGAAATAGGAAATAGAAAAATCGAAGAGAAGCAATGAAGAGACCAATAAAGAATTAAAAGAATAGATTTATGGTGTATTAGAGAAGGTCCTAGAGCATAGAATCAAGATGATGATGGATAGGATAGAACTTGTACATGAATTTTATATCTCCTTATCCAAAGCAATAGAAAAAATGAAGATTCATTCTCTTATCCTAGACCCATTTTTCAAAAAGTGGCAGTCCATCCATCATACATTGAGCATGTTGTCCAAAGTTTTACAAAGAAGCATGGATGCCCCTACAACATTGAAACCCACATAAAGGATAGTGAAGATGGTGAGTGATGAGTCTATGTATGTGTCAGGGGAAGGTTGGAGGATTAATGCAAGAATATAATATTTTAACACAATCAAGAAGTGGTTTGTACCAAGAATGCTTGGAGAAAATGATCAAGTAAAGGATTGTTTCAGTTGGAAAAATGAGTTTAACCAAGTGTCACCAATTGCATTACTCATCTACAAAAATATGTTTTTATTAATGTATAGAGCTTCAATTTAATATTGGATGGAATGATTGCATTAGATTCTGGATATTCAAAATTCATTACAAAGGCTAGAGAATTAATGAATGGAAGATGGAAGAGTCACCTGGTGAACATGGCAGAGATCCAAGAATATAAATTGGTAAATGATTATACAATGTATCAATGGGAGAAAATATATTTGACTCCTCTAGAAGAATAGAAACATTATTAGGATCTATGAAGTGGATAGCATTGGAGATATTATCGAGAAGATAGGACCTTGCCAGATCTAGAAGATCATGGATACCTTATGGTGATTAATAGATTTCAATATCTCACAAATTCCCCAAACTTCATTTCTTGATAATTCACTTCTTATCTAATTACTTTATGTAATCACACTAAAGAATGATAGTTAAGTTTTACTTTACGTTAATTGAAGGGAAAATTTTGTATAGGTCTAAAGCTTTTTGCTTCCTTCACGTATAAGAAGGAAACCAAGACCACATTTTAAATAAGTGACTACATAATATATCTAGAAGTGAGTAGTAGAATAGAGGAGAAGAGTATAAAATCATTTTGAAACAAAGACTTCTGATATGCATTGTAAAATATTTTGAAGCACTTTAATGGAGAAGAAATTATAATCTAGTGACTGCAATTCTAGTGTTCAATTTCTTGTTGATGTTAATTCATAGAAGTTATCTTATTGTCTCCAGAGTATTTTTCCCTTGTTATTCAGATTGAATGTATTAAGCATATGTTAAATTTGTCAAGACACATTTTTTTCCTTTATGTGATTGATTTTGACTGGTTTTTGTAAGAAAGAATTAAATTCCTTTCAAGTGATTTTTTTTTATTCTTTCTACCAAGAGTTAAAATGTTTTTAAATAAATAATCTTTATTGGTTTTCTTCAAGAAAGAATTAAACTCCTTTCAAATAGTCATAGTAACTTGGGAAGATATCACTAGGATTTGTAAGAAGAGCCTAGTAATTGACAACCTTATAGGTTTATACAAAGTATAAACATCTGAAAGTGCTAAATAGTTCAAGTTAATCCAAAATGAGGAAACACATATCATATACATGTTGACTCAACTACCCAATAGGATAAGACATTGATCAAATACAAACTTCGTCAAATCTCATACATATATTTCCAACTTTCAATTATAGAACTACGAGTAGCAATTGTTAGTATAAATATTCAAGTCATATATTTCAAACCTTTATGCCATATTGAATTAGATAGAAAAAATTAGCATAAACACATCCAATCTCATTAATATCAATTCATAGGAGATAACATTTGTAACTTGGGTACACCTACCTAGTTCTAGCCAAACTTAAAGTGCATGAAATTCCAACCATCTTGGATTTTGTTCTTTGGCCAAAACATTGTAAACCTAACCATAGAGCTTGGCATACTCTTAGGGTTTGCAATTTGCAAGTTTGGGAACCAACAAATTGACAACTCCATTGGGAAGAGCCTAGTAAACTCTAGGTCTAGACCATTTCATTTTAGAGTCACAAATTTTTTTTGCATTGTGGAATTAAAATTTCACATAAATAAGTAGGGGATTCTATTGGGGATGAACAAAGAATAAACTTATCCAAACCCCAACACCAAAAATATACCAATTTTCTCACTTTCCAAAAAAGTGGGTGGTGACTCTACTACATCGTTCTAAAAATTTTGTATGAGTGAACAATTAAAATATACATCAAAGAGGTTGAACCTTAGGCATCAAATAATTATATTCTCCCACAACATGGATGGTAGGATTTAATTACATTAGAATAATCAATCAAATAAAGATAAAAAGTGGACAAATAGAAAAATGGGCAATTCGAGGTCCCCTCCTATCTCAAAGACAAATGATAAAGGACCACAAATTTATCAATGTAATGAGAAAAACAATATCAGGGAACAACACTTAAATGCATACAACTCACCTAATAATACATTATATAATGGGGATAATGTTTTGCAAAGAGATCCTCAGAGTCAAACTGAGCATGGTAGTCCATATAATACTTTCCCCTCTTTTGAAACTAGCGCTCAAAAGATGAGTGGGTTTGAGGCACATCTCGAATGGGAAAGGAAATGTAGACAAGAAAAAAGGGATTATGAAGAAAGCATAACTCAACAATATACAAAAAATCTGAGTGATGGCATACCATGAATGGTGCATTTCATAGAAGCCCAAGATGGTCTTACCACAACAATAGAATTGACCACTCAAGAGGTAGAACAAGAGGTAGAAGTAATGAGAGAGGAACTTAAGAGGAATCAATTGTTAAAACTTAAAGAGGATTTTACTCAATAGCTTCTCAAAGTCGATGCTTAGCTTACAACAAATGACTCGAAGTATATACATCCTCATATGTAGGGTGGGAATGAAAACACAAATAATTCATAGGGGTCACACTAGAACACAAGTGGTCCTAAGATTTCAAAGGCATCTCAAAATGCAATAGGAAATCCAAGCAACACTAATTATTTGTAACAAAATATTCCAACACAAATCCCAAGACCATAAAATATTTGTAAAGCTTCCCAACCCATGACTAATACCTACCCACCTCTTGTTCAGAAGTACATCATACCTCATCAACATCACATACCTCAGTAAAATGTGTCGGGTAATGTATTCTCTCACCAAAATATACAACAAAATATGCTTCACCATCAGTACCAACAAGGCCCTCAATATCAACACTACCAACCTAACCAAAACCCTTTTTTGAAAGGACCCCTGAATATAGATAGATACAAGCAACTAGACTTATTTGGGTTTCAAATCTATCCAAACCCAATTAGTAATGATCTAAGAAACGCAATCCCAAAATTCTCTGTAATTCATGTTATTTTAGCATAAGAACATATAAGAAGTTTTTAAATAGTCACAGGATAGCTTTGATGTATAATATGAAGATGTCCTTATGAATTTATTTATGCAATCCCTAATTGAAGACCCAAGGGATTGGTTTAATAACTTACCTAACGCTTCAATCAGTTCTTGGGAAGATTTCAAAGATCAATTCAAGGAACAATATGGAAATCATTATGACCCACAATTTTCCTTGCAAGAAATAGAAAACATCCAAAAGAACCACAATGAATCAATGGTTGATTTCAACATGTGGTTCAAAAAAGTACAATAAAATCTCACCTGACTTGAAGCTCCAAATCCTATGATTCTGGTCTTTTACCTAAATGCTTTTGATCCTAAGACTGGGTATGAACTCGGAAATAGAAATCTCCATAGCTTTGTAGAGGCTCATAAACTTTGGACATTGAAAATAACAGGAAGGCTACAAGGAATATTATTGGGAGGGATGATGTCATAGTTCCACAAAATTCTAGTAACCATCAAACCAGGTAGGCCAATCATTATAGAAATAAAAGGTCTAGACTACACGATTCCATACAAAATGAATTGGAAGGATGGAAGGCCAATCATGAATGATCAAAGGCAAAACGGAGGTAAGGAAACCCTAGATCCATTAAGGAGGCATGGGACCAATTTTGTGGAAAATATTCTATGGTGTGTTCCATGTAATTAATTCAGGTTGATTAAATGCATTATGAGCAAGAAAAGGAAGATCACATGGTAAATATGATGGCCTCTAGGCCTTATAAAATCCAAGAGGAATAGTATTCTTTAAAAGAAGAGGGATTTGAATATGATGTTAACAATCAAAAATATAATGCTCACATGGGCCAACAAGTATTTTTAGATCAAGAAGATGACAACATAGAAAAATATCAGCTTAGTGCTACGAGACAGCAACCAAGTCAAACCCAATTAAGGAAGCCAACTAAGCAAGAGATTAAAGCCCTTATGATATTTTTTGTAGCATAGGCTAAAATTAATTATAACCTAAGGAATAGAACCATAAATCTAGATCAAGGAACACCAAGATGCTTACTCATAAAATATCAACAAAAGCCTAAGAAGAACACTTAAGATAATCAAAGGAAGGATGAAAAGGAAATAACTCAGAAATATGTACCAAAGGAGACAACAAAAATTGAGCAGGATAAGATAAAGGACAATGTCAAGATGCAAACCAGGGAGAAAAATTATAACAAGACATAAAAGGAAAAACAACTAGTGACTGCCCCCTCCTTTGACATAGCACAAGCATTATCTTAGATCAAGATTTCAATGCCACTATTATAAATGATGAAAGTGGATGAATATAGAGATAGGTTTCTCAAATTAATTTCAAATATGCCCAACAAACAACAAAACCAAAATAGAAATAAAGATAAGTCAAAAAAGGGTGAAACCAAGGTAAACAATGTTGGACAAGAAATTATAAAAACACCTAAGGTTTATCTTGGTGACACCTTAACAAAGAATCCCTCTGAAGTAGATCAATTTTATACTACATTATTGATCAATAGTAAATTGGTGAAAAACTACATGATTGACTCAAAAGCATCAATAAATATCATGCCTATGGTAGTCATAAAGGAATTGGGCTTGTGGGTGGATACTACATATGGGAAATGCTATGCAATGAACAAAATATATTTCCATGTTATTGGAGTCATATGGAATGTAGAATTGAAGTTGGATTTGTCCCCTAAAATGACTTACAGAAGTGATATCACTCAAGTAGACACCTCTCTATATTATGGCATGTTGTTATCCAGACAATGGACTATTGTAGTCAGGGGAAATGTCCAATTAGACTTGTCATATGCAATAATACTAGTAAATGGAAGAGAGTTAAAGTTATATAGGGAACCACGATTTGAACATGTTATAGAGCATCTCGACCCAAATCAAATGAACTATTTTTGTGATGTGGATCTTGGAAAATTTAAAATTAATCATTCACAACCTAATTTCTAAACACAGGTCCAATTAATAAGGAAGCTCAGCTTGATGAACATGATGTCTGGTAAATGTGTTTTGATGGTTCTTATAGAAAAGGTGGAAATGGAACAGGAATAGTGTTTATCTCACTAATGCGCAAAACATTCAAATATTCATTCTTACTAACATTTGAATGCACCAACAATGTAGCTGAATATAAGGTGTTGTTGTTAGGCCTGAACATTGCCACAAGGTATGGAATAAAATTGCTAGCAGTATATGGAGACTCAAAATTAGTTGTCTCACAAGTCAAAGTAAAGTATTCATCAAAAAATAAAAGACTAAAGCAATACAAAAATGTTTCTTGGGATGCCATAGAACTTTTTGATGCATTCTCAATAGATTGGGTGGAGACATCCAAAAACATAATGGTAGACTTTTGGAAAATATTTCTCTAACAAAGGATGATATCACCTTGGAAAGTATAAAAGAAGTGGAATTCAAGACTAGGCCTACAATCCCTGATAATATTTACAATTGGAAAGTATTAAAAAATGATGAGGACTTAATTAAGTTTATCCATTACATATATCAATATGAATCTCAAGAAATATATTTTAATGCATTTTTTGAGGTGGTATATTGTAAAGAAACTATCTCTTTGCAAGAGGTGGTACAACTTAGAACAAATAAAATACTGAAAGGCCTTGTAGCCCTAGAAAGAGTATTCAATGAACATGACAAATTTAATTTGAAGACAACACCAGCTAGAAACTAAGATATTGAGGAGATCAATATTGGGACTGAAATGGCTCCTAAGAGGGTGTATATTGGCAAGAGGATTAGCCCTAAGGTCAAAGAAGTTCCTATAGCCTTGCTCAGAAAATATAAGCATGTATTTTCTTGGTCATATGATGACCTAAAAGAGTACAAAGAAGACCTCTTCCAACATGAAATTCCATTGAAGTCTGATGCCAAACCATTTAGACAAAAATAGAGGCCCATAAACCTCTTATTAGCACCAAAAATTCAAGAAGAGCTTGTGAAGCTTAGAGATGGTGGAATTCATCAAACCCATTAGACAATCTTCTTGGGTTTCAAACTTGGTACCAGTAAGGAAGAAAAATGGAGACATAAGGTTGTGTGTGGATTTAAGAAGTTTGAATGTTTCATCACTCAAAGATAATTATCCCCTTCCTAACATGGAGGAAATGCTACAAAGGGTGACAGGGTGTGAATTTTTTTCGATGATGAATGGATTCTTAGGCTATAACCAAGTGAAGGTCAAGGAATCTAAACAATACAAAATTTCTTTCACCACACCTTGGGGTACATATGTTTATGTAAGGATTCCTTTTGGCCTCACTAATGCATGAGAAACATTTCAAAGGGCTATGGATGTAGTTGCCTTTGCTGATCTAATCATTACTATAATGGTAGTCTACCAAGATGATTTGTCAGCGTATTCCAAAAGGGTAGAAGACCACTGTGCACACCTAGAAAATATCTTTATCAAAACATTAGAATATGGCATATCCTTGAATCCAAAGAAGTGTCATTTCACTATGACAGAGGGTAAGTTTTTGGGACATATAGTCTCAAAATATGGAGTAAGGATTGATCCTGAACGAGTAGAAGCTATTGATAAGATTCCAATCCTAAAAACTATAAAGGCCATCCAGTCCTTCTTTGGAAAAATTATCTTTGTCAAAAGGTTCATTTCAATTTTTTTTTAGATTGTAAAGCCAATCTCAAATATTTTGAAGAAAGGTTCAAATTTTGACTAGATAGAAGAAACCATTGATGCATTTATGCCAATTAAGAGATAAATTAAGGAATCCCCTATATTGAAATTCCCAAACTTTGATAAACCATTTTAGATCTTCTCCTTTGCATCATTTCATACAGTTTCAACTATAATGTTATAGAAGAACAAAGAAGGCTATGAGCAACCTATCTCACTTTTTAGTAAATCACTTCAAGGGGTAGAGCTGAAATATGATATCACTAAGAAGAAATCCTACACATTGGTAAAGGTAGTCAAGGCATTCAGGCCTTACTTGGTAGGGCCATAAGTAATTGCATATGTACCAAATTATATAGTTAAGAATGTTTTGTCACAAATAGAAGTCACAAGGAGAAGGTGTAGATGGATAAACCGAATCTAGGAGTTTAATATTCATATTCATATTACCAAACTAGTGAGGGGACAAGGATTATCAAAATTGATGGTTGAGTCCAATTTAGAAGTAGCACAGGTTTGCAATTTGGAGGGAGAACAAAAGTGGGTGTCAAGCATTGAGCACACATCTTGGTACACAAATATAGTATACTATCTCAAATATATGAAGTGTCTTAAAGGCCTAAAATGCAATTAGAAAAGGACCTTAAAACTCCAGGCATTAAAATATGTTTGTGAATGGAGACCTATATTGGAAAAATAAGGATGGTATCTTGTTGCTATGCTTAGATAAGACACAAGCAGAGCACATTTCAAATGAAATGCATAAAGGTGTATGTGGAGGTAATTTCTCAGCAAAAATACTACCCAAAAAATATTAAGGGTCGGTTATTATTGGCCTAAAATATACAATGATGCCCATCAATATGTGAGAAAAATGTGAAGCATGTCAAAATTTTCTTGGCAGATTGAATTATCATGGAGACTTACCATTGAGACCTATGTAAATTGAAGCCCCTTTTCATCAATGGGGAATTGATTTTATAGGAGAATTTTTTGATAAATCCAATGGTGGAAATAGATGGATTTTGGTGGCTATTGATTACTTTACCAAGTGGATTGAAGCAGTACCAACAAAACAAGCTACCGGCAAAGTTGTGATTAATTTCCTACTAGAGAACATCATCACTAGATTTGGATTTCATGTGAGGCTCATCACAGATAATGGCATGTGCTTTAAGTCATATGAATTTGATAAATTTTGTGACTCTTATCGCATAATAATTTCATATGCTTCACAATACCATCCTCAAGCAAATGGGTAGGTAAAATCTAGTAATAAAAGTATCATAAAAATAATCAAAAGGTTATTCGATAACAAAAAAAAGGCATGGGATTCCAAATTAATGTTGGCATTGTGGGTAGATGCAATTACTATAAAGAGTGCCACTGGAAAATCCCCTTTTGAATTGGTGTGCGAAGCCCAAGCTAGACTTCAAATACATAACCTCTTTCCACTCTACAAGTTCATATTGCAAGAGGATATCGATATCCATGAACCTATGGATGAGAGAATGGAACAATTGGAAAAACTAGATGAAATTAGGTCCCAAGCACAAGAGAAAAATGAGATATAGTTACAAATGAAGCATCTATTTTGACATAAAAGCAAAAGACAGAAAGTTCAAGGTTGATGATATGGTTCTCATGTGGAATGCCAGAAACCAAGACAAAGGGAAACATGGGAAGTTTTAGGCACTATGGTTTGGCCCATTTTTCATCACTGAAAAATGTGGTGAAGATTCATACTTCTTACAAAATATAATTGGTGTAGAATAGGAATTTCCAGTGCATGGACATTTCTTAAAGTTCTTCTTTTCTTAATTTATTACTATTTCCATGCATAGTAGTTTAAGATTTTTCTTTTCTCTTTTGTCCATTTCCCACCTATGGTCTATGTCCCAGAGAATACTTTTGGATTCTTAAAATGACTTAACAACCATTCATCCCCGATTGGAGCCACTATTAGAACCTCCAAAATTTGCATGACCACACCATCTTGCAAAGCCTTAACCTTGCAAAATCCATAAACAAACCCATCCTATAAATAAAATCTCTAGGTCTGACTGACACTAAAAAGGCATTAGAGAAAACTTATCATATATGTTTTATTCCAAAATATTTTTGGATCACTAATATGTATAAAAATACTTTACTACACTCTCGTAGGAGTAATCATTCAATCATAAGGACTTTAAGTGATATAGTAGGGTAAAATATATGATGCACCCAAGCATAACCATACTGAAATATTCATCTAGAAGGAATGTGGCCTGGCGATAAGAATTAACTAGAACCGCATACCCACAATGAATCATAAAAATAGAAAATAATCCATGAGGTAGGTTGGAACATTCAAAACTTAACCACCAGAGGTTAACCCGTTGTACCATAGTTAACAATTAACAACACTAAAGAAGATATGTAGTATAGTGGTTTCATATTACATAAAAAACTACCTCACAACAAGAAATATACAAAGCAAGAGGATGTTTGTGGCATGACAGTACCAAATGGCTTAACCCGCTATTCTACAATATAAAAATTATATCATGATAGTGTTGTGCGATATGGTGATGAATAATTATTTCAAACTGCGGTCTCGCAATGGGAATATTCAAGACTTAAAAGAGCTTGTGACATAGCAGTAAGTTCCATGCTATCCCATGATGAGGGAAACTTAGTTATATATATGATATGTAGTATGATGGTGAAATATTAACTAAACCACTACACCATGATAAAAGAAAAAAATTATGCTTGAAGCCAATGGTATAGTGGGGTGGTTATAATAAGCATATAATATAACAATGCCATATCACACAAATCAAAATAAGTGGTGGTAGTATAGCAGTACAAGTTGGAAAGGGAATTTATATCGATTATGGAAATAATCATAATCACTGTCACAAATCATTTTATTCTCTAAGATCGATGTTGGATATAAAAAATGGAAATATGAGTAGATTATAAAATATTTTTACATGGGGCCAACATAAATGTTGAAATGACTAAACCCAAAGGAAAATAAAATTAGAACTCAACACTCATTTTAACAATCATTTGTAGAGAATTTTCGTTGTGACAAGAGCTAATGAGTTCGAAAGAAGAAGGCTTTGCAACTATTGCGTCACCAGGTAAGTGCATTCTACAATCATTGATTTGAAAATTTGTAGTTTGAAAGATTAAATAATTTAAGTAGGAGTAGAAAAGTTAAAATCATGCCACCGAGAAAAACTGAAATTAAGAAGGAAGAACCTAAGAACAAGTCTTTACAATAGTCTATACTAGACATTTTTCTTGAGTTGATAGATAAAGTATTTAAGAAATTATTCAGGGACATAGCTCAAGGTTTTAGGGATGCAGTCATTTCTATTTCAGGGTGGGATTCTTTTTGGTACTTCTATGAGAAATAGGATGATAAGATTCCAATATCAAACCCTTGGACTCTATATTTGGCCAAATTGATTGTCCCCAATGTTTTCATAGATTTCAAACTTATTAGAGTATAGAATTATCACTCAACTATAAAGATAGTAAGAATGATGGAAGGTTCACCACTAGTAACACTTACCAAAACTGTCATTGTGCAATTTTTTCAACCTAAACAAACAAGCCCTTACCAAATTCAAACTCCAAAGGAGTGAAGAAGAGTATAATAATTTAAGAAAAACTTATAGGAGTGACGATGTTCCCATGCATATGAAAAGAGAAGAAAACAATAGAAGAATACCTATCTCCTCATCTTATGTCGACCCTTTTCTTTTTAATGATTTCTACGTGTATTTTAAAAGATCTTACTTTGGTCTATGTCAAATTTTGGGGATAGATGCTAAAGAAAAGATGATAATTAGCCTTATGATGTTGGCAATGAGAATTCAGAACCTTGAAACTAATTTCAAGTATGACTTTGCTTCATTTATTGAAAAGTCACTACATTATGGGATCTTGCAAGTAAAGGAAGATAAAGCCCCTATCACTTTTATATGTTACGTCTTGTTGTTCCATTTAATTCTATATCAAAATAGAACAGGATGGACTCAAAGAAGATGTTTGGGTATGATAGATGAACAAGGTAATCAATTACCTGTCCAAAACTAGTGTTAAATATGGGATAGTAGGTGTAAGAAAAGGGATTTTGTAATTTTCTATGAGGATTTTGTACTCAAAATTATGACGGCCCTTGGCCAAGGATACCTAATATTACATACACCAATCTTACAATTGTTAAGAACCTTGGCACTCAGACCAAAGCAAGGGCATACTCATAATCTATAGGATTTGTTTTTCTTTCCTAGTACCATGGTAATCAAAGTGTATGGATGTCCTCAAGCCCCACATATCTTTCCTAAATTCATCCCTCTCTGATTGGCCTTCCTAGAATTCATGTAGTAGATGATGTGGATAGAGAAGGAAGTTATGCATAGATAGATGAAAGGAACATGTTTGCCTAACTTGGTAGTATGTGGGGATTTTTCTATTGGATTAGATACTCTTGATCAGTTGCATAAGTTCTTAAATATCCCCTAAAATCTAGGAAAGAGAGGGTCTTCAACCCTCAAAGTCAATAATTTTATCAAACAAATACTCCTTACAAAAATTGGGATCATCCATGAAGTGGACTTTGAGGAAGATGTGATAAGGAATTGTCTAACTTCCCAAGATGTATAGCAACGAAGAAGAAAATGGGAGGTATTGATAAAATTCAAAGAAAGAAGGAAGAAGATGGATAATGATTTCCTAGGGTTTTACATAGAAGATGAAGATCCTATCAAAAGAATCAATCTCATGATTGACAAGTTTGAAAAATTATATGATAAGGCACAAAAGGAATTGGAGAACTCTACCAAGCTACCTACCAAAAGGCCAAGCACTATTGTGATATCATAACCACAAGATGAGACTTCAATACAACATACCCCATTAGATTCATCTCTCAAGCAGTTGGAAGCCAAAAGGAAAAATATGCAGGAACAAGAACCCCTAGTGCCATATGAAATGACTGAGGAGGTTGGGGACACAGAAGAGGTAGATTGCACATTAACACTATTAAAAGGTGACATGGAGATTGATCAAGCACCCTATGATACAAAATCTCATAGGCATTTAGAAATAATTGATGTATATGCACAAGGTGAACAAGATATGCAAGATGATGAAAGAATGGTAGCAACCCTCGGATTCATAGAGAAGGATGAGTTTAGCAACTTATTTTCTGTGTTTTTCATTATTTCAGAGGTAAGGAGTTTCCATGGTTTGGCCTCTTTTTATAGGAAATTTATTAAAGGTTTCAGTCATATTTGTGCTAAAATGCTTGATACCATAAAAGGGGAAGAGAGAAAGAAGTTTGATTGGACTAATAAAGCTAGAAAAAATTTTGAATACTTGAAAAAGAGGGTAGCATAGCAGCCCATACTAGCTTTACTTGATTTTAATAAAATTTTTACTATTGAATGTGATGCAAGTGGCTATTCAATAGGGGCAGTTTTAAGTCAAGAGGGAAGACCCATAGCATTTTTTAGTGAAAAAATAAATGAAGCTAAGAAGAAATATTCTTCCTATGACTTAGAAATGTATGCATTAGTTCAGTCCTTGAAAATGTGGAGACACTACCTACTTCCAAAGGAGTTCATAGTCTTTATAGATAATCGTGGTCTCCAATTTTTGAACAGTCAAGACAAACTCAGTCATAGGCATGTCAAATGGGTAGAATATTTGCAAGGTTACACCTTCACCATAAAACATAAGAAGGGGTAGTCAAACAAAATAGTTGATGCATTGAGGAGGAGGACACTCATGGTGCAAGAAGTTCAATTACAAAGTGTAGGTTTTGAAGCACTAAAAGGTATGTATATAGAAGATGTTGATTTCAAGGAGATTTATGCATCTTGTAGCCAATATAATGGTGTTCCACATAACACAAGTTCTAATTTTCTGATTCAAGAGGGGTTATTGTTCAAAGGGGCTCAACTTTGTGTACGTAAATGTTCTATGAGAGATAATTTGATAAAGGAAAAGCATAGTGGCAGCCTTGCAGGTCATTTTGGCCCTCATAAGACCTTGGAGTAGCTGAGAAGGCAATTTTTTTTGCTTAAAATGCAAAGTGATGTAAGAAGGTTTTTTGAGAAATGTGTTATTTGTTAAAAGGAAAAGGGCAGCAGTACTAATGTAGGCTTGTATCAGCCTCTTCCCATTCCAAATAGGCCTTGGGAGTCAATAAGCATGGATTTTGTAATGGGTTTACCCAAACCACCTAGAGGTTCGATTATATTTATGTTTTAGTGGACAGGTTCTCCAAGATGGCACATTTCATCCCATGCAAGAGAACTCATGATGCATCATAAATTGTTGGTTTTTCTTCAAGGAAGTGGTAAGAAGTCATGGTTTAACTTTAAGCATTTTTTTAGATAGAGATAGTAAGTTTATTGGGAATTTTTGGAGAACTTTATGGAAGAAACTTGGTACTAATCTTAGTTTCAGCTTTGACTATCACCTTCAAATTGATGGGAAAACTGAAATGGTAATAGGAGCCTTGGTAAACTCCTAAGCTTCCTTACAAAAGAGCATTCTACTCAATGGAATCTGATCTTGTCTCAAGTAGAATTTTCCTATAATGATTCACTGAATAGGAGTGTGGATAAGAGTCCCTTTGAAGTTGTTTATGGTTTGCAGCCTAGATGATTCTTTGATTTAAGAGATATCAAAGGAATGGAGAGGATGAGTGCTTAGGGTGAGAAATTTTTGGTGGCTATGAAAGAGATTCACCAATAGGTCAAGGATCATTTGTAAAGAAGTGTGGAGAAATAAAAACAACAAGCTGACATAAAGAGGAGAGAACTCACTTTCAAAGTTGCAGATTAGTTCTAGCTCATCTAAGGAAAAATACATTTCCTAAGGGACATTATTCAAAGCTGCAAATGAAGAAAATTGGTCATTGTAAAGTTTTTCACAAGTTTGGTACCAATGCTTATAGGATTGAACTCCCAAGTGGAATTGGAATCTCACCTATGTTTAATGTATCTAATTTATACCCTTTCAAATGGGATGTTGTTGTAGGTAATTAAGTAGGTTCTCAAACATTTGAAGATGAATAATGGATCAAAGATCTTCCTCCTAGCCAACCTTTAGAGTTGGAGTGCATATTGGATACAAAGGAGCTCAAGAAGATAAGAAATACCACCTATTTTCAGTACTTGGTCAAATGGAGGGGTCTTCCTATGGAGGATTCTACTTGGATGTATTAGTTTGATATCATCAAACATGTATATACGATTTTAGACCTACACTCAAGTGGGACTTGAGTTTCTTTCCCTAGGGTGTATGGTGTAGGGTCACCTAGACCTTTTTTTGCATGTTTTATGTAATTTTGGTTTTAATTAATTTGGTGTGGTTAGGAGATTTTTTTTTTGTTTCCTAAGGTAATTTATGGCCATATGACATCATGTAATCCATTTGAGTCTATTTAGTGGGTTAATGAGTTAAAGTTGCAAAAAGTTGCCAAGTTGCAAAAAAAGATGTCATGCAAAATTTAGAAAGTGTCACAAAATCAAGTAATAAGTTACATGCATTCAATAAAATGGCCTTTAATGATGATAAATAGTTGGAATTTAATGAAAAAGACTCCTCATAGTTAAAAATTGGGTTGTTGAATTGATTTTTGCAGTTTTGGTGAAGGAGAAAAGTTGATTCTCTGTGGTTTTCATTGTTTCAAAAAAAATTGGTTATTAGTATAGTCTGTACAGACCAAAAAAAATTCTCTAACCTATTTTATCTTGTTTGTATGTGATTCTATTAAATTTCACTTTTTGTTTGATCAATTTTCTTCAAGGAAATCAAAATTTAGAGCCATTTTACTCTAGGCGGGTTAAAACCCTAGCTAGGGCAACAACATGCATTAAAGATGTAATATATTTCATTTCCACCATTCTAAAATGCTGAAATATTGTCCATAATTATTTTTTCACATGCTCTTGAACTTGGAAAGTATTTGAATTCTTGAAATGCACACACAAGGGAGATTTATTTGATAGTTTTGTGTCCCAAAGCACAAAACAGGGTAGAAAACCTCTTCACAGCATTGTTGACCAATCCAAGCCCTTTTCATTTCTTGAATTCATTTAGAGGAATGTTGTTTATTTTCTTGAAACCCTATGCAGGTAATTTGTTTCAAATTACCAAGCATTTCTTTCTTTTTTGCATGTTCTTGTTTTGGGACAGCAAAACCTAGTTTGGTGTATGTTGATTTCTCCAAGACCCAACTTTTGTTGTTTGTCATTAGTAAAGGTATGGGAGAATAGGGAAGATTCATGCAGAACTAGATCATGTTTTAAAAGGATTGTGATATAATTAAAGTGGTTTTACCTCTCTTGTTATCAAGTTAGTTCATTGAGTCATTTCATCAAAGGTTGAGCAATACAAATTTGCAAGTCTTAAGATTGGTTACAAGATCAAGGTTTTTTCATTGTGTCTTGATGTGTGGAGTTAGTTAAGATGTTGAAAGGTTTGGTAATAGACTTGTCCCATATTTTCATGGTTGTACCTTTTTTCATTGGTGTGTTTTCCTCCATTTTAATTCCTTGGAACCATGTTATTGTTGTGACAAGATGTACTAAGATGCACCTCTTTACTGCTACCTATGAAGTCCTTAAAGAAATGTCTTGTCTTAGTCAAGTTTTGTTGAATCTTTCCCTACCTCTACATCAAAGAAAAAAAGGAATTGGATAACTCTACCAAGATACCTACCAAAAGGCCAGGCAATGTTGTGATATCATAACCCCAAGATGAGGCTTCAATACAACATGCCCCATTAGATTCATCTCCCAAGTAGCTAGAAGCCAAAAGGAAAAAGATATAGGAACAAGAACTCTTAGTGACATATGAAATGACTAAGGAGGTTGGGGACATGGAAGAGGTATATTTCACATTAACATAGTTAAAAGGTGACATGGAGATTGATCAAACTCCTTGTGATACAAAAGCTCATAGGCCCAAAGAAAGAATTGATGTATATGCACAAGGTGAACAAGATATGGAAGATGATGAAAGAATGGTAGAAGCCCTTAGATTCATAGAGAAGGATGAGTTCATACAAACTCCTAAATTTAGGGATTTCTAAATTAAAATAAAAGATGAAGGAATTTGAAGAAAGGTCCAAATAAATAATATGGGTGTTGACAAGTCCCGACATGATGAAATTAATGCAAAAACCTTTAATGAACTCGAGATAAATGAGATAAATATCAGTCCATAAGAGGCCAAGTAGATAGTACTAAAAATTAATATCTTGCTCATACTAGGGATGGATTTGAGGATGATATTTTCACTTGACCAAGTGAGAAACTAGGAAGACCCCATTCTAATGACTAAGTTTGATTCAGAGGAAGGCATGAGTGGAGCAGGCTACAGTCCAAGAATTGAAACCTTAGCCATTTGGGCTAAGAAAAAGAATACAAAGAAGCCTAAGTAGTTGAAAAATGTGTAATAAATGAAGGGGAGAGCTATGGTTGAAACCCTCAAAGACACCTCAACTTTGGAAGAACCCACCATGACTATGCACTCTACTATGTTCACAAAAGAAGTTGTCAAAAACTTGGAAAATAAACCCTCAAAGTGTGAAAAGATTCAAAACAAGTATGAATGATGAGTTTAATAGGTTGTATATAGAAAATGTGAATTTGAAGCAATAGTTGATAGAGGTAGGATCCTCTCAAAGAAATGAAATGATAGTATACAAAAATATTGATGATGTTTCCATTGAGTAAGTAGAAGCCTTAAAATAGGAAATGGAAAAATTGAAGAGATGCAATGAAGGGACCAATAAAAAGGTAAAAGAATAGATTTATGGTGTATTAGAGAAGGTCCTAGAGCATAGAATCAAGATGTTGATGGAAAATATAGAACTTTTATATGAATTTTATATATCCTTATCCAAAGAAATAGAATAAATGAAAATTCATGATCTTATCCTAGACCCATTGTTCTAAAATTGGTAACCAATCCATCATACATTGAGCACATTGTGCAAGGTTTTACAAAGAAGCATGGATACCCCTGAAAAATTAAAACCACAAGAAAGGATAGTGGAGATGGTGAGAAATGAATTTATGTATGTGTCAGGGGAAGGTTAGCAGATTAATGCAAGAATAAATACTCTTAACACAATCAAGAATTGATTTGTACAAGAAGACTCAAATAAATTGATCAAGTAAAGGATTATGCCAGTTGCAAAAATGAGTTTAACCAAGTGGTCACTAATTGCATTACTCATCTACAAAAATATGATGATATTAATGTTTAGAGCTTCAATCTAATATAGTATGGAATGATTGCACTAGATTCTAGATATTCAAAATTCATTACAAAGGCTAGAGCATTAATGAATGGAAGATAGAAGAGTCACCTAGCCAACATGGCAGAGATCCAAGAATATAAATGGATAAATGATTATACAGTGTATCAATGGGATCAAATGTATGGCTCCTCTAGAGGAATAGACACATTATTGGGATCTATGAAGTGATTAGCATTGGAGATATTATCAAGAAGATAGGACCTTTCTAGATCTAGAAGATCATGGGTACCTGATGGTGATTAATAGACTTTAGTATCTCACAAATGCTTCGAACTTAATTTCTTGATAATTCACTTCTTATCTAATTACTTTATGTAATCACACTAAACAATGATAGTTAGGTTTTAGTTTATGTTAATCGAAGGGACACTTTTGTAAAGGTCTAAATCTTTTAGCTTCCTTCACCTATAAGAAGGAAACCAAGACCACATTTTGGATAAACAATTACATAATAGATAGAAGCGAGTAGTAGAATAGAGGAGAAGAATAGAAAATAATTTTGAAACAAATACTTCTGATATGCATTATAAAACCTTTTGAAGCACTTTAATGTAGAATAAATTATAATCTAGTGACTATAATTCTAGTGTTCAATTTTTTGTTGATGTTAATTCATAAAAGTTATCTTTTTGTCTCCAGAGTGATTTTCCCTTGTTATTCATATTGAATGTATCAAGCATATTTTTAATTTATGAAGACACATTTTTTGCCTTTGTGTGATTCATATTGACGGGTTTCTATAAGAAAGAATTAAATTCTTTTAAGTGATTCCTTTTAATTGGTTTCTACCAAAAATTAAAATCATTTTAAATAAATCATCTTAACTAGTTTCCTTCAAAAAAGAATTAAAATCCTTTCAAATAGTCATAGTAACCTAGGAATAAATGACTAGAATTTGTAGGAAGATCTTGGTAACTAACAACCTTGCAGGTTTATACAAAGTATAAACATCTGAAATTGTCAAATAGTTTGAGTTAAGCCTAAAGGAGGACACACAAATTATATAGATCTTAAATCCATTACCTAATAAGATAAGGCATTAATCAAATATAAACTTCAAATCTCATACATATATTTCCAAATTTCAATTATAGAACTAGGAGTAGCAGTAGTTAGTTTAAACATTCAAGTCATCTATTTCAAACCTTTATGCCATATTGAAGTAGATAGAAATATTATCATAAACGTCTCCTAGAGATACTCAAAGTATCATTAGGAAGAGCCTTAGTAAATATATCAACAACCTAATCCTTTGTACCTACACATACTCACTTCATTCTCTACAATCTTCTCTCTCAAAAAGTGATGTCGGAGTGAGATATGTTTTTTCCTTGAATGCATTACTAGGTTGTTTAATATATTGATAACACTTCTATTATCATAGATGATAAAAATTGGTTTATCATAAACCACTCTAATATCTTTAATTTTTTTGTCATACATAAAAATTGTGTGTAGCAAGATGTTGCAATGTATTATGCCTCTACAATAGATAAAGACATTGAATCTTGTTTCTTTATTATCCATGACACTAATATGCATCCAAGAAAGAATCCATCACCACTTGTACTTTTCATGACATCTAGACAAACAACCCAGTCTACATATATATAAGCACTCAAAGTAAAGTCAGTCTTCTTTGGATACCACAAGACATGATCTGAAGTGTCCTTCAAGTATCTAAATTTATCCTCTTCACTACTACAACATCTGACTCTCTAGGATCTTCTTTAAATATAGCCATAAGAAAAAATGCATGCATGATATCTGGTCTAGTAATAGTTATATATAGTAGCCCTCCAATCATTGATCTATACTTGCTCTGATCAACCTTAAGAGATTCATAATTCTTGCTCAACTTGCAACTAGTAACCATAGGGGTACATACTAGTTTAGAATCTTCCATTCAAAACTTCTTCAACATTTACTTGACTTACTTTGATTGTGAAAAGAATTTAATATCTTTATCTATCTGATTGATTTGTAGCCCAGGGAATAAATTCATCTCTCCAAACATTGAAATTTCAAATTATTTCTACATCTCTTCTACAAATTTCTCACACATAGCTTCATTTCCTCCAAGGATTATGTCATCAACATACACAACTACAATCAAGATTTTATATTTTTCAAGTTTGAAGTAAATATTGCTATTTTTGGTGCCTTTATTGAATCCTTTTTCTAGTAAGTATCTATCTAACCTTGTATACTAAGATCTACGAGCTTGCTAAAATCCATATAATGCCTTCTTCAATCTGCAAACTACATCTCGTTTATCTGATATCTAAGATTTCAAGAGAAATGTGGTTCATCCCAAAATAAATATCTAAGATCAGTAGGTGCCTTCAATAAACTATGTTTCTTCAGATAGCCTAAAAATCACATACTACTATGCCATAAAGTGGAATCAAATAGTTCATTTCCCACCATTAATCCTTAGAGGAATTTTCATGCAATTTTAGATCTTTCAAGATCAACTAGTTTCAACAACGAGCATTAAAAGATTCAATAAATAGAATCTTTAAACAAGAAAGATGGAATAGAAGATATGAACATAAATATTTATGTGGGGAAAACCCTTTCAAGTAAAAAATCCCACAGTCCAAAAGCATAGATCCATTTTATTATTTAGTAACCAAATACATAGTTGCAATACAATGCAAGCTCTAAGCCTTTAGATGGATATTTTCATCTTGTTCCATCTAGAGAAAATATAGAAACATAACCCCTCTGAGTCCATTCCATTATACTACGAGATTCAATACAAACTTCTCAAGCGTCACTAGAAATTTGACGTTCCAACTTTCATACCAAACCAAACAATTATTGTCTCTTTTATGAATTTCTATCAAAATGGTAAAGAGACATGAAACCATGTCTCTCTGAATTCTCACTATCACCCTGATACATTTATCATTTTGTCGGAGTGTTGAAGAGACACTATAACAACTCCTTCCAATATGGTGAGGTAGACCTGATGATTTCTCATTATAATGTCAAAGGGAAAATCCTCAACGTCCCTCCAATATTGTCTGGTCTCCTCGATGCAAATCCATCATAATATCGAAGGGACCACATCTTAGGTCCCACTGATATCCTCTTGTCTCCTTAAAACTTCCCTTCTCACTATTCTCAAAGTGACTCCCTCCGACATAGTGAAGTCTCGTCGATGAAGCACTTATCGGCATGTCAAAGAGAATACCAAGTGACTCCCTCCAACATAGTTAAGTCTCATCGATGAAGCACTTATCAGTATGCTGAAGAGACTTCTCATTCAGTCCCACCAATATTCACTTATCTCTTAAATGAAGCTTCATCTGATGCAAACTCCAAATGTACACCTAGTGATAAGCCAAGTGCTTATCAGGATGTCAAAGAGACTTGTCACTAAGTCTTGTCGACATGTCCCTGTCAACCTGATGAACTAGAAACTAGAAGCTCGAAGCGCTTATCGAGATGTCGAGGAGACTCGCCATTTTTTCCTATATAAATTCACTTGTCAACCCAATGAACCTTCAGTTGATGCCTTTTAGACTAGTAAGTTTGACACCTTTTTCTCAACATTGTTTCACTTGAAGAACTTACCGGCTTCGAATCAATGCTCAAGGTCACTATATCACCCTAGACACCTACAACAACATTTAAGATTTCCACCATCTTAGGAAATAGTTCCAACCATCCTCCAAAGGAAAGGAATGATCCATTGTGTATATGCACTAGTCTAAAGAACATAAGCATCAGATCCAACTGATAGCAAAGGCTATAGAATACTGCCACCACTCCACTATGTCCAAAAGATATAAAAAATCATCAACAATATCAACTTCAAATCCCATAACCCAAATACATCTGTGAATTCATCCTCTAGAAAACAAAATAGAACATCAATTAGAATAATAATTAAGAAACTGACTGCTCCCATCCAATTGATTAACCCACGCAATTGAAAATAGCACACACAATAAGTGCTAATCCATCCAATCACCTATACCTTGAAGGTATCCACATCAAAAAACTCATGTCACCTACATAGCTAACCCATCAAGTGCAAATATAAGCTACATGTTTTAACCAATCGAAGAAGACCAAACACATCTAGAAACTCCCATTGCATGGGTAATGCCAAATCTAAAAGATCAAAGGAATAAAATACTACCAATCATAGCACATAGAAAGTGTATCCATGTAGTACCAAGGACTATCCACAATGATATGCAAATCCTGCAACAACCTGCTACAAGAAACATCTCTCTCAATAATCTTCCATAGCTCTTTGATGTTCTCCATATCCAAAAAATGAAAGAAATACAAGAACCTCCATTTCATCACCCAAGTGACAGCACATGACCACAAACTAGTGATCACTATCACTCCACATAGAAAAATCACATCTAAATTCATATGAATCTAAACATACAAGAAGAATAACTAGACCAAAGAGAAAAATCTACAAATCATAAACATGTAGTATGCCCTTCTACATACACTTCTAAGTGCCAACTATGTTAGGTAAGATCTCCTTCACAACCCCAAAATAAAGCTATAACAAAATCCAATCTCATTCAACCTCAATAGATCAAACATAACATATGCATCATGCATCTAAATGGATGTAATCTTCTCAAAGAATATCAAACTACTATATTTCCCATCTCAGGAAATTAGCCAACTACCATCCCCTATAATCATCATAAAAGAAAATGCAAATCCAAGGATATAACCATGTTATCCATCTCTCATAGTGAATCCTTTAGAATCATCTATTAGAAGCTCAAGGTCCATGTCTATGAAAGAAATCATAGAGCACCTGAGAGAAACAATGGGCATTACCTCTCAAGTGATAAGCTATAGATTATGGTAGAGATTCTAAAATTTTACAAAATTTGAGCTTGGTATTTGTTTTGTTACTATTTATTGCCTATGTGCACAAGGGTAGGGTTTATGGTTTTAGTTAGAAAATACTCATTTCAAATTTTATGGTCTTAAACCCTTTGACATTTTAATCCTCTGTTGACTTGTTTCACCTGTTACAACATGAGCCATAGTGAACGTACTTTTACCGCCCCCCTGGTCTAGGTCTGTTGGTCATTGAATACATTTCCATCACTTTAATTCTTCCTAAGTCGGGTGAAATATTTTATGTTACTGACTTATGTCTTAAGTCACTAATTTCCAAGGGTCTAAATCCCATCGACCTAATCGGGTCCCCTTCATTCAAACTAACATTTATGCATGTGAAAGTTACTAGCCATTGGATTTGAAGATTAAATCCTAGCCACTCCCTACTAGCCCCACGGGATTAAAATAATGCTTTATTTAAAGCAACAAGTTTAGCGAGTTGTTTACATGTGTATCGTTGCAAGTGTGGGGCTCGATCTCTACTATTGTGCCCAACGCTCTAAGCTTTTAAATCAATGATCAAGATGCAGCACTGAGATTCAATCTCATTCGTTCCCCACTTACCCTACAAGAATAAAATAATGATTTATTAAAAGTAGTGGGGTCAATGGGTTTTTGACGTGTGTCTGAATGAAAGAGGTGGGGCCCAGTCCCCACTAACACGTCTCATGCTATGAGCTTGGAACTGACGGTCGATATTTCTTATTGAGACTTGATCTTGGTCATTCCTTGTTGACCCCACAAGATTAAAAGAATGCTTTTCTAAAAGTAGCAACATTAGCAGGATCGTGACACATGGATTTCTTCTTCCACTTGGGAGAGGATGGTGGATCTCGCAAGGCAAACGAGTTGGCATCCAGTTGGAAAAATTTCATGGGCCAATGGATTGGTGAACGATGGCAATAGAAATTCAAATTTGATTGACTCAATCTAAGTCATCTAACGTGCCATCTCTGATGGAGATCAATGAATGTCATTTAAAATTAGGATATGGACATGATAGTCATTTTTCTTCATGCAAGCGAGCAGTAATGGTAGAAGACACTTGCAAGATTACCCAAAATTGATCTTAAGGCATGCAAATGATTGATTTTCTTTAATTAATGATGATGATAGATAAATTTTAGAGCATCTGGGAGATTAACGGTTATGGTTCAAAATTTGGTTGTTGATTTTTTGATTTCTTGTGCTAGCTTCCCTTGAGCATTAATGGTCAGCATGCTCAAGTTGCTTGATAAATGGATGTTGGCAGTCATTTTTTGTGCAATTGCAATTGGATGTTGTGGAGTTAAGCTTAAGTCAAGAAAAAGGGTGATGTGAGTGACTATGTCAAGGAATTGTAGGGGTAGTAAATAATTCTCTCTTAAGTAAGTTATTGTATGCATCATTGGTTATGTAAGTTTTTTACCTTAGGTTTGCATTGGAATTCCTTCTTGAATTTCATATAAGTTGATAGGGTTTGTGGGGTTGTTCCTATCCTGCAAGGCTTGTGAATTTTCCTTACTGAAGATGAGTAAACCAAATGTATCTGCCTCCCCAGTTAGAAGGTCTAGGAGACTCAATTTGTTCGAGTCTCATGAATATATCACTAAGAGTGAACAAGGCACACCTAGAGTTCCTATAGCTCCAAAGGTAAAGGGCAAGAGGAGTGCCTGTGGAAATAAATCTATGCAAGGTGGTGTTAAGAGCAGATACCATCTAAGGAGCAGGGTTTTTTTGGGTGATTCAGCCAATTCCAAGGAAAAGGAGTTAGTGGAATCTATGAGGGAAGAAGAAAATCGAATAAGTATCATTGAGCCTACATGGAATGACATAATTCTCCCAGTGAAATTCCAGATAGTCCCTCGGGTAGTGAGGTTGAAACAGATTCAGGCTACCGCTAGTACCTACTTACCATGGCAAATATGATGGACTTTGATGAGGATGAAGTGGTGGTTTCTCTTGTTTTTGGAAAGACTCAGAGTGGGTGTGCTTACTTTGGTGTTGATTGAGAAGGATTGCATCTTAGTCTTGGTCTTTTTTTTTTTATGATAATGTTGCCTTGGTGGCATTTTCGTCCTTCTTAGCATATGTTTGGTTTTGTCCTTAGTGCAAAATTGGTGGCCCTTCTAGTTGGTGTGATGGATAATCTTTTTAGTCAATGTGGAAGTTGAATTTGGAGGCTCCTTCAATGACTAAAGATGCTTTTGGGTAGGATTTTTCTCCTTCTTCAATGAATTGTGTGAAATTTTGCTTTCCCCTACTCTGCATATGATTACATGTAACTAATTGGCGAAATATCTTATATTTAGGTGAAATTAGCTTTGAAATACAAATGAAATGTAATTTTAATTCAGTCGATTGCTTGTTGCTTCCTTATTCTATAAAAGAGATTTCATGGCTAGTTACAGAGGTTTGAATTTTAGGTCTCAAAGTGGTCTAGGTAGAAAAATGAAGCTCATGAAGGAGAATATTGTAAATACTTGCATTGATGAATAGGTTTGTGAAGAGTTGAGGGTATGAGTTATCATGTAATGATCTTAAAATAGTTCTACAATAGTTGTAGTTATAGAAGAAAATGGTAGTTCTGAAATATATGCTCTCATATGTAATTTTCTTTTAGATTATGAATGAAATGGTTAATGATCTTTTTTGTTTTTCTTCAAGTTTTTTAATTGAATGAATGGGTTTATTTCTACTTCAATTCAAAGAATTGATTAAATGCTAAAATAAGGTCATGGGTTTGTGAGGAACGGGTATAGGATCAATAAGTAGTTGTGTTTTAGGCATAGTGAGTTGAATACTTTAAGGCAGTCTATCAATAGTCCACCAATGACTGGGTAAAATTGCTAATGTATTACTAGTTGTTACATGTATGACACCATTATCCCAAAATGAAGCATAGGTCTTTTCATTATGTTATTTTGAAGATGAATGATTTTTTCATATATCTAACTAGGGGCTTGGAATGAGAATGAAATCATTTAAAATACTTTCAACTACAATGCACTAATCTAGAGTACCACCTTATTCATTGCAATAGATAATATTTTGTTTAAAGATCAGCCAAATATTTGATGAATGTTATTTATTTGCACTTTATAGGAGTTTATTTGTGTGTGGATGTGTTCTTGATAAATTAAGATTGCATGAGCATGATAAGGATTACCCTCTTAGGTCTCACAAAGCTCGAAGAGTAGGATTAAGGGCCTAAGAATCCTTACTCATTTTTTGGCCAATCCTCACCATTTCTAAGTATTGGGTTTTGGAAAATCTATAGATGAGGGTTGATATTAATTTTGGTTCCTAAAAATCTAATCAACAGAGTAGACCAAGAGTGGGAATGAGAATTCTCTAAGAGCAATCTCGTCATAGGTCTTTGTTGAACTCACATCCAACCAAGGTGTGGGCTTCTTGGACTTTCTACTAAAATCTCATCAAGAGTAACCATCTCAAAAAAACTTCTATCATCTCAAGAGAAATATAGCCTCACCTCATTCTCCATGTATCCATGAGCACCTACAAACAATCATCTCATGCTAAAACTCCAAATGCATCACTACACTATCATGAAGTTCTCAAGCATATGACCAATGCACCCAAAAATAGAGAATCAGTAGACTGTTGTCAAAGCTCAAATCATCTAAATCATGAACTTATCATGACATCATGATCTTACCATCCCCCTTAGGAGATCCCATGCTCCAAGTGAACATAACATGGTCTCAAGAGAAAAGCATCATGTCAAAACTCTAATACATAATCAAGAGTATGCCACGACATAAAACAAATAAACTCTAAACCAGCATCACCTATCAGGCACCACTAACACCTCAACCCAAAGATAAAAATAGTCCTCCATGGATCCTAAATGATACACATCTTCAAATAGTGTCCATGCAAATGTGAAAGAAGCCTTTTGCAACAATAGGATCTAAGAGCTCCTCCTAGTAACATTTGCAACACTAAAGAAGATAATCATCCACAGTCACTACTAAAGCTCCCACTAAACCATGACAACTTAGCTCTCCAAGCATCATGACCAAACATATCCTAATCTAAAAATACTCTAGGTCCACACATCAACATGTCAATCTGACAACAATTCCAAGTGGAACCAAGATCCCCAAAGCAAGTAAAAATACCATCACTGTCAAAAGATTACACCAAGTTGTGTATCCAAGTTATTCATGGCATTGTGATACACATACTATAGGTCCCCATAACTAACTATCCAGGTACGCAACAGTATCCATCCTCTCATCTCAAAGCAACTACACCAATGCACAAGTGACCACAAACAAGGCCAACTAACAAGTCTCCATCACCACTAAATCAACCTTGTGGATATAGATAGTCCACTACTGAGTTATCCCTCTATAATAAATAGGTTGTACACACCTACAAAAATACATAACTCATAGATCCAATTAGTATAACATGAAAACCAACTATCGCACTTGAAACAATAAAACTGAGATCTCAAAGAGAATAACCATGTAGACAACATGACTCAAACACTAGATCAAGATCAAATCTGATTTCCCAATCATGTCCACAATGAGCATCATAGTCAAGGAATCCACCAAGCACAACCATGGAAATTTTGAGTGACTAATCATGTACCAACACTCCCATGTAGAGAAAGCATCTCATTTCCTCACACCATGCACAAAGCATGCATGCAAATCTACAACTATCTCATCTATTAACACCCCAAACATCCAAGGTCTAGAAAATAGCTTAACTATAACTCCAAAAAACCATAAGTTTTTCTTGAGCATGTAAAACTTTCAAAACCACTATGTTTGAAAAACACCCATGCACATATACACCCACTTCACATTTGGAAGACTTAAAATTCTAAACTAAAAACCACCATAAAAATCAAACTAGAATAATGGATTATCATAGATAAGCATAACCATAGATTTTTTATGAAAATCTATAAAACCCTCAGATCCAATGAACATGAATCTGATCCATGCATGTACAAAGCATCCATAAAAGGAAAAATAGTTCAAGAATTTTAGGCCCATTTCAGGTGAACTCCACAACCACCAACATGCACATGCATTTGAGGGAGACAAGCTATTACATAAGCTTTTAGATCATCCAATGATCAACTCCATAGGCTACATGCAATTAGGGTAATAGAAAATAATGCCTTGCCATACCAAGAAAAAGCACCAAACATAAGCACATTACTCCATAGCTGAAAAACAACCTAGGATTCTCCATATCATCAAGGAGCCTCTCATGTAGACACCCAATATGAAATATTTAATGCAACACAACCATAAATCAAAAAATCCCACCCCATGCATCAGGATTATTCCACTGTCAACTATGAGCATCAAATCACATCATTTCAATATGACCAACTCCATTTTCTTCATCTTCACCATCCTTCAAGCTGTGTGTTGTCTCCTGAAACTAAAATAGAAAAGCAATAAATTCCACTCACCAAAGAATCAATCTTCAGCCGACTCCTTCAGATTTCCTTAAGCTTGCCAGACTAATAAATCTTCACATAAGGAATACCTAGAACCAGAAACACCAGCTCTAATACCATTTGAATAGAAATTTGGTTCATCCCAAAACAAACATTTGAGATCAATAGGTTCCTTCGGTAAACTATTTTTCTTTAGATAGAGTCAAAAGCATGTACTACTATGCCATAAAGCAGAATCATACATATTTTATTTCTCACCATTAATCCTTAGAGGAAAGTTCATGCAATTTTAGATCTTTCAAGATCAACCAATTTCAACAACAAGCATTAAACAGATTAATAAATAGAATCATTAAACAAGAAATATGGAACAAAATATATGAACACAAAGATTTACATAGGGAAAACCCTTTCAGGTGAAAAGCCCCACACTCCAAAAGCATAGATCCATTGTATTTTTCAACAACTAAATACACAATTACAATACAACACAGGCTCTAAGCCTTTACATGGAGATTTATATCTTGTTCCATTTAGAGAAAATCTGGCAACATAACCCCTCTAAATCCAATCTCCTCTCTACCCTCCTAATCCATTCCAATGCACTATGAAATTCAATACAAACTTCTCAAGTGCCACCCGAAATCTAACGTTCCAGCTTCCATACTAAACTGAATAGTTATCGTCTCTTCTATGAAGTTCTATCAGAATGTTGAAGAGACATGAAATCATGTCTCTTTGAATTCTCATTGTCACCTCAATAAATCTATTGTTTCGTTGGAGTGTCAAAGAGACACCGTAGCAACTCCTTTCGATATGGAAAAGTCTCCCCAATGAAGTCTCATCATAATGTTGAAGGGACAAGCGTCAAGGTCCCACCAATATCGTATGGTCTCCTTGTTGTAGCTCCATCAGAATATCAAATAGACCACATCTTGAGTCTTGTCAATATCCTTCTATCTCCTTGAAAATTCCCTTCTCTCAGTTCATTAGAACGCCAAACAGACTTCCAAGTGACTCCCTCTAACATAGTGAAGTCTTCCCAATGAAGCAATTATCAACATGTTGAAGAGACTACCAAGTGACTCCCTCCAACATAGTGAAGTCTCGCTAATGAAGAACTTATCGGTATGTCAAAGAGACTGCTCATTCAGTCACATCGACATTGACTTGTCTCTTCAATGAAGCTTCAATCAATGCAAACTCCAAACACACCTATTGATAAGACAAGTGCTTATCGGGATGTTGAAGAGACTTGCCACTAAGTCCCCTCGACATGTGCATGTCAACCCGATGAACCTGAAACAAGAATCCTGGAGTACTTATCGAGATTTCAAGGAGACTCGCCATTTTGTCTCACTAAAATTCACCTATCAACCCAGTGAACCTTTGGTTGATTCCTTTTACACTAGTAAGTTTGAGACACCATTCTTCTCAAAAAAAATATTCTAGTTGCTCTATTTATACTTTTACTTCCAATTCTCCATTCAAGAATATAGACTTCACATCCATTTGATATACTTTTGAAATCCTTATTTTTTGTAAAATCCAAAAACATCCAAATAGCTTCCATTCTTTCCATCAGAGCAAATGTCTCCTCAAATTCTATTCCATCTAATTATGAGTAGTCTTTACACATAAGCCTTTCCTTGTTTCTTACTACTTCTCCACTCTCATTTAGTTTTTTCTGGAACACCCACTTAGTTCTAATCACATTCTTATTTTATGGTCTTCAAACAAGTTCCAAAGTCCAATTCTTCTCAATCTACATTAGTTCTTCTTCCATAGCCTTGATCAATTACTCTTCCTTACATTCTTCAATCATTTTTTTAGGTTACACTTTAGAAAGTAAACATAGATTTACCTATTCTTAAATAACTTTCCTTCTTGTCAATACACATTTTCTCTTATCACTAATGATCTATTCTTCAGAATGATTCTTCTACACATACTTAGGAGTTTTAGGAATCCTTTCCAGAGCTTCTCCCTTTTCAATGTGCACTTCTTTTTTCGTAGCTTTTTCTTCTTCTCTACAAGAAGAATCATCTAATTCATATCTATTTATCACCATTGAATTATTTTATAGATCTTCATCAACCTTGACACTTGCACTCTAAACAATATTTCTTAGCCTCTTATTGTAGCACCAGTAAGCTTTAATTTTAGTATAATATCCAAGGAAGATACCTTCATCAAACCTTGCACCAAACTTTCCTATGTTTTCTTCATCTCTTCTAATATGTAACTTGCTTCTAAACACTCTAAAGTATTTAACAGTAGGAATCCTTCCATACCATAGCTCATAGGGAGTCTTTGTGTTGTTTCCTCTAACTTGCACTCTTTTAAATATATAAATAGGATTATGAATTACTTCTCTCTAGTAGACTTTTTCTAGATTTTATTTTTCATTATTGTCCTTGTAGCTTCTTAAATAGCCCTATTATTTCTTTCAACCACTCCATTATTTTAAGGATTTCTAGGGGAAGATAAATGCCTCTTTATTCCATGATTCTCACAAAATATATTGAACTCATTGGAGGTGAACTCTCCACCTCTATTAGACCTCAAGCGTTTGATTTTCATATCCATTTAATTCTCGACCATAACTTTGAATTCTTTAAACTTATTTAGAGCTTCTAATTTTTATTTGAGAAAGGTAACCCATGTCATTCTAGAATAATCATCAATTAATAGCATGAAATACTTGTCACCTTGAAGATTTGTTACTCTAGTAGGATCACAAATATTTGTATGCACCAATTCCAATAGTCTAGTAGAAGATTTTTCTTTGACTTTGAAACTTCTTCTTGCTTTCTTTCAAACTTGACATTCCTTACAAACAACATTGATAGGCTTTGTAATCTTTGGAAGATTTCTCACAACTTGAACTTAACTTATTCTCACTAGGCTATCAAAATTGATGTGACACATTATTCTATGCTATAGCCAACTCTCATCGATCTAATTCATGAAATAATAACCATCAACACCTTTGAGATGATAAAAATTTCCATTTGTCCTTCTTCCAGTAGCAACAACAATTTTCAAGCCTTTTCAAATCTCACAACCATCATCTTGAATCATAAGATTGTATCCTTTGCTACACATTTTTTCAACACTCAAGAGGTTATGTCTTAAGCCCTTAACATAGAGAACATCATCATTATTATGCTTGCCATCAAAACTAATTGAACCCTTTACACATATCTTAGCAAATGTATCATCACCAAACCTAACTAGTCATCTTTCATATTTTTCAAGTTTAACAAAATTACTCTTGTCACCAATCATGTGATTAGAGCATCCACTATCAATGATCCATTAGTTCTCCTATCTATCATGAAAAGTAGACACCAAAGGGCCTTCAGTGTTAGCACTTTCTTTTGGAGCACTTTCCTTCACACATCTCTCAAAGTTAGCATAATTAGTTTCATCTTTTAAAGCCATGAACAATAATTCACCATTCTCATCATCCCCATAATCAGATTCATCATCAAATATAGTAGAATCTTCTCTAACATAGTAACTTTTCTTAATCATCTTACCTTTGTTCTCCTTATTTTTGTTATTCAAAGTTTTGTTTGGGCATCTTGAAGCATAATGAGCTATCTTTCCATAGCTAAAACATTTGAATGGAAACATACATCTATAATTTAGAGTACCCTCTTTCATTCTTCTCACAAAGTTAGCTTCCACATCATCAAGATCCTCTTGATTTGATTCCATAGACTTCTTTGATTTGTGAGCCTTAAAAGAAGTCTCAACTTTTGCATTTCTTGGACCAAATTCTTTCATTTCAAAAGTAGTTAAGGATCCATACAACTGATATCTAGAATATTTTCTCAAATCTTAAGATTCTTCAATAGCATAAAATTTACGACTATAATATTTAGGAAGACTTCTAAGTGCCTTCTTTACCACTTATTGTTCTTTAAGTTTTCCACCAAGCCTCTAATGGAACTAACAACTTCATCCACCTTTTGCATGTAGCTTGTAATGTTTTCATCCTTAGACATCCATAGGTTCTCAAATAAGATCTTTAGGTTTTGCATCTTATCTTGTTTGACCTTTTCATCTCCTTCATAAATTATTTCTAGCTTTACCCAAATTTCTCTCATAGTTTTCAGATTCATAACTTTTACTAATTTAGAATTAGCAAGACCACTTAAGAGAGCATGCCTTGTTTTACCATTATTTTCATAGACCTTTTTTAGGACAGTTTATGGTTTTTTGGATTTTGAAGGTTTTAAAGGGGTGATACCATGTATTATTTCCAAAAAAATCAAAACCTTTCAAAATCCAAAAAAAATACCAAAATATTTCAAAATCCAAAAAAAATAGTATAGATTAAGTGGCAGCCAACACTTCTAAACTATTATCCCAATCTAAACAAGAGAATACAAACAAAGAGAGCAATCAAAATGAAATAAAACACTCCCCTTTGAAGTTGATTATTTCTCTCATCTCTCCTATTTCTTCTTATGCCAATATTGCCCTCAAATTTGTTGATGAAGTTGTGCAAATACCTACAAATAGTAAGCAAGAAAGTTGGAGATAATGACTGTTCAATTGAAAATGGAGGGGAAGGGTTGTTTTTATAGACAACCATTCGAATGGACAGACGAGATTGATCTTCTAGGAAGATTCTAAGATCAACGGATGAGGATTCATGAGAGGGAGGTTACAAAATGGATGGCCAAGATCGAGTTTCTAGAAAGATGCCAAGATCTACGGTTGACAATTGATGCAACCAGAATATGCCATGCATGGAAAAGATATGATGTCGACGGATATGACGCCTGACGGCTATGACAGACATGCAGGACATGCAAACTATGACATGAAATAATGATAGGGGATCTTTGACCAAAATAAAGGGATAAATAATTTATTTTAAATTATTTATTTGAAAATGGAAGGAGAAGGACAAGTGGCAAATAAATAATTTATTTTAAATTATTTATTGGAAAATGGAGGAGAAGGACAAGTGGCAAATAAATAATTTATTTTAAATCATTTATTTGGAGGAAATGAAAAAGGAGATTTAATTAAATTCATAAATTTAATTAAAGGAGGAGATATAAATTAAATATGGATAATTGATTAGGATCAATTATTTAAAGGAGAAGAATGACACATAATTAAATAATTTCGTTAATTATTTAATTATAGAAAAATAAAAGGTCAAATAATTATTATTATCTAACTATAGACATGTGATAAAAGATAAATAATTAAATAAATAATGATTTATTTAATTATTGAAGAAAGGGGTATTAGTGACGCAATTAAATAATTTTAATTGATCAAGATAGAAATGAGAAGGTGAATCAATTAAATAATTTAAAAACTATTTAATTAATAAAGGAATATGATCGAACATAATAGAATAATTAAAATTATTCAATTATTGAAAGATGATGACTAGGAAAAATGATGCTCATAACTTAGGACATTTTTCAGTGTCTACATTTTGCCCCTCTTTGACATAATGTAGTTCATCGCATTGTGTCAAAGAAATTTAATTCTGAAATATGCCCCAGTGTAAAGAGAAAGGGGAAGGATGACCAAGAGGGTTGTGGTATGCCCCCTCGAGAGGACATGCGGGTTCAAAGAACATGAATGTGCTCTTGAAATGGAAGATAAGACCAAAGGATGAAGGATAGAAGAAATGTTAGCATGAAAAGGGGAAAGAAGATAGACAGGAAATGATAAGGGAACCAACTTTCACGCTTACATTGTTATATTTATCATCATTGGGCATCAAAAATGTCACAAATGGACCACAAACACCATGGTATGACATAAACCAAGGTGTGCAAGGTGACCATTTGGGAGAGACAAACAATCAAAAAAAAAAGACAAGGAATGCCCCAGCTCATACTAGGGATCCGATTATCCCAGTCTTTTTGCCAAGACAAACCACAGGCAACAAACAAAGAAAAGAGGCCATAATCCATCATCGTCCCTCTAAATCCATTGATAGGAAATCCTCGAGGAGACTAGTAACATGACCCAAAACCAATCAAAAAGATAAGAAAATCCAGACCAACAAAGTGTTTGCCAAGAGAGTGTTTTCCAGTGATAATGATGATTGTTTGGTTGGTTGATTAGGTTGACCAAGATGACCAAGTTGATTGATAGGTTGATAAGGATCGATAAAGTGATTTAATTGACCATGCCTAGCCTCAGGAAGGACACATCCTGATGAAGGCAAGATTGATTGACCAAGCTGATAAGATTGAGTGGTGTGACAAAGTTGATTGATAATGATAATGCTCGGTTTCAGGAAGTACACATCCTGATTAAGGCAAAATTGATGGAAATAGTTGACAAGATTGTTTGATTGTTTGACAAATATTGATGAATATGACCAAGCGATGTGACAATACCCAACCATAGGAAGGACACATCCTATTTAGGGAGAGGACACATCTGATAAAGTTGACCAAGTGACAAGTGTTGACATGACACCCTGACTGCAAGAAAGACACATCCTGCTTAAGGTGAATGACAAGGTTGAGAAAGTCCAATCGCAGGAAGGATGTATCCTGATAAAAGACAAGAGATAAGACCAAATGAGACAAATGACATGATGCCCCATTCCGATATAAGACTAGTGACTTGATTGAGTTGATGATAGGATAATTGATTGATGAAAGATTTAATTTGTTTGTTGTTTCTTGATGTAGTTTGAATGATGATTGCTTTCAGATCAAGCACACGACCCAACTCGATGAACCCTAAAGGACTTGACCTAGGGGGCTCATCGATAGATGGCCTTGCCTACGTAGCAGTGCACAGAGACCTCGTAGTTCGACACGACTTGAATTTGTCTTATTTGACAAAATACTAGGTCATGATTTTATTTGGACAACCTAAAGGGACTGACCTAATGCCTCGGGGGCTCATTTAAGATGAGTCTTGCCTACGTAGCAAACGCGCAGAGGCAACGTAGTTCGACCACTCTAACAAAACTGATTCAGACTCAGACTCTATTTTTGGGATTTTTGAAGCTTTTTGATTTTTTTGGATTTTGAAATGTTTTGATTTTTTTTGGATTTTGAAATATTTTGGTTTTTTTTTGGGTTTTGAAATGTTTTGATTTTTTTTTTTTTCAGGAGATTTTTTCAGGACATTTGATGATTTTTTTGGATTTTGAAGGTTTTAAAGGGGTGATACCATGTATTATTTCCCATGAAGATGGAAGTCAAGGAATTGCCCCCCAGTCGAGGGGATGCGATAGGTGGATATGAAAGCGAAGGATGCTAAATTCGGTGGTTTTTGGTTCATGGAAAGGATGAATGCACTTTATTATGGATGATAACTATAGGGATCATGAAAAATGCATGTGAAAGATATCCACAATCAACCAGGAAGGCATGCACACGAATCCAAGGACAAACATGATCTTGCCCCTAGTCAAGCTGAAAACCAATTGATAGGTGATGATGATGATGACAATGTTGTTTGATAGGGGAAGGACACATCCCGAAACAACATGAGGATGATGATTATGTGACTAAAGGATCAAGGTTTGCAATAGGGCTAGGAACAAAGCCAAGGAAATGTTTTGGATGATGTACTAGGTTGCATAGCAAGATTGTATGGATTAGACTCATTGCATTTGGAATGACTAACCCTAGGACTAGATGGGATTATGGAGGGCACTTGGATAAGTGATTTATAATCCTTAAACCAATAACAAGGGAAACCAAGTCCAACAATAGGTATGAAAAGATAATGGATTGCTTTTGGCAAAGGATAAGAGACATGAGGATTATTGGATGGAAGAATTAGGATATGATCTCCAAGGACTATTTCACATAGGAACAATTTGTTTTCTCCAAGATATGGGTTTGGATAAATTCTATGAAGGAAATGACATGATATTTCATGGGTAGTGTATGACTAAAGGATAGACATGTCCAAAAATTTTCCAAAGCATGATTTATGTTTGTACCCCATTTCTTATCAAGATCAAGGTAGGCGGGAAAATGGATGGAAATGATATGGATTGGATAGATAGATGGAAATTCTATGAGAAATGCATGGGAGATGAGACAACTTGCCCCCAAGTGTAATAATCCACATAGATAATTTCTCTTACACATGACACCTGTTTGCTAGGTACTTATCCAAAGTACCATAAAAATGGTTTTCACTATTGGATGAAATTTTTCTCTTTACTATTTTTTTTTCTTTCCTTTTGATGATGTCACACAAGATGCCTGCTTGCCAAGTTTTCATCAAGGTGACATATTTTTGACTTTTTATATCAATTTGATATTTTGGATGACTATTGATTGTTCTGAATCTTTTGATGGTGTTGATGTAGATACTAGTGTCATGATATGCCAATAGTGACCTTTATGGAGTAGTTGTCTTGTTAGGATCATAACACTTGCATACAACTGATCGATGTCATTATGATCCTCTTTGATATTAGGTTTGGCCTTATCGAAACACGCACATCGTGATAGAGTACCATGAGAGTCCTTATGATAAAGAGTTTTTGCCAAGATGCGACAAATTCGTGAGGTATAATTTTTGGAATGATGGATGATGGTAGCCATAGAAGGATAATTTGGACGTTTGGATGTAGTAGTTTTTATTTTCCAAACTTGGGATGGTGGATGATGGAGTTTGGAATTTTGATTGGGATAGTGTTTGGAACCAACATTTTTATATGCCTTTCTTGATGATCATTTTAAAGGAGGTGGACATTTACTATATGTGGGAGTCCTCTTTTCTTGTGGCTCCATATTTTGAAAGAATTTTAAATTTGGAATATTTTCTTTGCTTGATCCAATTTTCTTTGGGATCCATTTTAACTTTATTTGTCCACTTGTAATTTTGTTTGATTCAATGGCCTTTGATGTTTGATTTTTAACTTTAGATTTGTAATAATTTTCTTTTTGTTGGTTCCAATGGGTAGATTTATTCATGTTGGAATGACAGTTTATGGTATGGATGGAAGGAATGTTGGCAACAATCTTATGACAAGGACTACTCATAGCCCCCATTTTGATGTTTGTATTGGATAAAGTTGCCCCCAATATCGTGGAGGTATCAATAACACCATTTGATTCTTTGGCTTAAGAATAACCAAGACCTTGATGTCTAGGATTTGCATAAAATTGTATTGGTTCTATAATTCCTTGCTCATGTAGACCTAGTCCTCTTCCTTGATACTGCATGCTCTGACAAATTTTGTTTTCGATGAGGTACTTTTTATTTTGAAAACAAGATGCTAACCCATCATTTTGTATGTGGAAATTATTACTTGGAATCTCCTCATCTACAAGAAATCCTGCTTTGACAAAGGTGGATGCTCCTAATTGATAGGATGTTTTAGATTTATCATTCGTCATGCTTGTTTCTTCTCGATCATTTGAGATATCTGTAGACATCCAAATTTGATCACTTCCATATGATCAAAATCGTCTATTATATTCATCTATTCCATTAACGGTGATTAAATAATTTATTTAATCATTATTTCATTTTCTGCCTAAGGTTCCTAAAGTATCTAATTAAATAAATTAAATACTTTACCTTACACCCTGTTCTTCTCTAAATTAAATAAATATGACAAATTATTTAATTTAGCCTTTTAACCCATTTGAATTAAAATCAATTTTTAATTCCTCTTTTCTCTCTCCTTGTCACATTCTCCATAACCCTCTTCTAATCCGGATTAAATTAATTAATCTGTGATTAGGATGTGCACCACTTAATCTTGATTAAGTGTCACATCCTCCATAATCTCCCACTTGCCTCTAATCTCCCATTAATTACCTTAACCATGTGTTTGCACAACCTTAATCAGAATCATTAGCCACATTTGGCTTACCTTTTCTGGTCAACCTTCCCACTTACCATTTTTGATATGGACTCCCTTCCCCATGTGAATTTTTAATTCACATTTATTCAACCAAGGTTCCTCTCTTCCCCATGTGAATTTTTAATTCACTTTTATCTTTCCAAGGTCTTTCCCATCCCCATGCAAGATTCTAGAAGTCTTGCCTTGTCACTTCACATGTGCCAAGGGCTTCTAGAACCTTGAACTTGTCACATCTCGCACATGTGACAAATCTCCAGCTTTTTGGAGATCTCCTTTTATCCAATGAATCCTCCATTAAATGTAAATTTTTAATTTACATTTATTCTTCCCACACATTTCCCCTTTTCCCATGGAGATTTTTGAGAAATTTTAAAATTCCTCAAAAGTCTCTTTCATCCTCATTTGAGGACAAGAAGTTCCTTTTTGAGGAAATCTTTTCATTCCCCAAGGTACCTCAAAGGTACTTGTCCTTCATCCACCTCATGTACTTCCCTTCCACCTCTTGTCCTTCTCTTCCACCTCATTTCCACATCACTCCACCTTAGGACATCTCACCCTCCACATGTCAAGATGTGAGGGCTTGTGAGTCCTCAACTCACCATAGCCCTTCATCTTGATCTTTGTTGGATCAATCCCAACCATTGAATTCTCTAGAGAATTCAATTTGGCCTATAAATACCCCTTCAATTCCTTCATTTTGGGGGAGAAAGTCTTTTGCAAATAAACTCTTGCAAAATTGTCATTCAATCTCTCATCCATTTTAGCATCCTTATTGCATCAATTCATCTTGCATCCACTTCATTTTCATTGCCATCCAAGGAGCACACAAGACTTCAACATCAAGGCCCAACCAAGGAAGCAACAACATGAAGGTATAATAGCAATTTACTTGTTCATCTTGCTTTCATATTATTCATTTTTTTAGGCTAATCATTGAGGTGCCCTATTATCTTGTTGTTTCTCTTTATTGCACTATTAGTTTTATCTAACATCTCACATATTAGGAAGCAACACTTTCTTAGGATCACATTTCTGGCACGCCCGGTGGGACCCACATAGGGGTCTCTTTCTTTCACATTTTTTGTTGTTTGCTTGTTTGCAGATTCAGGTCGCAGAGGGGCGAACTTGCCCTCCCGGACGCCGCAGAGGGGCGACCTTGCCCTCTGTTTCTGACTGTTTTCTGCAGAGGGGCGAACTTGCCTTTTTAGGCTGATTTCTGACTGTTTTCTACAGAGGGGCGACCCTGCCCTTTTAGGCTGATTTCTTACTATTTTCTGTAGAGGGGCGACCTTGCCCTTTTTGACTGTTTTCTACAGAGGGGCGACCTTGCCCTTTTTGACTGTTTTCTGACTATTTTCTGCAGAGGGGCGACCTTTCCCTTTTTGACTATTTTCTGCAGAGGGGCGACCTTGCCCTTTTTGACTATTTTCTGCAGAGGGGCGACCTTACCCTTTTGACTATTTTCTGCAGAAGGCTGACCCTGCCCTTTACTGATTGACTATTTTCTACAGAGGGGTGAATCTGCCCTTAACAGCACATTCGAGAAGTCAGATTTGCTGCACATCATAAAGAAGGGCAAGAAAATAAACAACTAACATTTCCTTCCAGGACCTTCCTTTTTATTCTGATTTTTAAAAGCCTTTCCTCGTTACTTTATCTAGGTACTTAGTATAAGTAGGGGAAAGTAATATTTGTTGTTTGTTGTGTCTATTTTACTTATTTTACCCTAAGGGGGCATTAGTTTGTTTTCACTTTCCTCCTTTGCACGTTGTGCAGATCCGAAGGAGGTAGTTGGAAACAATTAGTGTCATATTCTTAGCAGGACCTGCTTGGGGATTTCATCACCCCAAGGGATGATCCCAACCACGCATACCGGTGGGGTATATAAAGGGGGGAGAGCCAAAGCTGTACCCCAATCTAGTTACATCGTAATTGGCGGAACATCGAAGCTAGGGTAATACCTAGATAGACGTGAAGAGCTGGTCCGAGCCTTTCAATATCTCGTTGGGGCTCCCGAATCATGCTTGTGACGGACTGGTGTTCACGGTTTGTGCCTCATGTACCGAGCGTATATCGAGGACTCCCTAGAAACCTTGTTCATCCTAGAGTAAGACCCTTGCCAGCCATACCCGTTAAAACATTAATCATAGGATTGTGCTTGTTCAAAGTGTCTTTTTGTGAAGAACCAGTAAATTTTGGTAAGTCAAACTGTCATTAAACCATTTTAAGTCCTTACCAAAATCCCTTGTCCAAACCAAGTTCAAATTTTCACTGCAGAGGGGCGACCTTGCCCTTTGTTTTGGCCATTTTCTACAGAGGGGCGACCTTGCCCTCTGTTTCTACCATTCACTACAGAGGGGCGACCTTGCCCTCTGTTTTGGCCATTTTCTGCAGAGGGGCGACCTTGCCCTCTGTTTTGGCCATTTTCTGCAGAGGGGCGACCTTGCCCTCTGTTTCAGCCATTTTCTACAGAGGGGCGACCTTGCCCTCTGTTCTAGCTTTTTCTACAGAAGTGCGAATATGCCCCCTGAACAGACAGTTTCACCCGTTTGATCATTTTGAACCTCCGTTTGAATCCCCAAAACCTCCATTTGACCATTTGATCACCCTAAACACTCATTTGACCAATTCAAACACTCATTTGATCATTCCAAACCTCCATTTAACCTTTCCAAAAAATGTCATTCGCCTTTGACCATTCCACCATTTGGAACATCCACCTTATCACAAGACCTAAACATCTTCAACAACATATCTCCCCTTTAAAAACTTTAAAACCTTGTTTTAGGAGTTAGTTTCCCAAATTGACCAAGGCGTTAAATTGATCATTATCCTACATAATCAATCCTTGTCTTCAACCTAATCAGTTTGTTCCTATCTTGAAACGGATTTGTGTTGTAAGTCAACATCATTGGCCCAAATCAATCCCCTTCCATCTCAAGGTGGATTAGGCATCATAATCATTGATTTAATTCGATCAACCAACGTTACAAGTCACCTAGGGTGATCTCCAAATCAGGTTTTAGGATCCCTTCCATCATCCAATCATCAATCCAAATCATCACTTGATCCAATCCAATCCAATCATCAATCCAAATCATCATTTGATCCAATTATCAATCCAAATCATCATTTGATCCAATCCAATCCAATCATCATCCAATCATCAAGTGATACATCATCACTTGACCCAAATCAAATCCAATCATCATCCAATCTCATCAAGTTGATACATCATCATCCAATCATCAATAGTGATACATCATCATTTGATCCAATCAAACCAACATCAATCATCATCATCGCCTAATTCATCATCTAGAAGTTGAATCTTGAAACCACTTAGTCATTTTGCACGTTCATGCCTGTTCAAACCCTCTCACAAACAAAAAAGCAAATGGCAGACCAAAAAATACAAGGTTCCCAACCAAATGCCCCTCAAGATCCTAATAACATTCCACATGATCCCCATAATGGTGTTTCATCCCAATCAAACACTGACATCCAGAATATCACACCACCTAGTGACGAAAACATGGTCAATCAACCTAAAGTCACTGTTGACGAGTATCTCAGCAATCCCACCAATGTCCAAATGACGGATCGCCTCCTAAACGAACGTGGGGATAAGATCCTTTCCACCTTACTTATGAAGGGAGTCAAACCACCATCCGGTTTTGAAACATCACAATATGGCCTTCCCCCATTTGTCGACCCGCAAACCTCACAAAATGTTCCAGAAAGCTCCTACGTTCCTGAAGGTGCACCCACTGAAAATTGGTACCACCCCGAACTTGGAAATGCTGTCATTCATCAAGTCCAAGAATATCCTCATCTTCCAACCACAACATCTACCATTCCACCACCCGATCCCAATGACCCCCACATCTATGGCATGTCGTCATACATCCCGTCTGCTCCGCCGCTTCCTCCCCCATATTCTAATATTGGGGGCACACCTCCACTTACCAACACACTACCGCCTGCATTTCAACAACCTCCAAATAATCCACACCACCACCACACCACCAGCACCACCACAATATGTTGCTACTACAATAGCTTCATCTCAACACTTACATCAACAACATCCGCAACATCCTTCCGTTCTCACACAACCACCACATCAAGTGGTGCAACATACATCTCAACAACAACAACACATCCCACCTAACCCATCACAACAACAACAATACATCCCATCTCACCCGCCTCAACAACAACAAGTCTTACCTCATCCACCTCATCAACAACAACAATAACCTCCACAACAACCTCCACGACAACATGTGCACATCCCTATGCAAACACACCATAACTTGCTCACCAAATACCTTTATCATCCCTCTAGAACATACACTATTCCATCCCATACAAACCCTCCTCAGAATGTGCAAAACCAAACACGTACCCAAGCACCACCTTACGCCAACCCTACACAACCTCAACACAATCCCCATCAACAAACATTAAACCCATATCCGTATGCCATGTAGCAAACCACCATTGCCCAACAAAACCAATCCTACCCACCTTATTTTCAACAACAACCAACTCACCAACATGGGGCACCTTACACTCCCTATTATCAACAAACATCATCACACCAACAAAGAGGCCCTACCACTACGCATTATCAAAATGCTATGCAGCAACAGGCCCCCTCTCTTGTGTCTTACTATCAACAACAAGTGGCTCCCACTCAACACAACCAATCATCCCACCATCAACCTTCTTACAATCAACCAATACGTTCATACCTGAATCAGCCCATTTATGATCCAACAATGGGAGGGCCATCCCCATCATACCCACAACATTATCCATACACTCAATCCGCTTTGACTCCCGTCAACAAAGACTTGGAAGAAGTAAAAGCCGCATTAAAGGACTTACAAGCTGGAATAGGAAAACAATCCTTCAAGTTCGAGGACATATGCCCTTATCCGTTTGATCCCTCCAATTCCTTGGTTCCTTTTCCTAAACATTTTGAGATACCCAAATTTGACAAATACAAAGGAACCAAGGATCCTAGAGCTCACCTTCAAGATTTTTACACTCATTTCCAAGAAGTCATGCACAATGACAATTACCTCATCGGACTTTTCCCTAAAAGTCTGCAAGGGGTTGCCCTCAACTGGTTTATGGGTCTGGAAAAGGGATCTATCAAGACCTTCACACAGCTATCTGAACAGTTTGTCACTCACTTCTCTTTTAGTTTAGAGAAAGATATTGACACACTTGATCTCCTCAAAGAAAAACAATGTGATGGGGAGACCTTTGCAAGCTACTTGCAAAGATGGCATGCCTTGGCTAGTAGGATGAAATCCCCACCAACAAAAAAAGACATGGTAATGTTGTTTATCGAAAACTCTCACCCGGATATGGCGCACAATTTCCAACTCCATTGCATCACTACTTTTGCGGGACTTGTGGAGAAAAGCCCCATCTTAGAACAAGCTCTTGTCGCAAGAGGACAAGTCAAACATTTCAATTCCGATAGAGAGAAGTCCTTCGGGGATAAACCTCGTTTTTGGATTTTATTTTTTTATTTTTATTTTTTTGAAAAAAAATCAATTTAAAAATAAATTAAGAATAACAAATGATGATTAATAAATCATCATTTTTGGGCTGTAGTTTTACCTATATGGTCTAGGATATTATACTGGGAATTGATGGATGGTCGTTGGGTGGATGGAGATGCTGCTAGGACTGTGATGCGGTTTCGCCAAGTAGTAACAGCACATTGTGGATCTTTTCCCTTAACATGTATCATGGATACACGGGGTTCCACTTGTTCTACATATGAAACCACACCTTGATAATTGTATGGTACATTTTTGTAGTTGATATTATTGGTACTGTTCCCTGGCTAGTTGTTATTGCTAGGTCCAGGATTTGAGTTGGACGTACTAGGACCCTGATAATGATTAGGAAAGGCGTTTTGGTATATTTGTAATTGAGCATTGGATGAAGATGTTGCGTTAGCATCCACATGTATTTCGCCTCGATCAATGAGACCTTGGATGTAGGTTTTTAAGCCTTGACATTTATCCAAGGTATGTCCCTTGATTTTGTGGAATTCGCAGTATTCATTGTCTTTAAACCAAGCAGGCTTGGGTTTAGATGTATCGAGGGGTTTGGTGACAGGGTATGTTATGGGGTACTTGGCTTGAAGAAGCTTATTAAACACTACGCTAAGGGGTTCCCCCAACTGAGTGAATTGTCATTTATTCCCACCTTGGTTATTTTGATTGGCTTGTTGTTGCGGTGCCCCTTAGGGAATGGATATGGCGTTCTGAATGGACGGTTGTTGCTGGGAAGGATATCTTTGTCTGGTGTTGGCCACTTGGATGTGTTTAGTGTCAGTGACACCATCATTGACGGCATTTTTGTTTCTATTCCAAAAATAAGGTTTATCCCCGAAGGACTTCTCTCTATCGGAATTGAAATATTTGACTTGTCCTCTTGAGACAAGGGCTCGTTCTAAGATGGGGCCTTTCTCCACAAGTCCCGCAAAAGTAGTGATGCAATGGAGTTGGAAATTGTGCGCCATATCCGAGTGAGAGTTTTCGATAAACAACGTTACCATGTCTTTTTCTGTTGGTGGGGATTTCATCCTACTAGCCAAGGCATGCCATCTTTGTAAGTAGCTTGCAAAGGTCTCTCCATCGCGTTGTTTTTCTTTGAGGAGATCAAGTGTGTCAATATCTTTCTCTAAGTTAAAAGAGAAGTGAGTGACAAACTATTCAGATATCTATGCGAAGGTCTTGATAGATCCCTTTTCCAGACCCATAAACCAGTTGAGGGCGACCCCTTGTAGACTTTTAGGGAAAATTCGGATGAGGTAATTGTCATTGTGCATGACTTCTTGGCAATGAGCATAAAACTCTTGAAGGTGAGCCCTAGGATCCTTGGTTCCTTTGTATTTGTCAAATTTGGGTATCTCAAAATGTTTAGGAAAAGGAACCAAGGAAATGGAGGGATCAAATGGATAAGGGCATATGTCCTCAAACTTGAAGGATTGTTTTCCCGTTCCATCTTGTAAGTCCTTTAATGCCTCCAAATAATCCACACCAGTCCACCACACCACCAGCACCACCACAATATGTTGCTACTACAATAGCTTCATCTCAACACTTACTTCAACAACATCTGCAACATCCTTCCGTTCTCACACAACCACCACATCAAGTGGTGCAACATACATCTCAACAACAACACATCCCACCTAACCCATCACAACAACAACAATACATCCCATCTCACCCACCTCAACAACAACAAGTCTTACCTCATCCACCTCATCAACAACAACAACAACCTCCACAACAACCTCCATGACAACATGTGCACATCCCTATGCAAACACACCATAACCCACTCACTAAATACCTTTACCATCCCTCTAGCACATACACTATTCCATCCCATACAAACCCTCCTCAGAATGTGCAAAACAAAACATGTACCCAAGCACCACCTTCCGCCAACCCTACACAACCTCAACACAATCCCCATCAACAAATGTTAGATGGTCCCTGCCCGCTGCAGAGGGGCGGCCCCGCCCGCAGGCCGCCGGGGCATCCCCGCCTGCTGCAACGGGGTGGCCTCGCCCGCTGCAGCGGGGCGATTGTGCCCCAGGCGGGGATGAACTCACCCCACTATGGGGCAGCCTTGCCCCAACCCCCGGGGTGGATTCGCCCATCGGAGGGGTGTATTCGCCCTCCGATGGCCGTTTTTCTAAAAAACGGCATATTTTTCTTCAAATAAATTTTTTTCTAATTCTGTCTTCTACCCATTTTTTAATTTTTTTCCACCCACAAAACCCATATTTATTTTTTTTACTAATTTCTTGGAAAATGCATTGAAATTTCAATTTAATGCATGGGTGGTTTTGTCGCTTACTTGGCGAGGCCCATCCTGCTGTCGGTACGCCCGTCGAACCTCATCTATCCGGTGGACAATCTCGGTGTCATTATCTCCCGGCATCTTCACTTCTTTCTGCTCATTCTTTCTCTTCTTCTCTCAACTGCTACAGTGCAAATGAGGTGAGTTAATTTTCAAAATTACCTTATATTAACTTTTAAAAGGTATTTTTTACCTTTTATTTACCCTTTTATTCCTCTGATTAATCTCTTTTTTCCCGGGGCTACCATTTGTACTCCGTTTGTCCGATTGACTTCATTCAAAAGAAAAAGTTGTCTAATTTTTCATCCTCTTTCCAACCATATCATCCATTTCTTCTTATCGAGATGTTTCCCGGGACCCTTCTTTTTCCCCCGTCAACCTCTCGAGGGGGCATACCCTTCGCATTTACCAATTTTTCTGACCATAATCAACACCTTCCATGATTGGGGCATCTTCATCCATTTTTCATTAACTAAATGACTCAGATCCTCTTTCCCATGCTCGGGCATCTCCTTTCGATCACTTCTTCTAGTCATCTGCACTTTCTTTTCTTTGAAGTACTGTTGTTTTAACGATACTTCAAAGAGGGGCATCTCCTTTTGTGTCCCGCAGAGGCATCGAGGTTGACCCAGCTAAGGTGAAAGCTATCATGGATATGCCTCCTCCAAGAAACTTGAAACAATTAAGGAGTCTCCAAGGGAAACTACAATCCATCCGCCGCTTTATAGCCCAACTTGTAGATAAATGTCAGTCCTTCGCCCACCTTCTCAAGAAAGACACCAGTTTCAAGTGGAAACAACAGTGTCAGTTGGGTTTCAACATGCTCAAAGGATATTTGGCCCACTCACCGATATTGATGCCACCTATCCCTGGCAAACCCCTCCTGTTGTACATATCAACCACGTTAGTAGCATTGGGGGCATTATTGGCACAACATGATGAATCTTCAAAGGAACGAGCGATCTATTACATCAGTCGCACACTGGTCGGGTATGAACTCAACTATTCACCAATGGAAAAGGCATGTCTTGCTGTGGTCTTCAGCACACAAAAGCTATGCCACTATATGCTAAGCCATCCTATAAAATTAATATCCAAAGTCGACCCCCTCAAGTACCTGCTATCCAAGACAGCCCTGACTGGTCGAATGGCTAAATGGATCATGCTCCTCAGTGAGTTTGATATAGAATATGTGGATAGAAAATCCATTAAAGGACAAGTAATAGCTGATCAGTTGGCGGATGCCCCATTAGTGGACGCTTATCCCATAGAAATTGAATTCCTAGATGAAGGAGTATTTGCAATCTCAGAAACCACCATCTGGACGTTGTACTTTGATGGATCACACACCCATAATGGATCGGGGGCAGGAATCTTGCTTATCACCCCCCAAGGTGACTACATACCAAAATCATTCAGACTAGCCTTTCCTTGCACCAACAACATCTCTGAATATGAAGCCCTTCTCACTAGCCTCAGAATTGTAGTTCAATGGCACATCACCCACTTGCAAGTTTTTGGTGACTCCCAGTTAGTCATAAAACAAGTCAACAATGAGTTTCTGACAAAAGATGAAAAGTTGTTGCCTTACAAATGCATGGTGGATAACTTCAAGAAATATTTCACTATCTTCCAATTTGAGCAGATCCCGAGACTCCAGAATAAGGTAGTAGATGTTATGGCTACCATTGGTTCTCTCCTCGACATGCCGAAAGATTGCACAAATTGTCAGTTCCTAGTTGAACAACTCCTAATCCCAGCGTACGATATCCCTGAGAATGACATGGTGTGTGCTATTGTAGGTCCTGAATCCCCTTGGTACCATGACATTTACACCTACATTCATGACAACACCCTCCCGCCTAATCTCACACGAAACCAACATAAATCATTTATCTGACGCACAGCTCGTTATACCCTTATCGATGATACACTTTATCGATGTGGATCTGATGGAACTCTCCTCTGTTATCTAGACGAAACTGAAGCCCGCACAACATTAACAAAAGTGCATAGCACTATTTGTGGGGCCCATTCTAATGGTATGGCCCTAGACAAGCGGATTCTCAGAGCAGGATATTACTGGCCCACAATGGAACATGATACTTGTGAGTATGTCAAGAAATGTCTTCCATGCCAACAACATGCAGATCTGATTCACGCTCCAGCACAAGATCTCCAACCCATCACGACACCTTGGCCATTTTCACAATGGGATTTCGACTTGATTGGCAAGATCTACCCTCCATCTTCAGATGGTCACACCTTTATCATCACCGCCACTGAATACTTCACCAAGTGGGTGGAAGCCATTCCCCTCACTCAAATCACTGGTGTTCAGATCTCTAAGTTCATCCTCTATCATATTCTTTGCAGGTATGGTATCACCTCTGCCATCATCACCGACAATGGAAAACCATTCAAAAATAAGTTCATGAAATCCCTTTGTGACACATATCATATCCACCATCGTTGGTCCACTCCTTATTACCCCCAAGGTAATGGACAAATGGTCAATAGCACTGGCCGTGATTGGCACCTCCATATCCATCCTGCTCTTTGGGCCTACCGTACATCCATCCGCACCCCTACTGGAGCCACTCCATATTCTCTTGTCTATGGCGCTAAGGCCATCTTTCCAATCAAAGTTGAAATCCCTTCACTTCGCATCTCCCTCAAGAATCTCATCACTGATGAAGACACCCGGGTGGCACGCTTGGCACGATTGGAATTGCTTGATGAAAAGAGAGTCAAGGCTTATACCCATCTACAAGCCTACCAACATCGACTCAAAAGGAGCTACAATAAGAAAGTCCGCCCTCGCCAATTCGAGATTGGTGATTTAGTCCTAAAAGAAAATCAGCGGAATCAGCAAGATCGAGAGAAGAAAGGTAAGTTTGAAGCAAACTGGTTGGGCCCTTATGTCATCACCTCCAAGTATGGTTCTGGTGTCTACAGGCTCTCCACCCCTGAAGGTGAGCCTTTGGAGGAACCCATCAACATCATGCATCTGAAGAAGTTCTACACTTAGATCAGCTAGGGTATCCTTCCTGGTAAAAGTTAAAAATACAAAAAAATTAAAAAATCCAAAAAATCCAAAATAGTAAAGAGAAATAATTCATCCTATGGTGAAAACCACCCTTGCGTGGCACCTTGGATACGTACGATTGGTGAAAACCTGGCAATGGGCACCTCTCGTATAGGGCTGAATCATTATCTACTGAGCGTCCTGGTTACTCTATGGCTTACCCACCGATTTCTCAATCCACATATCCTCCCATCTGCTTGCATCACCTTGTCGCTTGGTATATTTTGGTTGAGCATTGGACGACTGTCATCCGCTATCAAACACCTTGATCTTATTATCCTAATCTGAGCTTGTGTCATCTCTTCTTGTTCTAATTGTGTCCCCCTCTGAACTACGTTGCCCCTGCGCTTGCACGTAGGAAAGGTTGATCTTTTGATCTACCCCCGGGGCTTCTCCGTGTCTTCATCCCCCATCTTTTGTCATCATCACCCTCTTTCAACTTTTCTCATCATCCCATCTTGAACTACGACGCCTCTGCGCTTGCACGTAGGCAAGGCTAATCTTTGGATCAGCCCCCGAGGCATTTTGTCCTTCATCACCTACCCTCATGGTCCGCTTTCCGATCTTATCCATCTTCGGTCTTTTGTCATATCCAAACTACGTTGCCCCTGTGCTTCCACGTAGGCAAGGTTGATCTTTTGATCTGCCCCCGGGGCTTGTGTCTGTCTTGGTCTTCCATCGGTTTCCATCAGTCCACTTTCCACTCTTTTATCATGAACTATGAGGTCTCTGTGCTTTCACATAGGCAAGGTTGATCTTTGATCAACCCTCGAGCCCCTAGGTCTTTAGGTTGTGTCTCATCCTCTCGTTGTCAAGTATGTCCCTATCGTCGCTAATTCTTCACAAACACGGTCTCCTCGTATCAAGAAATCTATCCAATGGCAATTATCCTGCATCATCTAGGTCACTTTAGCTTAGTATCCATCATCGGTCTTAACAGGATGCATCCTTCCTAACAGACCACATCAACCCCATCCATCCCTGGGATCTTATGGCAAAGGACACTTGTAATCGATTATTATCTTTTGGTACTTTTCGATTTTGTTTATCATTTGAGCTCCCTATAATCACTAGTCAAGATCGCCATAATCCTTCATATTGTGGTGTGTTTTGCCTAGTTACCATAGGGACATCTCTTGACTTTTGTTTTTGTCTGTTGGGATGCCCCACATAGTACCCACCGGGATTCTTTTCGGACCCCGTGTTATGTGGGGGCATCTCTTTGTGCTTGTGGTTATTCCAATACCTGGCCCGACCAATGTCATCGCGACTTTGGGGTATTGGGATATCCTTCTTGTTTGTCGTGTTTGTTTTCTGCATTTGACATTAATTCGTCTTGGTTTGCATACCCTGACGTCCGATGTCTTATGCTATAGCAAAAATCAGTGCTCTAAAGGATGGAAAATTGCATTCATGTTTCATTTCATCTCATTGTATTTCATCTCATGTTACATATTCCCTCTTCATCCTATCTTGCCCCTACGTCTATGACTTGTGGTTTTGGTTGTGCAAACTCTCATTCACCCTTACTAAATTTTCTTCTCGGGATCCTTACAGTCTTTGACAGGTACTGCAACCCCCACACCCTACACCTATCATCTACCCATTGATACTTATGTCCACAATCATTAGGTCCATTTATCCATTTACATCCATTCATACATCCATTCATTTATCCATTTGCATTAAATTCATTAAGTTCATTAACATCCATACATCCATTCATTTATCCATTTACATCCATTCATTTATCCATTTACATTAAACATTCATCCATTTGCATTAAATTCATTAAGTTCATTAACATCCATACTTCCATTCATTTATTCATTTGCATTCACATCAATCATTAGGTCCATTTATCCATTTACATTAAACATTCATTCATTTGCCTTTGCATTAAATTCATTAAGTTCATTAAACATCCATACACCCATTCATTTATTCATTTGCATTCACATCAATCATTAGGTCCATTTATCCATTCGTTCATTTGAATTTGCATCAATTCATTAACATTCATACATCCATTCATTTATCCATTTGCATTCACATCAATTCATTACTCACCTCGTTAACACAATTGCATTACCATTCATAAATCATTTAACACAATCACACATGCATAAGTAAAACATCAACATCACATAAAACATCATATATATATGCATAACATACATACTATCATAGGAACATCACATAAAATACCATATGCATACCATCCATTGCCAAAATGTGTGACATGCTATCAATGGGACCATCACATATCATCATCATAATAATACACTATCCATATCCAAAATATGGTCATCACATATACACCTCCATATCATGCTCAACATAAGGTGCCCTCCACTACCATCTGGTACCTGTCAAAAACACCTACATCCTGTCATCTATCCTCTGCATGTCCTAAGCTGCCCACATCTGACCTTTATGGAGACTCAGGTACTGGCCCCTTGTGTGTCGGAGTCCCCTGGGGCTCACGCCCTAGAGTCCCAAACCAAGAAGGAGCCGGCTGGAAATCACTGTACCCTCTGGTTCGTGTACCTAATGACTGTGATGGTGCCGGCATCTGAGGTGTTTGCCTAACATACCGCATTGTACGCTGCACCGGATCTGGCACTGCCTGCTCATACATGCACCTCCAATACGCTGCCTCCTGCATATAGTCATCTCTCTACCCAGCTTGGTACTGAGCGGCATTCCATTCATGCCTATACCTATCCCTCTCTCTACTCATGGCCCGTCGCTCCTGCTCCCATGCCTCCTGTGCTGTTGTCAATAAACGTATCTGCACTACAGATCTATCCCTCTCTGCACACATCGTCTCTAGCACAGTCTCATCACTCGGCCCTCGACATACCCACATCTATGCAATATCCCCCTCTGCATTCTCTGCCCGACCCACTACTGTGTCTCTCTAGAACTGTAAAATATGGACCTATCTCCCTGGAGTGCCTGCATCTGTCCCTGTAAACTCTCTCTCTCTCCTTGTAGAGCCTGCACCTATCCCTGTGCACTCTCTCTCTCCTACTGCACCGTCTCCAATCTAACCTCTACAACCTCGGCCCTCACCCTCATCTCCTCTGCAGATGCCTCTGCCATATATGCCCTCTCCTGTAGTGTCGTCATCTCATCCTGAAATCTTGCCACCTGCAGTCTCAATGTCTCCATCTCCCCCCCTCCTGTTGACTCCGGCTGCCCCTGCATCTGCGCAACTGTCATCACTGCCTCTAGCCTATCTCGGTCCCATGTCACCCGAGCCAACTCCCCCTGTGCTCTCTCCCTCTTTGCTCGCATCTCATCTCTCTCTCTCTCTCTACAACCAATACATCTGTCGTGAG
>CM021105.1:56952824-56963496 GCA_007115665.2 Sequoiadendron giganteum | reverse complement strand
TAAATTTCACCAATTTAGGCATTAATATAGGTCCTCAAAAGTGGAAGCCTACCTCCACTAATTTAGCTTACAGATTGTACATGTCACTTGCCATGTATGATGCCACATCATTGATAGGTCCCAGAAAGTGAATCAATTTAGGTAGGAAATTAAAAATTATAATATAAATAAATACATCAAAAAATAATAAATAAATGCTAGGAATCAAAGGTTGATACACTCTAACCCCAAAAAATTGTAGAAACATCAATGCATGTGAACTACCCAAACTCTAACTTGTTATAACACTTTAAACTTTAGACTATTGCAAAACCCTAGATCTTGTTACACCTCATAATTTTGGAATTTTCCATGTCTTTATAAAACCTCTAACCTTTTTTAGTCCATGAAATATATACATAGCTTCAAAATCCAAATTATATTTGTAGAAATTTTAGCCTTTTAAACTTTGTAGCATATCTACATGGCTTAAAAATTTTAAGCATCTTTGCAGAAAACATTCCCTTTCAAACTTCATAGAATCTTTGCACAACTCTAGACTCTAAATATTTTTTACATAACAATTCTTAGACTCTATCATCTGTACCATAACACTAACCAAACTATGTTAGCATCACTATAATGCCACTAGGACCTATGCAATATTTCTAAAGGGGGTATTTTTAGCATAACTTGGGCATATGAAATAAATTTTTTTCTTATAAGCATTGGAAATATTTTTTTGATGAATTCACTATGATGTAATTAATTTTTCAATATATTGTTATATTTTTCTATGAATTGTGTCCAAATCTTAGTTTTTCACTCTTTAACATAACTTTTTCCCACAATGCCAAAATTTAGCATTCTTTTTTTTAAGTTATTAGAAAAACATAAGTAATACAATTGTACATGTAGTTATTTATTTAGGTAGCCTCTATATATAAATATATATGTGTTCTTATTTCCATATCTTGTTATATTTTTCTAGGAATTGTGTTCAAACCTTAGTTTTTCACTCTTTTTCAACGAAACATAACTTGTTCCCACAATGCCAAAATTTAGCATTCTTTTTTTTAAGTTATTAGAAAAACATAAGTAATGCAATTGTACATGTAGTTTTTTATTTAGGTAGCCTCTATATATAAATATATATGTGTGTTTATTTCCATATCTTGTTATATTTTTCTAGGAATTATGTTCAAACCTTAGTTTTTCATTCTTTTTCAACAAAACATAACTTTTTCCCACAATGCCAAAATTTAGCATTCCTTTTTTTAAGTTATTAGAAATAAATAAGTAATGTAATTGTACATGTAGTTTTTTCTTTAGGTATCATTTATATATATAATCATTGTCTTTTATAAACATTAGATTCAAGATTCCAAATTCCCTAAATTATACTAAAAAAAATATTTTGGTGGTATATTTTACAACATTATTTGTGAAATGAAGAAAAGTGGGGATCTTAGGTCCTAAATGCAAAGAACCTAGGATTACAAGGGGAATTTTCCTCTATTTAATTAAAGAGAGATCAAAAAGGTGAATAGATTGACTATCAACCATGAAGGTGAACCAATCAAACTTGGATCTCCTTCTTTGAGGGACTATAAATGGATTGGAATTGATTTTACTTGATTAACCTAATTAGACTATGTGACCTAATACATAAAATAGAAGATAATAACAAATAACAGACTGAAATAACAATTTTCATGTAGATCAAGAAAGTGTAGAAGATTGTGTACCTATCCTAAAAATATAGTTTTGGTATGCACAAGAGTACTGAGATTCCTAGGGGTGTATGGGTCTTTGATAGGGTGTCATGCTCTTCTTTTGGGGTCCTCTACTAATAGATCTGAGTTTCTTATTTCTATCTAGAAATTTGTCAAATAATTTTGTAGGTTTTAGTGTCTTGATGAGATTTAGGGCTTCAAATGAAGCAATGAACATTTTTTCTTCAAGATTCCTTCAATCCTCTTCAAACCCTAAACCTACACATTCAAAAAGAGAGGAAATTTTGGTCCATTTAGGGGCTTACTTCAATCAAACCTCATGTAAGTGTTTCCACTCCTATAAAAAAAATGGCAATAATAAAATGATAATGGAAAGGAAGGGATGATGAAATCACAAGTGTTTCAACTCACCACCTTTCAATGGGTTCCTTGAAGGACTAAAGTCATGAACATCACCTTAAGGTATTGATCTTTCTTTCTTGATTTTCTTGAATGATTTGGAGACCTACCAAAGGGGTTAGCCTTCACAAAAAAATGATAGTAAAACAACATGAACTCACATACACGTTGACATGATGCTTGGATCTTGAATTGTTTCCATAAATCACTGAAATGATACTCTTCAATTGCCCTTGACAATAATGCTTGCTCATAAAATCTCCTTCAAGTTCTAAAATAGATCTCGATAGCTAGCCTTTGCAAGATGGGTTTTGAATGTTAAAATGTTGACACTGACATATTAAAAATTGGATCCCAACATATTAGGAGGACTTAGGTTCCCTAGGACGCCCCATTCCTAGCACCATTTTCTAGGGCATGAGGTGTCAAGGGCGCAACATTAAATGTATGCATTTGTTCAATGCTTGTAATTTCTTGGAAAGTGGTACAAATGGGCTATAAAATGCATAAGTTTAGGAAATTAAGGACCCAGTTGGGCTCAATAATTTAGGGGGAGAAAACATGGTGTGAAATTGTCAAGGATGATAATTTATGAGACTACATTTATCCCTCACTTTAGTGAGAGTGTGAACTTACACTCAAACTCACTAAAGTAGAAAATCTATGTCAAGAGGGGTCTAATTGTCCAAATGTTTAAAAGAATATAGGATGACTAAGGATCTAGGGAGATGATCAAGCCCCTAGGATACAAGATTCCTTGACAAACCAACATAAACATAAAATAACACACATGTGTGTGAAATTTAACAAGACATTATACACAAACACACGTGTTAGAGGACATGAAGTATACACAATGAAAACACATTGTTTGATGGAACATAAATATGATGACAAAATGAAAAAAAATGATGTAGACATGGTGAAAACATGAAGAGCACACAAAAAAACAACGTTATTACTAAAAAGATTTGATTTGGTAAGGCAAAGAGACCCTAGTCTTAAATCATCTCAAATACCAAATGTCATCCATCAAATAAATGTTAGCTCCCATGAGGACTAGAAAATTGTGTAATGCCACATCACTCATGAGACATATGGCTCTATTGGCAAGAAAGTTGTGTTATTCTAGGTGACCATATTAAAAAGGGTGCTCAAGTTTAACATCTTAGGGGACAAAAAAAACTCACCTCAGGGGGTTTACAAGGTTTAACATCCTACAAGATGAATACAACTCACCTAAGGGGGTGCACAAGGTTTAACATTTTGAGGGACTAACAAAACTCACCTCAGGGAGTGCACAAGGTTTAACATATCAGGGGATGAACAAGACTCACCTCAGGGGGTGAAAAAATAATGATAGGATAGCGCTAAAAGCTCAAGGGATGTTATATCAACACCACCATAGGAGATGATTCACAAAAATAACAAAGGGGATTTTCTTATACATGAAAGGTCGGACATTAAGGAATATCACACATGACATCACCACCAAGAGAAGACAAGTCATAGAATAGAAGAATCACACCCTAGGGAATACTAGGCATAGCACTACCACCAAGGGAATTCCATATTCTGAGAAAGGTCACACACCCTTAGGGGATATCAAGCCTAATATCAATACCAAAGATACACTCACATAGATCGAGAAGGCCACATTTTGGTTTAAAAAGTCACACTTCCTAGGCGATGTGTACTATCATTAGTAAGAAGGGATCATTTCTTATGAAAATAATGAGTGGGGGACTATATTCCCCCCCTTAAAATGTTAATGTACCTACTACACTAATGTTTTAAGGAGAAATCAAGGGATCCCTTGCTAGAAGGAATACACCTACGAAAGGCTACCTAACCCCTTTCCCCCAAGTGTAGGGAAAAAGATGATCCAAATGGATTATGATATGGTGCTCCTTTAAATTTAAAAGATATTGCATAAAGCTAATTTTATACCCACATGGATGGTAGTGAGTATTGTGATACTACAACTACCATATGACAAGGATCAAAAACTAATGCTATTGATTAAGTGAAACACTTTTTGATGATTTTGTTATTTCTTGTGTTTTAAGCTCTATGGGAGCATGAATACATTATTCTTTTGCACCACATCCTTTTCCATTATAGCCAAGTTGTTTTAAAAGTTCATAAGCTCTCCCATAAATTTCTTCCATTGATTTCAAAGAAGGTTTCATTTCATGATCATCTTTATCATAAGTAGATGTGTAATTTGTGTTTTCCTCCTTGCTAGAGGTTATGGAATTGTATTTTTTTAATGAATCGATGATAGACTGTGTTGATAACATTATCGCTTCTTTCTCTTTTTCTATTTTTTTTGTAATATTGTATTCTCCCATATATGTAGGTGTAAAATATAATGATCCCTAATCATCATCCGACAACTTTGTCATTGATGAAGGATACTTATCCTTATCCTCAACTTGTAAAGATTCCACTTTTGTAGTCAGTATCAATGTGCTAAGAGGATTCTTCATTCCTATTTTAGTATGTAAATAATGTTCAAATCTAGGATCAGATTTTATCATGTAAACGTTATTTTTGTATATGTATTTCATTGAGCGATGAAGTGTTGAAGACACTCCATTCATTTCATGAATCCATGGTCTACCCAAGAGAATATTATATGAAAGATCCTAGGTCATTACATGGGTGGGAGTTTTCAAAAAACCTTATCAACTTTGATAGGTAATGTTATCACACCAAATGGTTTTATTTCCATGTTATCAAAACCTTTGATTCATAAATCAATGGGTTGAATTAAATTTTTGTCCACTCCAACTTTATCCAAAATATTTACACTGCAAAAATTAATCCTTCAACCATTTTCAATAAGTGTACATCTAATCCCAACCCTATTAATAATAGACATTATCATCAAGGAATCATCTTATTATTGCATTTACAAAGGAGGTAATTCATTTTGATGAAAGAAAATGTCCAAGTTAGGTGAATTCATATTCTCAATCAAAGCTACCAAATCATTTACTTGCACACTAGAAGGGATCACAACTTTTTGCAAAAAAATTTTAAGCATGACATGATAAGTAGGTGATATTCAAATTAAATCCCACAAGGAGATATTAGTAGGAGTGTTACAAAGTTGTTCAACAAGATCATATTCTTTACCATAATGTTGATGAATATTAGGTGCAAGTGGGAGGTATGGTTGAGGCAATCAGATGGATGTTGGTTTTTTTCTTGTTGCTTATTATTCCTATTATTATATGTGTGATCAACAATATGATAGCTTGGTTGTCATAACACATGATTACCAGTAAGTTTCTTTTCAAAGCTTAGGATATGGCCACGAGGTTTAGGAGGTCCAAAATGAGTTTTAGGAGGTATAATTATTAGAGGACTCTTAGGAGGTCCAAAATGAGTTTGATAAGGTCCAATGATTAAAGGGTTCTTAGGAGGTCCAATAATCAAAGGGGATCTAATAGCTAACAGTGTTCAGAACCTCAATAGATTTAATTTCTTCTATATCATCTTCTATCAAGGGGGGATTTAATGTTACCTTAGCATCTTAATTTATGAAATTCATAAATATATCAATGATTTCAACCTCTTCTCCAATAATATCTTCCCAAGTAGGGTAGGTAGGGGTGATAAAAAAACAAGATGCTCATGACACAATGGTTGGATCTTCCAACACCAAGATATTTTCTTCATAAATAAGAGGGATATTGAGAAAAGAACAAACATGATTTTCATGATTTTCAATGATTGTATTCTCTTTCACCAAGCTAACCTCGCACATAGTATAGATAGTGGGAGAGGGATCAATGAAAAAAAACAAAAGAGGGGAAATAAACTCATTGTGACATGCTTCTAATAAATATTGTGATCCTAATAAAATGCTGCTTCCTAAAGTGTGAGAGATGTTAGATAAAACTAATAGTGCAATAAAGAGAAACAACAAGATAATAGGGCACCTCAATGATTAGCCTAAGAAAATGAACAATATGAAAGCAAGATGAACAAGTAAATTGCTGTTATACCTTCATGTTGTTGCTTCCTTGGTTGGCCCTTGATGTTGAAGTCTTGTGTGCTCCTTGGATGGCAATGAAAATGAAGTGGATGCAAGATGAATTGATGCAATATGGATGCTAAAATAGATGAGAGATTGAATGGAAATTTTGCAAGAGTTTATTTGCAAAAGACTTGATCCCCCAAAAATGAAGGAATTGAAGGGGTATTTATAGGCCAAATTGAATTCTCTAGAGAATTCAACGGTTGGGATTGATCCAACAAAGATCAAGATGAAGGGCTATGGTGAGTTGAGGACTCACAAGCCCTCACATTTTGACATGTGGAAGGTGACATGTAGAGGGTGGAGTGATGTGGAAATGAGGTGGAAGAGAAGGACAAGAGGTGGAAGGGAAGGACATGAGGTGGATGAAGGACAAGTACCTTTGAGGTACCTTGGGGGATGAGAAGATTTCCTCAAAAAGGAACTTCTTGTCCCCAAATGAGGATGAAAGAGACTTTTGAGGAATTTTAGAATTCCTCAAAAATCTCTATGGGAAAAAGGGAAATGTGTGGGAAGAATAAATGTAAATTAAAAATTTACATTTAATGGAAGATTCATTGGATAAAAGGAGATCTCCAAAAAGCTAGAGATTTGTCACATGTGGGAGATGTGACAAGTCCAAGGTTCTAGAAGCCCTTGGCACATGTGAAGTGACAAGGCAAGGCTTCTAGAATCTTGCATGGGGATGGGAAAGACCTTGGGAAGATAAAAGTGAATTAAAAATTCACATGGGGAAGAGGGGAACCTTGGTTGAATAAATGTGAATTAAAAATTCACATGGGGAAGGGAGTCCATACCAAAAATGGTAAGTGGGAAGGTTGACCAGAAAAGGTAAGCCAAATGTGGCTAATGATTCTAATTAAGGTTGTGCAAACACATGATTAAGGTAATTAATGGGAGATTAGAGGCAAGTGGGAGATTATGGAGGATGTGACACTTAATCAAGATTAAGTGGTGCACATCCTAATCACAGATTAATTAATTTAATCTGGATTAGAAGAGGGTTATGGAGAATGTGACAAGGAGAGAGAAAAGAGGAATTAAAAATTGATTTTAATTCAAATGGGTTAAAAGGCTAAATTAAATAATTTGTCATATTTATTTAATTTAGAGAAGAACAGGGTGTAAGGTAAAGTATTTAATTTATTTAACTAGATACTTTAGGAACCTTAGGCAGAAAATGAAATAATGATTAAATAAATTATTTAATCACCGTTAATGGAATAGATGAATATAATAGACGATTTTGATCATATGGAAGTGATCAAATTTGGATGTCTACAGATATCTCAAATGATCGAGAAGAAACAAGCATGACGAATGATAAATCTAAAACATCCTATCAATTAGGAGCATCCACCTTTGTCAAAGCAGGATTTCTTGTAGATGAGGAGATTCCAAGTAATAATTTCCACATACAAAATGATGGGTTAGCATCTTGTTTTCAAAATAAAAAGTACCTCATCGAAAACAAAATTTGTCAGAGCATGCAGTATCAAGGAAGAGGACTAGGTCTACATGAGCAAGGAATTATAGAACCAATACAATTTTATGCAAATCCTAGACATCAAGGTCTTGGTTATTCTTAAGCCAAAGAATCAAATGGTGTTATTGATACCTCCACGATATTGGGGGCAACTTTATCCAATACAAACATCAAAATGGGGGCTATGAGTAGTCCTTGTCATAAGATTGTTGCCAACATTCCTTCCATCCATACCATAAACTGTCATTCCAACATGAATAAATCTACCCATTGGAACCAACAAAAAGAAAATTATTACAAATCTAAAGTTAAAAATCAAACATCAAAGGCCATTGAATCAAACAAAATTACAAGTGGACAAATAAAGTTAAAATGGATCCCAAAGAAAATTGGATCAAGCAAAGAAAATATTCCAAATTTAAAATTCTTTCAAAATATGGAGCCACAAGAAAAGAGGACTCCCACATATAGTAAATGTCCACCTCCTTTAAAATGATCATCAAGAAAGGCATATAAAAATGTTGGTTCCAAACACTATCCCAATCAAAATTCCAAACTCCATCATCCACCATCCCAAGTTTGGAAAATAAAAACTACTACATCCAAACGTCCAAATTATCCTTCTATGGCTACCATCATCCATCATTCCAAAAATTATACCTCACGAATTTGTCGCATCTTGGCAAAAACTCTTTATCATAAGGACTCTCATGGTACTCTATCACGATGTGCGTGTTTCGATAAGGCCAAACCTAATATCAAAGAGGATCATAATGACATCGATCAGTTGTATGCAAGTGTTATGATCCTAACAAGACAACTACTCCATAAAGGTCACTATTGGCATATCATGACACTAGTATCTACATCAACACCATCAAAAGATTCAGAACAATCAATAGTCATCCAAAATATCAAATTGATATAAAAAGTCAAAAATATGTCACCTTGATGAAAACTTGGCAAGCAGGCATCTTGTGTGACATCATCAAAAGGAAAGAAAAAAAAATAGTAAAGAGAAAAATTTCATCCAATAGTGAAAACCATTTTTATGGTACTTTGGATAAGTACCTAGCAAACAGGTGTCATGTGTAAGAGAAATTATCTATGTGGATTATTACACTTGGGGGCAAGTTGTCTCATCTCCCATGCATTTCTCATAGAATTTCCATCTATCTATCCAATCCATATCATTTCCATCCATTTTCCCGCCTACCTTGATCTTGATAAGAAATGGGGTACAAACATAAATCATGCTTTGGAAAATTTTTGGACATGTCTATCCTTTAGTCATACACTACCCATGAAATATCATGTCATTTCCTTCATAGAATTTATCCAAACCCATATCTTGGAGAAAACAAATTGTTCCTATGTGAAATACTCCTTGGAGATCATATCCTAATTCTTCCATCCAATAATCCTCATGTCTCTTATCCTTTGCCAAAATCAATCCATTATCTTTTCATACCTATTGTTGGACTTGGTTTCCCTTGTTATTGGTTTAAGGATTATAAATCACTTATCCGAGTGCCCTCCATAATCCCATCTAGTCCTAGGGTTAGTCATTCCAAATGCAATGAGTCTAATCCATACAAAATTGCTATGCAACCTACCACATCATCCAAAACATTCCTTGGCTTTGTTCCTAGCCCTGCTGCAAACCTTGATCCTTTAGTCACATAATCATCATCCTCATGTTGTTTTGGGATGTGTCCTTTCCCTATCAAACAACATTGTCATCATCATCATCACTTATCAATTGGTTTTCAGCTTGACTAGGGGCAAGATCATGTTCATCCTTGGGTCCTCGTGCATGCCTTTTTGGTTTATTGTGGGTATCTTTCACATGCATTTTTCATGATCGTTATAGTTATCATCCATAATAAAGTCTCATTCATCCATAATAAAGCTTCATTGTCCTTCCCACGGTCTGAAGATCACCGAAATTTAGCATCCTTCGCTTTCATATCTATCTGACTGGGAGTAATTCCTTGACTTGCATCTTCATGGGAAATAATACATGGTATCACCCCTTTAAAACCTTCAAAATCCAAAAAACCATAAACTGTCCTGAAAAATCCAAAAAAATCAAAACCTTTCAAAATCCAAAAAAAAAACCAAAATATTTCAAATCAAAGCAAAAACATTTCAAAATCCAAAAAAATCAAAAAGCTTCAAAAATCCCAAAAATAGAGTCTGAGTCTGAATCAATTTTGTTAGAGTGGTCGAACTACGTTGCCTCTGCGCGTTTGCTACGTAGGCAAGATTCATCTTAAATGAGCCCCTGAGGCATTAGGTCAGTCCCTTTAGGTTGTCCAAATAAAATCATGACCTAGTATTTTGTCAAATAAGACAAATTCAAGTCGTGTTGAGCTATGAGGTCTCTGTGCACTGCTACGTAGGCAAGGCCATCTATCGATGAGCCCCTGAGGCCCCCTAGGTCCAGCCCTTTAGGATTCATCGAGTTGGGTCGCGTCCTTGGTCTGAAAGCAATCATCATTCAAACTACTTCAAGAAACAACAAACAAATTAAATCTTTCATCAATCAATTATCCTATCATCAACTCAATAAAGTCACTAGTCTTATATCGGAATGGGGCATCATGTCATTTGTCTCATTTGGTCTTATCTCTTTTCTTTTATCAGGATACATCCTTCCTGGGATTGGACTTTCTCAACCTTGTCATTCACCTTAAGCAGGATGTGTCTTTCTTGCAGTCAAGGTTTCATATCAACACTTGTCACTTGGTCAACTTTATCAGATGTGTCCTCTCCCTAAATAGGATGTGTCCTTCCTATGGTTGGGTATTGTCACATCGCTTGGTCATATTCATCAATATTTGTCAAACAATCAAACAATCTTGTCAACTATTTCCATCAATTTTGCCTTAATCAGGATGTGTACTTCCTGAAACCGAGCATTATCATTATCAATCAACTTTGTCACACCACTCAATCTTATCAGCTTGGTCAATCAATCTTGCCTTCATCAGGATGTGTCCTTCCTGAGGCTAGGCA
>CM021105.1:56897546-56952724 GCA_007115665.2 Sequoiadendron giganteum | reverse complement strand
TCACTTGATCCATAGTAGCTTCTTTGTGTTCTCCTTTGACTTGATCAATAGTAGTTGATTTATGCTCTTCTTTGATGTTATCCATATCATTGATTTGATTATCTATGTGTCCAAAGGAGGTAAGTGTCTCATTTTGGGGAATGGAGGTGTTTTGTGTTTGGATGGGATCATCTTCAAATGTTTGATCATGGATGGTATAAAGGTCGATGAGAGGATCATTTTGGATTTCTTGTTCAATGGTAGGATCTTGGTCAAAAATAGGTGTATCTTGGAGAACATGGTTGTGAATAGACTCTTGAACAAGAATAGGTGTATTTTGGATGCCATGATTATCTAGAAGGACTTCTTGGATGGACTTAAGGATGGGATCATGAGATGAACTACTTTGATCTTGACATGAAGGTGAAGATATGATGTCATGCTTTGGAATTTTATTTTGACATGTATCCCAAGGTGTAGGCAATGTGATGTGGTTTTGGAGACCCTAACCAAATGTATTTTCATGACCAAATGTAGTTTGGGATGGAGTGGATGGAAATGGGCTAGTGGATGATGGACTAGGATAAGATGTGGAGGTTTGGAATGGACTAGTGGATGATGGATTATGATAGGATGTGGAGGATTGGAATGGACTAGTGGAAGGTTGGTTTTCCTTGTCAAAGTTAGGATAGGGATGACTAATGGACATTTGTTGTGGGTCAATGGCATGGATTGTGTTAAGGGACTCTTGATAGTGAGGGTAGATGAATGGAGGACTAAAACTTATGGATTGTTGGTAAGAAGGGTATGTGAGTGGTTGGTATTGATGATTGAGGATTGATTGGTATTCAGCTTGACTACGAAGAAGATCAAGGTAAAGTGAAGACATGGTCATGAATTTGGATTATGATGGATAAGGAAAACTTATTGAAGACCATAAAAAAAACCTGTGACCTTTGGATGGCAATGCAAGGTTCTAATGCAAAATGGATATGAAACTATGCTATTTTTTTATTTTTATTTTGGAGATTTTCAAGGATATAAGGATGCAAAGTGCCAATGTACCTAAGACCAATATTAAGGAATGGTGGAATGATAATGACCCTATTACCAAGGATATGATATGCAAGGATGAACCTATGGGTGAATGCAAACTAAAGATGTCACTAATGGAAAATTTGAGCAATTTTTTTTTTTTTTTGGTTTTCGATAGAGGTTGTTTGATATCAAATTGGACAAGTTTGGTCTTGGGTTTTAGACTGCAAAATTTGGAATTGTTTCAAGTTGAATGTGTGTGTTTCCAGATTTGTGAAAGGTGTTTATTTGTCTCAATGTCTTAAAAAAATACTTGGCAAAGAATATCTTGTCTTTGAAAATTTGAAAACATGCACAATGAAGACAAGCACAACCCTAGGTTAAGCAAGGACAATATTTGCTAGATTCCACGTGGGTTTCCCCAACCGCACTTATTCTTAGCGTGTGAATCCAGAAGTTTGGCTGCACGGGCTCCCCCTTACATTGCACTCACTTCTCAGGCCAACCAAGCTTCCAACCCCCATAAAACTCCCATGGCAAGTTGATCACCTCTACTAAGAACTGCGAGAATGTGGATGCCTTCACAACGACCGTTGCTGCGCTAGCAAATAGAAGGATTTTGGCAACTACACAAAGGTTTTTAGTTCGGGACCCCCGTTCGAGTGGCCATACATGGGGCACAAGATTAAGCTCCGTTTAGGAGGCACTCCAGCCTGAAGAGGTTATGCTCAATAGGGTTTTGGGGAGTACTACTTGGTCCGTATGACACATCCGCACTCGTAATCCTAAGCTTTCCCTTATGATTCACATTTATATACCGATCGGGGGTAGCTTGGCCAAAAAGCTCCATTGCCGGTCTGAGTCGCCTTGGGGTGAGTAATTTTTCCCACCAAGGAAGGCCCAAGTTCTAGAGGCAATAACCGTTTCTCTTACACCCGGGATCGCATAAATGCGCAAGGGGAGAGGATACTTCGATTATTTTATCAAAGGGTAACACAAAATTGAAGACACTTGTAAAATTCACATAAATGCGCAAGGGGAGAGGATACTTCGATTATTGCATCAAAGGGTAACACAAAATTGAAGACACTTATAAATTTTAATTACCGAATGATAATGTGAGGAGGACACACAAGATGCTTTGTTCATTTTAAAAATTTAACTTGATGTGAAACAAACAAAGTTCATTTTAAGCCAATGACATGAAATGCATGTTCATTTTAACCATGAGTGTGCATGCAATTTGTGTTCATTTTAATCCCATGAAATGAAATGCATGTTCATTTTAACAATGATGGAATGCAATTTGTGTTCATTTTAAGCCCATGACATGAAATGCTTGTTTATTTTAACCAATGAGTGTGAATGCAAATTGTGTTCATTTTAATCCCATGAAATGATGTGTAAATGCAATTTGTTGTAGTTGTTGAAAACAAATAAAATTAATTATGCCTAAAGAAATGAAAAGCTCGATTTTTGTTTCTAAAGAAACAATTTTTTTAGACTCCCTCCAAGCTGTGCCACATGCTAAAAACAAGAGATTAGTAACTCAAAAGAAAATGACACCAGCGAATTAAAATAACCATAACTTTCTCAAAACTTGACAAAATTTCAATTGGTTTATATCCATGGAAAGCTAAAACTCAAACTTTCAAAACTCAGAAATTATTTTTCCAAAATTCTGCATGAAAAAAACGTTATAGACAAAAGAAGACGTGGGTTTTAACAGCTAAACTAAAAAAATAGCAAATACTAAAATAGTCATAACTTTCTCAAATCTTAACAAAATTTTAAACCATTTGAAGTTTCGGAAAGCTGAAAACGAGGGCTACAAAACGCAGATAATCATTTTAAAAAAAATTATGCGTCCATTTTTCTGTGCTCAAAAGAAGATGACAGGATTTCGTATGAATTCTTGGCTGTAACCTGCAAAACAACCAAACAAACAAGAAAACAAATGATTTTTTGCAATATTATTCGATTCACGTTGGGTTCACCAATGTAAGAATGAGAAAAATCAAATAGTATAGATTAAGTGATAGCCAACACTTCTAAACTATTATCCCAATCGAAACAAGAGAATACAAACAAAGAGAGCAATCAAAATGAAAGCAAATGAAATAAAACACTCCCCTTTGAAGTTGATTATTTCTCTCGTCTCTCCTATTTCTTCTTATGCCATTATTGCCCTCAGATTTGTTGATAAATTTGTGCAAATACCTACATATAGTAAGCAAAAAAGTTGGAGATAATGATTGTTCAATTGAAAATGGAGGGGAAGGGTTGTTTTTATAGACAACCATTTGAATGGACGGATGAGATTGATCTTCTAGAAAGATTCTAAGATCAACGGATGAGGATTCATGAGAGGGAGGTTACAAAATGGATGGCCAAGATCGAGTTTCTAGAAAGATGCCAAGATCTACGGTTAAGAATTAATGCAACCAGAATATGCCATGCATGGAAAAGATATGACGCCGACGGCTATGACAGACATGCAGGACATGCAGACTATGACATGAAATAATGACAGGGGATCTTTGACCAAAATAGAGGGATAAATAATTTATTTTAAATTATTTATTTGAAAATGGAGGAGAAGGACAAGTGGCAAATAAATAATTTATTTTAAATCATTTATTTGGAGGAAATGAAAAAGGAGATTTAATTAAATTCATAAATTTAATTAAAGGAGGAGATATAAATTAAATATGGATAATTGATTAGGATCAATTATTTAAAGGAGAAGAATGACACATAATTAAATAATTTCGTTAATTATTTAATTATAGAAAAATAAAAGGTCAAATAATTATTATTATCTAACTATAGACATGTGATAAAAGATAAATAATTAAATAAATAATGATTTATTTAATTATTGAAGAAAGGGGTATTAGTGACGCAATTAAATAATTTTAATTGATCAAGATAGAAATGAGAAGGTGAATCAATTAAATAATTTAAAAACTATTTAATTAATAAAGGAATATGATCGAACATAATAGAATAATTAAAATTATTCAATTATTGAAAGCTGGTGACTAGGAAAAATGATGCTCATAGACTTAGGATATTTTTCAGTGTCTACACTTTATATCATCATCAATGCTCCAAACATTTGTAGGTATAGTATATCCAATCTCAACAAACTTCTAGATTTCAAATCCAAAACCAAAAATCGTTGCATCCTTTTCTTCTAGAATGCATAATTGATCCATCAAATAAAGGAACATCTTTCCTATGTGCCATCCCACATCTACCTCAAGAAATTAAGATTTCTTCCAAGGAAATTTCCTCTAATACCAATTGTTGAATGCACAAGAAAGCTGAGAGGGAGGTTGTATTAGTTGTACCTTCAAACTTCAAAACCCTCACAAACATTTAGATTCAATTAGCCCTTAGTCTATTAGAATTATTTATCATGAAAGCAGATAACAAAAATAGAATCAAATCAACACCATGCACAAATAAACATCAGATTTACATAGAAAAGTTAAGAAGGGGAAAACCAAGGTGGGGATTAGATCATAATATAATATAATATCAACACCAATTACTAAGGTCTCATTGTTAGAAGGCTCACTACCCAGAAGAAAGAAAGGCTAGCTACCAAAGGCTCACTACCAGAATATGAAAGAAGATAGAGAAGAAAGTTACAATGAGAAATGCATCTCAAAGCAATAGAAAATTCCACCATAGCATCGCCAACACCTTTGCAACCTTACTAAATATTTAGACACATTCTACTCAATCCATCCAATAATCTAACACATGAAAGCTCATACTGCACTTCACAAATTCACACCTTACAACTCTATAATTCGTATCATTCACATAACATGATTTTATCTTATCATCCCTCAACAAATCAGCACATATTTATACCATCTTCAACCTTGAAAACATTCTCCAAGTTTGACTATGCACCTCAACCATGCAAATTCAAATTAGGTTGGCACCAAAACATTCCCATGGTGCAAAGGAATGAAGAAGGACCACAACACACCTTAATTTGGACCTAAATCCACTCATACACATCATGCAATGCTTCCACAAACATCAAAGAAAGCCCAAAATTAGTGTAAACACCCATGGTTAATAAAACCCGTGAAAAAAACATTAAACAATTAAGTACATGATTCCTTTGATCAAAAACAACTCGTAGACAACAAATGCCACTTGAACATAATCTGGAATATTCCAAAAATATCCTGAAATCAAAACATTCCTTCACAACAAATTTCACCTAAATAATGTACACACCTAGTACACTTAGACAATTCTACCATATATTGCAACTAAATAAACTAACTTCTGAAGTACCAAACCATAAACAAATTCAAGTGAGGAAAGATACAAAAACTATCAGCACCTTTCCAGACCCACAAGATACAAATTCAATTGATGAGAGTACTTGGTTATGCCATTTTATTCATACCAATGGGTTATGTATTGTACCATCATGTGGTGTTGTTATATTTTTCATTACATGTGTGATGTGTATGCATCATGTGTGGTGTCTGTAAGCCTTATCCCATGTTTCTTCTATGAGTGTTATTGGGCCTTGTGGCATCTCCTAGCATGATGGGAGTGAACTTTGTTGGTTTCATGCAATAGGATGGTGTGAAATCCATTGTTAGCTTTCAGAGGTTTGAGGAGAAAAGCAACATTGATATCCTCTTCTTTTATTGTTTATTTTATTTGTAATTATTTTGAATTTCATGTAATTTGACGTTTAAATGATATTTGAGTCCTCTACATATGTATTTATAATTTAATTCTAATATAATTTGTAAATGAACCTCTCTCTTGAGATGGCTTGTAATATAATTTCAAAGGTTAATGTTTTAGCACTAATTACATGTTTCGTTGTTGGTTCCAAACACAATTATAAATATTTAATGTTACATTCATTTCTTGGAAGTTTAAAATTAACTTATGAAATTTTTTTTGGGGTTTTAAATGAATTTTAAGTGTTTTCCAATGAAATTGGGCAGCCTAGTGTTGCATCTAAGCATCCTGGTGAGCTCAAAAGCTCCAAAATTTTCTAAAATGATTCTAAGTGTGTTTGTGCAACTTGGTTATGAAGGATGATAGGCTGAAAATTACTTATATCATTTTTTCGATGGCCTAATCCTATGTTGGTGCAGCCTCATTCCCATACAAAAAATAGAATTTTAATCCTCTTAACTAGGATTATCCAAGGTTTTTCTAAGCCTATTTCCATTTTTGGATAACTTTTATGTCTTATATTTTTCCCCTAATGATCATTGTTGTCAACTAGGTCTTCAAAAACCTAGTCAAATTTTCCCTATGTTTGGACTTGTTAGTTCCTCTAAGTCTTAGGACCTTGTACAAGTAAACCATGTAATAAAAATTCTTTCATCATGGTCCTAGTGGTCTAATCATGGTTGTAACTTGTCCTTAATTTTAATTATTGAAGACTTATGGGTTCTCCTACATCATTTTGCATGCACTCTTCCAAAATTACTTGTTGGCAAACCTAGGGTTAGGGAGATTGTGCACCTAGTCTTATGAAGTCTTGGGAAGATTATAAACCTTCTTGGTTGGTCATGTTAGTGTTCTCAACATTCCTTAAGGTTATATAGGTTTTTTTTTGTATCATTATTCTTGTATGATGCCACATTGAGATGAGACATCTTGGTTCAAAGCATGTGGTGTGCCTAGAAGTGAACCATCATCATTCAAATTAGAGGCGAGTTTTTATCTCTTGTTTTAGAATCCTCAAGTAAAGTTTTTTCCTTTCTTGGTTGGTTAATTAAGTCTAAATATGGATTGGACATTGATGATTTCCTCATCCTATTCTAGATTTGTTTTGTGAGAGAACACAACTGTGGGTTGTAATTGATCATTTAATGAGAGATATGCTCTCTCTCTCTCTCTCTCTCTCTCTCTCTCTCTCTCTCTCTCTCTCTCTGTGGTGGATTTATCCCACAACTAGTTAGTCTTCAAAATTTTACACCTTTCTTATACAATGATGAGTTCATCTTGTTGTTTTTGTTCTTGTGTCATTGTGTTTAGGTGGAACTTGTGTGCATTTTTTTGTGCAAGTGTGACATGTTGATGTCATATCTTCGATGTTGTGGTTGTTGTATTTTTTTAAATTATTTAGCTAAGTTTTTCCTTGTGCTTCAGATGGGGCATTATACCTAATTTTATTCAATCATAATTTGGATTGATTCAAACTAAAAATATATCCATTTTTTTTACATATCACACCAATAAAAAGTAAAAAGTTTTCCTAAAATAACTGTTATGATTTGACTAACATACTAATGTTATTTTTCTCCCATTAAAACTATGTGTCCCATAATGGTCTCACACTCACCCCTCAATCTATATCTTTAAATATGGTGTATAGGTGCTATGAGATGGACTAATAAAAATCAACCTACTATGACTCTTTTATTCATGAAGGTTGAATGCAAAAGTGCAATAGAATTGGTGAAGGAATCAATTTGGAAAAAAATTAACAGATGATATTTTATAAATAGACACTAATTAGAGTTACCAATTATTAATCTAATAGATAAACTTGTATTATTCTTTCCATATATCATGTTGTACACAAATGAATAAATCAATTTAATAATATGAACATTTAATTTCATAAAATTTATTAATAGTGAAATTATACTTTGATTTGGTCAAATAATATTCAAGTGGAGGATATGCTTATAAATTTGTTATGTGATACCAAATTCTATAAACTTTTAGCAATGTTGTTCCCCAAGGAAATACCGTTAAGGGGAAGTGTGCATGACAATAATGCCTCATAGTGGCTAATGATGCATATAATTCCTAAACCCACAAGAAAGGTGCTCGTAAGATCTAAAAGGCGTTGGATAATTATTAAACCTATTAGCAAGGAATTTTAATTTTTTTGGGGAGGCATTATAATGATAAGATCTAGAATCATTAAGGTAGTTGTAAGACCTATATATTAGTATATTATTATATCTCTACTATGTATTACTCTTCGATTTGTTACAAGATCCAAATCTTGTGAACATTAAATGGACGTACCTTGAAAAATAACTTGACTCTTCATGTTGAGAGGAGAAATTGTAAATGAGAACATGGTAGGGTCATTAGGTTAAGATAACTCCAATAATTCCCTTGTATTGCATCATTTTGATTAAAATAGTAAATAATGACAAGCGGTTGATCATATGACCCAAAATGAATGATATTTTGTTGGCATGCACTTATCCCCTATTACATGCTAGTTTAAGAAATCCTATGCCATTAAAGATCTTTATATTTTATTCTAATAAATTGAAAGTTCATAAAATCCTTATAAATATTAAGGGGAGTATAAGAGCATAATGTTCATTACAGGAAAAAATTTATAATTAAATTTTAAATAGTTCATTAACAAGGCACTATTTAAGGTAAGGTAAGGTTTATGTATATATTTATATCATATATGATCATTGGGTATTGTTTTTTTTTTGGTACATAAGATTAGTTTGTATTGATGAAAAATAGGGTTACAAAATGTTTGTTATGTAAGAAACCTCAAAAACTAGACAACATCGTCTGATAAAGACCAACACCCCCAAACACCCATATCAATTTACAAAAATGCAAACTAGAACAAAATCCAAATTATACACCAGACTATATGTTAGACCATACAATATACTGGGCTATAAGCCATAATACCCTAACCCAAGCCACAAAACTGATATTAACCCTTACAATTACTAGACTATAAGCACCAAACAAACCACAACCATAGAGCTTGCATGAACCCATTAGCTTTGGCAAAGGCTTCAAACTATAAAACCTAGTCGAAGCCGCTCACAGGCTTCAACTATAGTGCTTTCTTGAGGTAATTTGCACCATAAACCACCAGTTGCCTATGCCACACCAAAACCATTCCCTTTAAGTCAAGCAAAAGAGGATAATATTTGATAACTTCACTCAGAACCTTCAACAAAGCCAAATCACATCGATGTGGTGCGCTAGAGCCGAGAATCACCGCATAAAGAATCTCCTCTAAACCACCCATCAAGTCTTCCTTGAAAATATTACACACCAAAGCCTTCACCTTCTCTTTAGCCATGTGAATGTTGAGCAGAGATGCATGGAACCTTGAGAGGATGTGGGTGCTAACTCAAAATTCACCAAATGTCCCTTCCCCAACACCATTTTCATTGCAAGCATGGTGAGATGGTCAATATTGAGCATAATGCACTTCAATCGCTAATTAGTGATCTCATGGAATGCAAGTTTCCTCACCTTGCAATCCAAGTGAATTGGTCTGTCCACTTCAAGACACGTGAGTGATTTCATCGACATATGCACCATGAATTTTGATCTCTTCGCCATTACCACCCACCAAAAGCCAAAGCCGAATGTATGGACTGGCACCTTGGGTGTTTTAATAACGTAAGATTTTCCTAAATATCAGCAACCATTATTGTGTTGTACAAAAGTGTATGAGCCTCCCCACCAGCCAACCTATTGACACAGATAAGCTGCCACCCAGAAATTGAAGTATGCAATGAGGTGTAGTGGAGCACCAATGAAAAGACTTGTAGGATCCAAGCCGATCAGCCGTATACCCAAGTCATTCCTTGTCATTATGTGACCCAACAAATAAAGACATGAAGAGTTGGTGACATCATTTAGTTTGTTTTCCACCACCCAGACCCTAGACATGTGGCTACCACCTAGGCCAACCCACAACGATCGTACCCATGAAAATCAGACTTTCTACAATGGTTGTGGAAAGTTGCCCTCCCAACCACCCAAAAAATTAGATATGACAAAAAATACTATCCTAGATATAAAATTTCTCTTAGAGCAATGCCAATAGCCCCCATATTAGAGAGACCATCTACCTCTGAGTTTCCTTTTTTGAGAATGTGATTCATTGTTACCAATTCAAATACTTCCAATAGCTTTAATGCAACATCTAATTTGGCTTTGAGTTTCTAGTTCACAATCTGATAGGATCTTAACGTGTTGATGACAAGGGATGCATCTCCTTCGATTTCCATTTTTCTATATTCAATTCATGATAAAATCTTAATCCCGATATTAAATCTTGTCTTGATCTCTGACGATATAGCCAACCCCCAAGACCCCAGGATTGTCATGGGAAGCCCCGTCAAAATTCAACTCAAATCACCTGACCTCAGGAGGTTTCTAGAAAACATTCCTAAACTCAACCAAAGTCGTGTTTCCACCATCCCCAATCTGAGGAGGGGTAAAAAGACCATGCCAAATCTTCTACATCAACGCATCCCACTCTGTGAATACTATTTTTTCACCAAACCTATCTACCACCCTCACAGTTTCTACTATACTTTCCTCTATTTTGTTCAACAAATATTTCCTAGACATAGCCTTATCCTGGAAGATGTGCCTATTCCTCTCTTTCCAAATTTCCCAAATTAAAAGCATTGGGATTTTGGTCCAAAGGAAATTGAAAATGGCTCCCTTGTGGAGCTTCAACCATTGCAAGAGAAGACTTAGCAAGTTTTTCAGGAGGGCTATGTGCCAGTGAAACTTTGTACAAAGCAACAACCAACAACAATGCAAGAAAGGGTGATTCAGAAATAGATGGTTCCCAAATTCTTCCACCTGTTTGCAAAGTACCCATATCAATGGACCAAGGTAACCCAAATTGGAAAATCTGTCTACTATGAGCACATGTTTGTGCACTGTAGCCCAAGTGAAAAGGTTGGCCTTGGGGAGACACTCATTGCTCTAGCATAGACTAGTTGGGAGTCAAGGTTCATTCACTACTATGCCCACCAAAACTCTGTAACCATATTTGTCATTGCAATCCCTAGTCATGGAGGTGTTCCATATAAGCTTTTCTACACCAAGATAGGGATAGAAAATCCTTCAAGCCATCTCAACATCGTAAATTTTCATAGTTTTGGGGTTCAAACCCAAGCCATGTGGACTTTTCCTTTGATACTTATGGCACCCATCCACCATCGACACCATCATGTAATCACCCACTTTGTTGCCCCACACTTGCTTAGTAAACAACCTTACTTGGGCCAAGTCTGCCCTATCCTCCAATTTATGGTGCCAATCCCATGAGTCTTCCCAGAAAAGAGTGGACTATCCATCCTTAATCTCTCAATTCAAGTGATCTAGAATTAAACCCCTCCAATTGCAAAGAAAATTCCAAATTCCCAAGATTTTTGGGAGTGTCTGTGAAGAGAAAATGTTGATCTAATCCACATCCAAATACTTTTCTTTCAATATTTCTAGCTTAACATATATTACCTGGACTAACTTAGCACCAAAATCCTGGTTCTGCAGTAGCAAATTTTTAAGGCCAACTCTGTTAGCCTCCGTTTTCTCACTAATTTTCTTCCACTTTATCAGCAGGAATTTATGCTAGTTTGAATTTCCTTTCCAAAGAAGTTTTCATCTTCTAATTGATATCTTTGTTTGCCCCAACAGATAGAGGTAAGCATGATAGCTTATAAATAGGGATTGTAGCTCTGACTAATTTTAACATTGTTAACCTTCCTACCCAAGACAACCATTTACTCTTCTAGGATGCCAATATTTTTTGACTTTTTCCACCAGGGGATCCCACAACTTACTAGGCAGGACCCCTTTAGCTAATAGAAATCCAAAATACTTGCAAGGAAGCTTAGGTCTTTATGAAATTTCAAAATGCACAAATTCTGGATCTCTCTTCCAATGTTGGTGTTGAAGAAAAAAACTTCATATTTTTACTAACTCACCTCTTGACCAAAGGAAATGGAGTATTTCTCTAGGATACATTTGAATCGTCTAGCCTCTTTCTTTGTGGTAGTACCAAACAACATGGTGTCATTCGTGAACTATTGATGAGTGACTTCAAGTGCTCCCCTAGCTATCTAGGCCCCCTTCAAATGACCCTCTCGCCACACCCTCAAAAAGGTCCTTCCAAGAGCTTCCACCATGATTATGAATAGAAATGGGGAAAGTGGGTCACCTTGCTTCAGCCCCTTGGAAGCACTGAAAAGGCCCTCTGAGGATCCATTCAAAAGTACAAAATATCTTGGACAAGAGATCTAGTCAAAGATTCAACTTAGCCACTACTTGTTAAAGCCAAAGGCCTCCATTATTTTCAAGAGAAAACACCAATTTACCTTATCATATGCCTTCTTGATATCAAGCTTGAACAACATTGATTTCTTTTTCATTTTTTGGATGGAATGGATAGCTTCTTGCACTATAATGACACCATCTAAAATTGATCTGCTCAAGATAAAGCTAGTTTGTTATTTTGAAATGATATCAGTCAGTAACCTTTTAACCCTATTCACAATAGCTTTGGTGAGGACCTTATAAATGGTATTACAGAGGAAGATTGGTCTAAACTCATCTAGAGTTTTAGGATTATCTTTTTTTGGGACCAGTGTGATTAAAGCATTGTTTATCTCCTTGAGGACTTTTCCTGTGCACCTAGAATCTTCGATGGCCTTGGGCAGTTCCTTACTAAGGATACCCCAACATATTTGAAAGAAGCCAATGGGGAACCCATCAGGGCTAGGGGCCTTGTTAGTGTGGATTTGAAAGAGGGCTTCTTTGATCTCTTTTTTAGAAAACTTGCTAATCAACCTTGCATTCTATTTTTTTGTTATAAGTTGGGAGATGCCTCTTATGAATGTATGTTGGTCTTCCAATTGAGAGCCCTCCAAGTCATTGAGAAGATTTTGAAACTATTCTACTATCACACCCTTAATATCTTCAATATTTTCCAATAGTTTGCCATCACCAAATTTGATGCATGTAGTTCTATTGATTTCCCTTCTCATTTTAGTGAAATTGTGAAAGAATTTAGTATTCTTTTCACCTCCTTTTAGCCATAACTCCCTAGATTTTTGGTGCCAAAATACTTCTTCCTTAACTAGCAAATCATTCATTTTATTTAGCAATACTTTCTCTTGGGTGTAGCTAGTATTATCCATCCCTTTCCTAATAACAACATTTCCCTGCAAAGCTTCTTTAGTCTTTCATTTCTCTTCGAAAATATTGTTGAAGCACTCTTTGTTCTAGGTCTTTAGATTCTACTTAATCAACTTCAATTTTGCAACTAAGTTGAACATTTTTTAGCCCCCCGAGTTGAGATCCATCCACAATTGCTTTATCAAACCCAGGAAATGAGAATCCTAGAACCAAATATTCTCAAACTTGAAAGGGCATAGATGACTGAGGCCCTTTCCCCCACAATGTCCAACATCACAGGGAAATGATCGAAACCAAACCCAAGTAATATTCTGCCCTCCAAATTGAAAGGGAACCTACATAAATCACCTTTAATAGGAACTTGTCTATCCTTTCAGCTATATCACAAAAACCAATCCTCCTGTTAGTCCAAGTGAATTTCCCACTACCCGTGTTGATTTCAAACAATGTGTTGCACTCCACAAGCATTTCAAAATCAATTTGAGATTGTGTCTTCCTACCTATGCTACCCTTTTTGTCTAAAGCCCTCAAAATTGCATTGAAGTCCCCACCCAATATAAAAAATTCAAAATTTGGATCACTGGAAAATCTACTAAGATCTCTCTAGAGATCCCTTTCTTGAATGCAAGTGATAGGGTTGTGAACATTTATAAGCACAAAACTTAAATTTAGGCTAAACTCCTTACCTTGGAGGCCAGTCAATGTTTATCCGAGGCTATTTCCTCCAACACGCTTTGTGGGCACCACAAAGTGTGACAAAGTGAGGATCCCCCATGAGGAACCCTCCGCATTCACTCCATAACATTTCCAAAATCTCAAGCTCTTAAAAAATGCTCATTTTCTTGTTCACTTAGCTTGGTTTCTTGAAACATGCCCACATACATCTTCCTAGAAGACTTCAATTGATGCCTAATACGGCATCGCTTGTTAGAGGCGTTCAAGCCCCTAACATTTCAAGATATGATATTCATGACTGTTCAGGACAGGGCTCGCCCTTCCCTACTTTCAACATATCATTGATCTTTAACTATTCGCTAGCTTTCCCATCCCATTTTAGCTTTTCTTGGTTAGGAATCCAGCCACGCCTCCTATTTTTCCAAAATTCAGAGACAACCTGCTTGGATCTTTCTGGAAAATGCCCAAACCCCCGCAAAATTGGTCGCAGGTGGCTCCACAATAGGATGCATGTTGGATGTCAACGAGCCAAGCTTGGCCACCACCATTTGATCTGCATCCTCTAGATGAGGCCCTTTATCCAAATCTACATCCAAGTCTTCATTTACCAGGTTTATTGACCCTTCTTTAACAGCCTTGACAAGCTCGGCTAATTCTTAGCCCACCTCCATTAGCGAGTTAAGATCATCTTCCTTGATATTGGTCCCCATTACACTCAAAGCTTCTATAATTTTTGAATCTAGCACTTTCTTTGATTCCAATTGGTTGGATTGCAAAGGAAAAGGGGCCACTACCCCATCCAACAGGCCTGAGGCCCCCTCCCGAGATCCTTAAGTATCATTTAGAAATGCTTCTGCCACATTCTCCATATTGCCACCCACAGCACCTCCCAAAGTGCGGTTGAAATCCCTTGGATCTAGCTCCGAACCAGGCGTCGTGACCTGAGTAGGTCCCATAACATAGTTCACCTTTGCATCCTAGCTCACACTAGGATCCGCCGAGCTCCAACCAATAGTGTCCAAGAGCACATTCTCTGGATGTGGATCATAGGTCAAAGGTTGACACAAGGTGACCCAATTAGTGATTATCTCAATTTCTTGCCAGTGCGGACTATGTGGCTTATTTTCCACACAAATTCTCACATAAGTACTAATTCCATCTCGATTGATTCTTTCTTTTGCACAAAACAAATTACCTAAATGGTTTCCAATAGATTCTAGAGTGTCTGATTGCCAGAATTCCAGAGGTAAGTTTGGTAGCTTGTACCAATCCTGGATCCATTCCATTTGATGGCGCAAAGGATCAAACCCAATTTCCCATTTTCGTATGTAGAAACCACTATCGTCCATGAGCCAGATTCTGTTTAAAATCTATTCTTTGATGTCGAAAGATGGGAAAATTGCCACAAAAAAAAGTCATTCACCAGCACATTGAATTTCATATCTACACCGCAACGCCCCAGCCACCACTGAATAAGACTATCCCAATTTAGGTTTTTCCCATACCAAAAGACCACCAATCCTTGTTGATCCAGGATCGAAATAGAAGGCCGCAACAAGTTCAACCTGAGCACCATTGATTTCCTGTACCCGTGGCTATGGTGGCCATCACACCTCTTATTCTCCGATAGTGATCACCCCTCTAGTTCTCCAAAAAATGCCTTGGCGATAGATTGGAGGCCCCTGATTTCTTCTCAATATGTTTACTCCCTCCCACTAAGCGATGATCTGCTCCTTTATTTCACGATCGATTGTGCCTTGAGGCATTGTTCTAGTGCCACCCATTCCAACCTTCATTGCTGCGAGTCTTGCTGAACTGTTCCAATTTGAATTTTGGTGCTAATCTTCTTTTGCAACCTTCTTCAATTGTGCCAACGGAACCTCTTGCTCGGTTTCCTTCACCCATGCTTCTAGATCTCCCACGACCTTCACATTGTCTACCACAACCCTACCACTGTAGGCACTGTCTCCAGCCACCTTTACACCGTCGTCCTACTCTGCTGCAAATTTTCGGCCTTTGATGCTCCCTGCCATCTGCTCTCCCCTACAACAATGTGATCATTGGGCATTAATTATTAATTAATAATTTAATATTTATTTATTTATTAATTAAAAGAGTATATAACTTAAGTAAAAGTTAGAAAGTAAAAGTTAGAACGACCCAAACAACTATGTGAAGAATAATGTAACTTATTTATGTGGTGCTAGAAAAGAAATCTATGTGAGGTATTGAGACTATGCATTTAGAAGGAGATGATACATTAGAAAGGTTAGGTTTTGGAATGTAAAAAATTTCAATTAAAAGAAAATTAATAATACGTTTATTTAAATTTTGATTAGAAGACTTGTTCTACATAATTTTTTTTGTTATTTGTAATATTTTCTCTTTTATTTAATTTTGCGTATTGTAGATTTTTATGTTATGATTAACAATTAACATGACTAAATCAAATAATATTGGTTCACTTAACATATTACTAATAACCATATCCAAAACTTAATAGAAACATTAACATAACATACCCCTCACTTATAGACAAATGACTATATACAAATGTACCTAACGTAAAATAAGTTTTAGATGGTTAAAAGAATTCATAATTATCTAAAAATAGATAAAGTATATATAATTTTTATTATTAAGTGTTTGTTTCTATTGAATTTAAAACTAAAATAATATAATAAAATATTTACATATACTTCAAAAATTAAAATTAAAGAGCTAAGAGTTGGTTCTCTATAAATAAAAAATGTTAGTGAAATACAAAGTGAGCTCGAAGCATGTTTTATTAGACAATTGGTGACAAGTGCGTGGAGAAGGTCAAGAAGGTATATTATAATGATGGAATCATGTTGTATGCTAATTATATTATACTTCTATCTTAGTTGGGATACGACTAAAGGTGGTAGTGTTGTATTATGTGTATTACTGTCTATATAGCCATGATATTATCCACTCTTTCTACACTTGTCATGTATGGTTGTATTGGTTTATAACTAATGTGTAGTGTTGTATTATGTGTATTTCCGTCTATATAGCCATGATATTATCCACTCTTTCTACACATGTCATGTATGGTTATATTGGTTTATAACTAATGTGCTAGTGTCTCATACAATTATAGCAAGGTCCTCTAGCTATGATTGTGCTAGATAAACACCTATAGTTAATCTAAAATAGTTGTTTTCATAGAGAATGGTGTCTATGACACATTTAGGGATTTGTCCCTATCAAATTCACATGTTTATTCAAGTAGCAAAAAAGAATTTGTGGAAAACCTCCATCAAAAAAAAAATTGCTTAAATTTTGTGCAAGTAGCATGCAAGGTCAGTGTGTTTAACTGTAGTAACAAAAGTCTAGTAATAGAGGTGCCTACTATATGTGGTTGTTACTTTTATGTGTAGGTGTTGTCTATTGTGTTGTGAGTGGTCCCTCAGTATGTATTTTCATTTTCATTTAGCCTCTACTATTAAATTTGTTTTCCATCATTTATTTTCCTTATTGTGTGGATTAGGATTTAGATGCATAAAGGAGAGAGAAAAACAAGAGTTTGAACAAGAGAATTATATTTTGAATGTGAGAAATGTAATAAAAACTTGAGTTGGTGAGAATCATGAGATAATGTCTAAAGTGACAAAAAAATACTGAATATATACTTTTCATCTCAACAATATTATTGAAAAATTCTCTTAAAATTTAACATATAAAAAATTATTTTAATATAAATTTTGAAAAATTAATCTTTTTGTTGGCAAATGGTCAACACTCCCCTAGGATTCGTGACAAGGGATTAACCACCCCCTGTGCAATCCATGTCTCTACCGTTTGTATTGAGCGTTGATAGATCAATCTTTTGATGCAACGGCAAACTAGGACCAACAATTGATATCAGAGCGTTGGGTTACCCGTGCAATCCATGTCTCTACCATTTGTATCGGATATTGATAGATAAATCTTTTGATGCAACAGCAAACTAAGACCAACACTTTTATTTTTCCAAAATATCTCAAGTGTTATTGCTTTGATTTAAACCAGTGAAGTGTTCTCTCAACTCTGTTATCAAAACATTGTTGTCCTCCACTTCGAAGCAAAATTTTAGCTGGCCTTTCAAACTTTTGCAATTCAAGAATAATGTAATATTATAGATGGCTACTTTTTGTTAGGGCCTTTACTTTCTTATCCTGTGGAAAGTCTTAAGTTTAACCCAGTTTGAGTAAAATTACGCATGATCAGCACCCATTTTTTATAGTTTGTATATTGTTTCTTTCAAAAGTAACATACGAACCTATTTCATTGAAAGTGTTAAAAAGATGCGTATGGATAGGAAACCCAATCATCAAGATCACTTCTACAAAAAAAAAAAAAAAACTTATTTGACTATTTCGATATAAATACTGGTTCTCATATATCACCACCTTCACATCCAGTACATAGAACTTGTCCACACTGAATGATAAAGGTTATAGAGTAGTACAATTTATTTACAGACATTGAGACAAAGGGAGAGAACCCAAATGCTTATATAACATGAGGCTTGCTTCTTATATTTAAGTCTTTATGACTATTACAGCTATTTCTATATTATATATATCATTGAAACTATCCACAGGTGCCCAGTCAATTCGTTTTACTATGCTTCTGAGCTTCGTCTAAATTATCTTCTGCTATCTCCTTGTAGATATTAGTATTAGGAGTAATAATAGTTAAACTTCAATTCAGGATCTCCATTGTAGCTTCATACCATATATTGCCTGCATAAGATATGTATTGTCAGTATAAAGAGAGAGAATCAACAAACCAACATTAATTAGAGTGAATTGATGCCCAAAAGTAAACATTAATATGGAGGTTTAGATATAATCTATTCGTGTTATATATAAATAGCGCAATGACTATGGACAATATCATTATCACTTTGTTCTCCATTTTCTCTAATAGCAATGAATCTGATATACACAAAACATTCATCAACACACTGCATTTTTCCTAGCAGATGTTAAAGAGATTAATATCCCTAGTATCAGACTACTAGAAACCCTTCATTTGGGGATTCTTCTTAGTACCTTTAATATTTATAATGAAAAACCAAAGCAACATGGCCAAATAATAAGAGTGGACAGCCAGGCAACTTTAAAGATCCAATATTTATAATGAAAAACCAAAGTAACTTGCCCAATAATGGACAGTCTGCCAACTTTAAGAAAATGGCCCGAGTGCTGAAGGACAATGTAAATGGGAATCCAAGGAGTTATTCTGAAGGGTTTATATGGTCTGCACAGCACTGTCACCCACATTTCAAAACATGGCTGAATGATAGTAATAATTAAGATATGAAATTTTCATAAAGCCAAAGTACTAACATTATCTTACAATGAAGAAACTTGTGATATCTGTAATCTACATTGAAGTTAAGACACTATACTTACCAGTTGAATATGTTCAGAAAACTTGGAACCAAACCAATTTTTTTTTGGAAGAATACTCAGAATTTTAAGTATGCATTATGACTTATAGCTATGATTGTAGAGTGAGAAATTTTAAGTTAGTGAAAAAGTGAGAACATTTAAGTTAGTGAAAAAGTATAACATGCTTGCTAAGAATTAAGATTCTAAATATACCTGCTTTCCTCGTCTCCATAATTACTAGGAAAAATCAACCAGAAGATTTGTACTTGGGGGAAGGCACTTTGCCTGATTCAATGCAAGTCAGGTCATCTAACAGAATCTCATAATGCCTTTTTACTTCCTCTGGAGATTTTCCATCAACCATCGCAGCCACCTTTTGCCAACGGTCAGGAGTGTCTTTGTCATAGATGGCTATGGCCCTCTCAAACAATTTATTTTGCTTGGCTGTCCAATTTGATGCAGTGCTTCCCCCAGATGAAGAACTTGCATGACTGGCCATAGTGCCGAACTCAAGCCTTCAGACAAAGAATCTCGGGGCTGATTTAGATGGACAATATATTGCACTTTTATGTGCTATGCCAACCCTCCAGTCACAGTTTTTGTAATAGAACTTATAAAAGACAGAAGACCCCACTCGTCCAATTGGTCAAAAAGTAAAGGAATATTCAAAGCACTCCTAGAATACTACCAGCATCAAATCACCCAAATACTCTTAAGCTCCAGCAAGACAGTAGTCACAGTACAATTACAGAAAAAAGTGGAGTGCCCAATTCTTTGGAACTGTACAGAAGCAAAGACAAAGGTGAAGAACTCAATTCAATTCTATACCCAGTGAGGAAATTCAGTAGAATATGTAAATCAAATGGGACCAGTAACGTCTGAAAGAAAAGATGTGGGATGAAATTCTCTAGAAAACCTAGAGTTAAGGATGTTTTCAAGAGTCAAAACCAAACAAATCGGAAGAGAAGACCAAATATTGAATGCAAGGACTAAAACAATAGCAAGAGTATGAAAGTGGATTAATAAATGACACCAAAATGCTTCAAATGGCTTGACAGACAATAAAATTGTACACAAACTAAGGACAAACTCGGGTGGATTGCTTAAAAAACAGAGGTTGAAGCTTTGGTGGTTATTGGATACAGGGCAGGTGGGTGATGAGGATTGAGGCTATGCAATTCAGCTTAGGTTGTATGACTATGCATTGGAGTGTCCCTTAAATAGAGGGGAGGTTAGGTTGTGTAATAATCAGCCACTTGTTGGAATCTTAACAGAGTATTGGAAAGAACAACAAATCCAAGCAAGCCAGAAGATGAATATGACTAGTTATTCAGCAGAATCCATGAACAGGATTTACCTTTATCAAGCACAAAGACTGAAAAATGCATAATGATAATAATTTTCCTATGAAAGCCATTGTATACATTGGATATTTGATAAATGTGTTTAGCAGCTTATAAACAGTTTCAATAGATTTAAATGTCATGAGAATTCATGGTTGGTTTTTTTGGTGTGAGGTCTGAAATTCATGGTATAAGGTATCTTACCCATTCATCCCAAAGATGTTGGAAATATTCTAATACTTTAGAAAGCCCTAGGCACACAATTTGTGTTGTGTACCTTTAAAATAATTAGAATATTTTTTAGCTGGAAATATGCTACTACTTTACACCTGCCTAAGCACAATACTTGTGTTTCCGTACCAACTAGTTGTAGTCTTTCTAAAGAAACTCCTAAGCTGCTTGTTTTGAAAGCACGCTGCTTTCTAAGCTGCACAATTTTATTATATCTGGAACCATAATGGTTGACACACAGCAGGCATGACTAGTTGAGAGTGTTAAATATTATATTCATTGTACAGATATATTGGCTGATCTCACTTTTACCAGTCACCATGTTTTTAGGGAGTAATAATGTGTGACTACTTCCCATAATATTACTTCTATTGAACACAAGATCTCTAGCCATCATTATCATCCTTTATTCTGTTATCCTGGTCAATGACAATCTTACCCGCCTTACAGAATATATTTCTCTGTTCTCTTTTTCTATCAGGCATCAAGAACACTGTATCATGAGTCAGAAAGAATGTGTTTTCTTTTCATATTAGTTCACTATCTCGGGTGCCAATTGTCTAAGGCAGGTTTGGCTGTAGACTAAAAGATTCCATTGCTCATGTCTTGATTATCCTTAACAAATCTGGGTTTTTCTAAGAGTATATTTGAGCAGTTTTGAATTAGAAAAACTTGAGCAAACTTCTTAATATTAATTATCCTATTTACAGAAATAAAAGTTATCCACTGCAACACAGGTCTCCATTCTGATTTGACCCACCAATTGCAGCAACTATACTCCTAGCATATGGGAGTGAATCTGACTGTTTTATGTGGGAAAATTGGTCTGCTGCATTATTTCCTCTAAGCAATCAAGTGTAAGACCGGATGATTTTGTGGATATCAATATGTATGTCATTTGGTGTGGATATCAATGATCACTGGCTGGTGGAAACTTGGAAGATGAGCTTAGACCACCGAGGGGACATCCTCGAGAAAGTGCTGCATGAGGTCGAATTAGACCTCGAGTGGGTCGTGGAGCATAGAACAGAAAGTGAGGTAATCCTCAGGCTGATGACGGACTTCAACATGTCCGCCCTGGAATTGGATCCCAAGAAAATCAACCCACATTTCCATAAGAAGATGAAGCAGGGGCCAGCAGATGCACTTACACCAGACTTCATGGATTTTGCTTCAAGGGCATTCACACAATCCAAGCAGGTAGTCAAGGCTGTGCCCAAATGCACTAGGCATTGGGAGCAAATCATTGGAAGATTTATGAAATTATCCTTTCAGATCCTCCAATCTGACATTATGGAGTGGGATAAGCTTCAGGCTTTGATTGGAAAATTTGTGGAGTATGCCACTTTTCAAAAGGAGGCAGGGAAACCAGTGATTGATGATGAGTTCTTAACAGTGTACCTGGAAAGGGAAGGCAGCCACTAGAAAACAAAACTGTTACAGCTACAGCACCAAGGCAGCCACTATAGGACAAAATAGGAATGAGATAAAAGTTGTATTTTAAATTCTTATATATTTGGGAGTGGGTGAAATCCCAATGTAAAATGAATTTGGGCTACATAATGAAAATAAATCTTGGCCACTCGTTTTACTTTTTGAAAACTATAAATAGGGGGTCCCCTCTCATTTTTCAGATGAGAGTTGAGTTGTTGTAAAGACATGCTACAAAAAATTTAATAGAATCTCATTGTTTTTGGTGGATTCTTGTGTTTCTTTCATGTTGCATGATTTTTTTCCTCATATTTGATAGATTTAAATTGCTTTAATTTGTTGTTCTAAGTGTTTTCAAGTAGTTTTAGTAGTTTAGTTGATGTTGTTCATTGATTTTGAAGAATGTTATTGTGTTGATACTTTCCATGTTTATGTTTTTTTGCTGGTTATTAATGGTAAACAACTGTGTAAAGCTAGTTTGAACATAAATTTATTGTTGCACTTAAATTTCATCTTTTATTCATGCATTATGGTGAATGAACAGCTGAAAATTTGTAGACCTCAGAAGATAGCACTAGTTTCATGAGACTATTAAACATTTTGGTTAAGTGGAACTTAGTTTTGGGAAGGTTGTCCATTGTAGCATCCTCCATTGTCACTGTTCATCATTAGTTGTAGGTCTAGGAACTCTTTCATCCTTTTTCCCTTTTGGCTTTTCTTTGAGAATAGAAGTTAAGGCAAGATTCCAGCATCATTTAGAAGCTAAACCTAATGTTGAGATTGGAGTTTTAGACTGCTATTTTGGATCTGCAGCAAGTGCATTTCATTTTCAGAATCGCAGGAAACTCCATTTGAAGATCTAATTCCTTCCAACTTAGTGAACCATAAATATCTTTTGTGATTACCAACAAATCACATCAATCAACTGAGTTATTTTTGCGAGTCATGATCTGACACCCAAGAGACCTTGGGATAATTTCCTGCAAGTTGTTGTAGGAAGTCGTCGTTCAAGAGAGGTAGTGCACTTGTGTGTTGTCTGTGTTGAGAAAGTCAAAAACACCCATCAACAAGAGTCATGTTAGTCCTTTGTGTGTCGTGCTATTGACTTCTTGAATCCTTTGGTGGCGGGACCTTATCGTTATCTCCTAGCATGGGGGGTGGACCTTAGGGTTCCACATGGTCAGGTGGAATGTTTTTTTTATCCATTGGGTTTCCCAACTATTGTTCGTGTTCGAGGAGGATGTACCTCATGTAGCAGATTTCGTACCTTGCACCATTTCGGGAGACCATTGCTTATGTTATGTAGTTACTTGTCTCTCATTCTACCATGTAATGTAATTTGATGTATTCTTCTTGTTGTTATAAGGGAAGCTTTGATGTAAAGTTGTAACAACGTAATAATGTACCCTTATGTAAGGGAAAATTGTATATGTACTCATTTGTTCATATTATATGATCTTTAATAGTGTTGTATCTGTGGAAATACATATTCATTCATTTAATTCTTTGGATTTGTAGTGAACTCTCGATGTAGTTAAATGATGTTCCATGTTTAGTTCTTGTTTAATAGTTATGTTCGTAATGCAATCACAGAACCTTGGAGGACATAGTTATGTTTAGATGTCATTTTAGATAAAGTTGGCAATTCATGTTATTTCACTACTTTTTAAAAAATTGTGCCATAATTTGTATTTAGTTGTCTTGTCCTTTGGGGTTCTTTGGTGGGGCGTTACATTTAGAAGGAGAGGATACATTAGAAAGGTTAGGTTTTGGAATGTAAACATTTTTTTATCACAAGATTTGTCCTATGTATTTTTTTTGTTATGTGTAATATTTTCTCTTTCATTTATATTTTGCATATTTTAGATCTCTATTTTATGGTTAATGATTAACATGACTAAACCAAATAATATCGATCCACTTTACATATTACTAATAGCCATATCCAAAACTTAATAGAAACATTAACATAACATACCCCTCACTTATAGACAAATGACTATATACAAGCCTAACTAACCTAAAATAAGTTTTAGATGGTTACAAAAAATCATAATTATCTAAATTAATAGTTAGATTATAAAAATGGATAAATTATATTTTTTTAATTACTAAGTGTTTGATCTTATTGAATTTAAAGCTAAAATAATAAAATAAAATATTTACATATACTTCAAATACTAAAATTAAAGAACTAAGAGTTGGTTCTTTATAAATAAAAAATGATAGGAAATACAAAGTGAGAGAAGCATGTTTTATTTGACAATTGGTGATAAGTATGTGAAGAAGGTCAAAAAGATATATTATAATGATGGAATCATGTTGTATGCTAATTATATTCTAGTTCTATTTTATACAACCAAAGGTGGCAGTGTTGTATTATGTGTATTATTGTCTATATAGCCATGATATTATCCACTCTTTCTACATGTGTCATATATGGTTGTATTGGTTTCTAACTAATGTGCTAGTGTCTCATACAATTATAACAGGGTCCTATAACTATAATTGTGCTATATAAACTCCTATAACTAATCTAAAAGAGTTGTTTTCATAAATAATGGTGTCTATGACAGATTTAGGGTTTGTCCCTATCAAATTCACATGTTTATTCAATAAAAATATTGAAATTGCTTAATTTTGTGCAAGTAGCATGCAAGATGAGTGTGTTTAACTACAATAACAAAATTTTAGCAATAGAGGTGCCTACTATGTGTGGTTGTTATTTTTGTGTGTAGGTGTTGTCTATTGTGTTTTGAGTGATTCCTGAGTAATATAATTACATGTCCATTTAGCCTCTACTATTAAACTTGCTTTTCATCATTAATGTACTTTATTGTGTAGATTAAGATTTGGATTCATAAAGGAGGGGAAAAGAAAGAGTTTGGACAAAAAAATCTATTTTGAATGTGAGAAATGTAATAAAGAACTTGAGTTGGTGAGATGGTGTCTAAAGTGACAAAACGATAATGAAAAAAATACTGAATATATACTTTTCTTCTTGACAATATTATTGAAAAATTCACTTTTTTAAAATATTACATATAGAAAATCATTTTAATATAAAATTTGAAAAATGAATCTTTTATTTTTCCAACTATATAGATAAACAATATTTACTGCACAAAATGTCTACCACAGTGTTATTACTTTGATTTCAACCAGCGAAATATTCACTCATCTCTGTTATCCAATTATTGTTGTCCTCCACTTTGAATAGCTTATTTCATCAATGTATCTAGACAGCGAAAATTTTAGTTGGCCTTCCAAACTTTTGCAATTCAAGAATAATGTAATATTGTAGGTGGTTAGTTTTTGTTAGGACCTTTACATTCTTATCCTGTGGAAAGTCTTAAGTTTAACCCAGTTTGTGTGACTTTACGCATGACCAGGACCCATTTTTAATAGTTTGTATATTGTTCCTTTCAAAAGTAATATATGAACCTATTTCATTAAAAAGTATTAAAAAGATGTGTATGGATAGGAATCCCAATCATCAAGATCACTTCTATAATAGAAATACTTATTTAACTATTTCTCTATAAATACTGCCTCTCATATATCACCACCTTCACATCCAGTACATAGAACTTGTCCACACTGAATGATAAAGGTTATAGAGTAGTACAATCACTTCTATAATAGAAATACTTATTTCACTATTTCTCTATAAATACTGCCTCTCATACATCACCACCTTCGCATCCAGTACATAGAACTTGTCCACACTGAATGATAAAGGTTATAGAGTAGTACAATTTATTTACAGACATTGAGACAAAGGGAGAGAACCCAAATGCTTATATAACATGAGGCTTGCTTCTTATATTTAAGTCTTTATGACTATTACAGCTATTTCTATATTATATATATCATTGAAACTATCCACAGGTGCCCAGTCAATTCGTTTTACTATGCTTCTGAGCTTCGTCTAAATTATCTTCTGCTATCTCCTTGTAGATATTAGTATTAGGAGTAATAATAGTTAAACTTCAATTCAGGATCTCCATTGTAGCTTCATACCATATATTGCCTGCATAAGATATGTATTGTCAGTATAAAGAGAGAGAATCAACAAACCAATATTAATTAGAGTGAATTGATGCCCAAAAGTAAACATTAATATGGAGGTTTAGATATAATCTATTCATGTTATATAGAGATAGGGCAATGACTATGGACAATATCATTATCACTTTGTTCTCCATTTTCTCTAATAGCAATGAATCTGATATACACAAAGCATTCATCAACATAGTGCATTTTTCCTAGCAGATGTTAAAGAGATTAATATCCCTAGTATCAGACTACTAGAAAACAAATTTGATTCTAACACAGTAAATGAAGACCTTCATTTGGGGATTCTTCTTAGTATCTTCAATATTTATAATGAAAAACCAAAGCAACATGGCCAAATAATAAGAGTGGACAGCCAGGCAACTTTAAAGATAGCCAACATTTATAATGAAAAACCAAAGTAACTTGGCCCAATAATGGACAGTCTCTGCCAGAAAATAGCCAAATTTGCTGAAGGACAATGTAAATCGGATTCCAAGGAGTCATTCTGAAGGGTTTGTATGGTTTGCACAACACTGTCACCCACATTTCAAAACATTGCTGAATGACAGTAATAATTAAGATCTGAAATTTTCATAAAGCCAAAGTACTAACATTATCTTACAATGAAGAGACCTGTGATATAGGTAATCTACAATGAAGTTAAGACACTATACTAACCAGTTGAATATGTTAAGAAAACTTGGAACCAAACCAATTTGTTTTTGGAAGAATACTCAGATAAGTATGCATTATGACTTATAGCTATCATTGTAGAGTGAGAACATTTAAGTTAGTGAAAAAGTATAACATGCTTGCTAAGAATTAAGTTTCTAAATATACCTGCTTTCCTCGTCTCCATAATTACTAGGAAAAATCAACCAGAAGATTTGTACTTGGGGGAAGGCACTTTGCCTGATTCAATGCAAGTCAGGTCATCTAACAGAATCTCATAATGCCTTTTTACTTCCTCGGGAGATTTCCCATCAACCATCGCAGCCACCTTTTGCCAACGGTCAGGAGTGTCTTTGTCATAGATGGCTATGGCGCTCTCAAACAATTTATTTTGCTTGGCTGTCCAATTTGATGCAGTGCTTCCCCCAGATGAAGAACTTGCATGACTGGCCATAGTGTTGAACTCAAGCCTTCAGCCAAAGAATCTCGGGGCTGATTTAGATGGACAATATATTGCACTTTTATGTGCTATGCCAACCCTCCAGTCACAGTTTTTGTAATAGAACTTATAAAAGACAGAAGACCCCACTCGTCCAATTGGTCAAAAAGTAAAGGAATATTCAAAGCACTCCTAGAATACTACCAGCATCAAATCACCCAAATACTCTTAAGCTCCAGCAAGACAGTAGTCACAGTACAATTACAGAAAAAAGTGGAGTGCCCAATTCTTTGGAACTGTACAGAAGCAAAGACAAAGGTGAAGAACTCAATTCAATTCTATACCCAGTGAGGAAATTCAGTAGAATATGTAAATAAATCAAATGGGACCAGTAACGTCTGAAAGAAAAGATGTGGGATGAAATTCTCTAGAAAAGCTAGAGTTAAGGATGTTCTCAAGAGTCAAAACCAAGCAAATCGGAAGAGAACCAAATCTTGAATTCTAGGACTAAAACAACAGAAAAAGTATGAAAGTGGATTAATAAATGACACCAAAATGCTTCAAATAGCTTGACAGACAATAAAATTGTACACAAACTAAGGACAAACTCGGGTGGACTGCTTAAAAAACAGAGGTTGAAGCTTTGGTGGTTATCGGATACAGGGCAGGTGGGTGATGAGGATTGAGACTATGCAATTCAGCTTAGGTTGTATGGCTATGCATTGGAGTGTCCCTTAAATAGAGGGGAGGTTAGGTTGTGTAATAATCAGCCACTTGTTGGAATCTTAACAGAGTACTGGAAGGAATAACAAATCCAAGCAAGCTAGAAGATGAATATGACTAGTTATTCAGTAGAATCCATGAACAGGATTTCCCTTTATCAAGCACAAAGACTGAAAAATGCATAATGATAAAAATTTTCCTATGCAAGCCATTGTATACATTGGATATTTGATAGATGTGTTTAGCAGCTTATAAACGGTTTCAATAGATTTAAATGTCATGAGAATTCATGGTTGGATTTTTTGGTGTGAGGTCTGAAATTCATGGTATAAGGTATGTTACCCATTCATCCCAAAGATGTTGGAAATATTCTAATACTTTAGAAAGCCCTAGGCACACAATTTGTGTTGTGTACCTTTAAAATAATTAGAATATTTTTTAGCTGGAAATATGCTACTACTTTACACCTGCCTAAGCACAATACTTGTGTTTCCGTACCAACTAGTTGTAGTCTTTCTAAAGAAACTCCTAAGCTGCTTGTTTTGAAAGCACGCTGCTTTCTAAGCTGCACAATTTTATTATATCTGGAACCATAATGGTTGACACACAGCAGGCATGACTAGTTGAGAGTGTTAAATATTATATTCATTGTACAGATATATTGGCTGATCTCACTTTTACCAGTCACCATGTTTTTAGGGAGTAATAATGTGTGACTACTTCCCATAATATTACTTCTATTGAACACAAGATCTCTAGCCATCATTATCATCCTTTATTCTGTTATCCTGGTCAATGACAATCTTACCCGCCTTACAGAATATATTTCTCTGTTCTCTTTTTCTATCAGGCATCAAGAACACTGTATCATGAGTCAGAAAGAATGTGTTTTCTTTTCATATTAGTTCACTATCTCGGGTGCCAATTGTCTAAGGCAGGTTTGGCTGTAGACTAAAAGATTCCATTGCTCATGTCTTGATTATCCTTAACAAATCTGGGTTTTTCTAAGAGTATATTTGAGCAGTTTTGAATTAGAAAAACTTGAGCAAACTTCTTAATATTAATTATCCTATCTACAGAAATAAAAGTTATCCACTGCAACACAGGTCTCCATTCTGATTTGACCCACCAATTGCAGCAACTATACTCCTAGCATATGGGAGTGAATCTGACTGTTGCATGTGGGAAAATTGGTCTGCTGCATTATTTCCTCTAAGCAATAAAGTGTAAGACCGGGTGATTTTGTGGATATCAATATGTATGTTGTCTATATCTATTATCTCAGTATATCAGTAAAGCTGAATTAAGATGTTATGGTATAGATATCAATATTGGTAAAAGTATCAAAATAGAACATTTATACATGATTTGACTTAAACAGCACATTCTACATTCTTTGATTGATTTGTTTAGATGACTCATCTAAAATTACAGTAATAGATGAACCCTACTATATCTTTCTTAAACAAAGACTATTCAAATATACTTGACATGCTTTAACACCCAAAAAAAACCTTACAAGATATTTTAGCATTCCAAAACATACTGGCCCCTTTCACCTCTGGCTTAAAACATTATTTAATATTCTGTGTCTAACATCTAGGTGACCAATCTCAAAGGGAATAAATATCCATGGACTGTGTATCTCATCATAGTAAAAGAACAACTTTTCCAAATAAATTTGGAACAAAGTGAAAAGGTACCATCAAATGATTAGATCCATTTGCGACATGATAATGTTCTCCTCCCCTAGTTTCTGGCCAGACATAAAAGACCTCTAAAATAAATGATAGATAATATCGTTCACTGTGTTAACAATTCGAGGAAAAGAAATGAACCTCTTTGAATCCTTATGGCACATATTCCTAAAGTAGATGGAAGTAAGGTCATTTCAAGCATTTTTCTTCCCATGCAAGTTGCAGGAGAGAGATTCTTCTAAATGCTTTTGGAAACATGAAGCACATCTTCGAACCTATTATCACATCGATAGAGACAATGCATTCGATACTATTGTCTAGTCCAAAGATCTTATATTCAAGGGATAAAGATCAATAATGTTGGGAGACTTCTCATTATCATGATGGATAGTTAGATAGGGATATATCTTCGCTTTAGTGAGAGGAAATGAGGTCCACTTCCCTCCTGTCCACAAAATTTTCATACATGTCATGTTCAAAACTCTATTATTATTATTATTTTCTTCATATAGATTGTTATATTGGAATATTTTAACGTATTTGTTAGAATATAGAGCTCACATACATCTGTTGTTGTATGTCACCTCTGTTATATAGTTCTTATTGTGAAAATAAAGTGTCATAGTTCTTATACATTCATTGTGATCTTTTCTGTTTTTGTTTTTCTCATCCTCAAGCAGATTTTTAATGAATGACTTTAAATTTTGGCATTCTAAGAGTTGAGTGTTGTTAGCTTAAAAGTATAGGAGAATGGTTCCCCCTCAAAAGAACTCTTAAAAGTTCATAGCAAAATTATTTCATGAGAAATATCTTTTGAAACCCCTATAATGTGGTTTTCTCTTTTTAAGAATTTGATAGTTGCCTATAAATGACTTGAAAATTTTACTCTATTGAATTATCTTGTTCTGAGAATCCCCTTTAGAAGCATATTTATGGATGGATCAACAAATGATAGGTCCTTCATGAGGTCAAACTTGATGTCATTCAAAACCTCACTAAGGGGTTTTTCCTTCTTAGGTTTGTAGAAGTAAGCTATGTTAAGGTTGTTATTAAACATGACCTTTGATATGTACACAGTGCATTGTTATCTTTCACATCCTAGACCTTTGAATTTTTTTTCTTTATTAGTGAGCTCTACAATTCCATGTTTGGGTCAAGTTCCTTGCCTACCCTTGCATTGTTGGTCCTTTTGGACCACACCATTTCCTTTTAGGCAATGTTGTTTGTGCTCAGCCTAACAAATTCTTTTTAGCACATCCACAAAAGTACACTTGCATTGAGATATATCTTTCTAAATATTTGAAATAATTTATTGAACTTCAAAGTATCCTAGTGCATCACAATCAAAGTGACATATAATTTTCTAATACCTACTATACACATCAATCTTTTAAGAAAAATATCAAGGATTCTCCACTTTTTACCCATAGAGCCAAACTGATCTCCAAGCCTACATTTGAAACCACTACTCAAAAAAATAGAAAGGATGGACAATAGTTAGTAACTACAATAAAAATCATGATAATGAGCCTTAAAAACTACTTACTTATAGTGGTCTACCACTAAAGACTCTGTGTTTTAGTTTCAAATACTTTGGACAAAGGAAAGGAGGTTAGTGTCTCTCCACCACATAGGGAATCATTCAAAAGAAAAAAAAGCCTCAACTTGTTAGAACACTTTCATCTAGTGTGTTCTAGTCTCAAATAGAGGTGTTGTATAGATCATCATCCTATTCTCCTCAAGTTGTACCAAGGTACTTTTTTAGATCAACCAAGAGTTTTGAAAGATGAAGAATATTATGAAAAAGCAAAGAAATTTCACACCAGTTATCCAAACAAAAAGTTTCAATGCATCAACAATAGGAGAATTCTTGTAAAATAGATAAGGAGCTCTAAATGAGATAGATAGTGATGATATGCATGTAGATCATCCCTACTATTAAATTTTCAGTTGTAATTTTTTTAGATTCTAATAGACCTCCCAAGCAAATATACATGTAGTAGGATGTTTAACAAAGTTTCATAAACCTAGATATTCTCTATTTGTAAGAAGTAAAATCTTCAATATTTTTTATTTCTCCTATTTTTCATGTTATAAAGACAACTTGTCATTTCTTGCATAACAACCACAAGGATGGATATGATAGTTTTGGTACTTTCCTTTCTCCCAAATGAAAACCATACTTAGTGGACCACAAATGTGAACCCACCACTAGGGCCTTATGGGCCTCTTTTAATATTGGTAATCATTCTTTTGGGGTAATTAATGTTTATGCTTCCAATGATGGTGTGGAATAATATACTTTGGTAGTAAGTTGATTCAACACCTCCTATAGCTTGGACTATTTGTAGATACTTTAATACTATCTAGAAATTATATTAAATAAGTGAAGCACATTGACCATTGAAATAATGAAAAATAGGTGTGTTTTTTGAAAAGGGGTTAAAGGGGGTTCACCAAATATGGACCTATTTTCCTTTATTTCTTTAGGAAATAAGATCCACACAAAGAATTGCCTTACAACCCTTAGGTGAGTCAACTCAATGAGGGAATCTATTGATTTCCTTATGATTGAGGATGGGGGTATCAGTTTGAACAACACTTTTGGGAGAAAAATTTAAAATAGCAAATCAACTCAATTATGCTCATTCAAACATGAAATGCCAATTTAAAGCTTAATGCAAATAGAAATAGTAAACTTTCTACAAATCTGAGAAGGGTTAAACATTGTGTACCAGTCACTAAAAGGCAGTTTTGGGAGGCAAATTGGGACTCTCGCTCATGGGAGAATGGGTCTCTAATCAAGGATTTCAACTAGCTTTCAAGAGCCTTTGATATTAGTATCTAGCTTTTGTTTGATCCAAGTTTCAGTGTCGGAAGTTTGGAAATAAATCCTATAGGTGAGTTTTATGGTTTGACGACAACTTTGACAACTTTTCCAATTTTTCTCTTCAAGAGATCTTCAATCCTTCTTCAACCTAAGATCTACGACACAAACACAAGAGGGAAAAAATGTTTTTTTTTGGTGAATGGGTTTTTGCCTTAGTCAAACCTCGTTTGGGTAATTAAACCTTGAATTGAAATAATGAAACACGAAAAGGAATGATGAATGAATAATGTTGTGTTGCAACTCACCAAACCCTTGAATAAACCTTTTGAGGACTAAAATATTTATCTTGATCTTGCATGAAATGGCTTCAATGGATGTGGATCTTAATGCTTGAAATATGACTTTCAAATGCTTGCTTGAATCTTTGAAACCTACATCACAATGTTAGCTCTAAAAACATGCATGATTGCAAAAGACTTTGACATGATGCTTGAGATCTTGATTGCTGCAATAAATAATTGATAAATCTACTCTTGAATGCCCTTGATCATAATATTTTCTATACTTTTTCTCACTTGAATTTCTAGGATTTGAATTGATAAAAAGACCTTGTATTTATAGGCATGTATCCTTAATTTCTTGAAAAATTAAACATTACAAACCAACATTAAAATTTGAATTCGGGAACAATAAAATACCACCAAAAATATATTTAAAATTTAGGTTCAAAGGCCTAGGGAGGACCCATTCACCCATGGGAGAATGGTTCCCAGTTCCCTATTCCTATAACATACATTGCTCAAGGTAAAGTATTATGTGTTGGCATTAATTGTTATCAGGTTTCCCCTTTGAAAAATATAATTTATTAGGCTTGTAGATGTAAAATAGGGCTTATTAAGGCATAATTAAGTCCAATTTAATTGAGGGGACACAAACTAAGTGTGAAAAATGTAAAGGAGTAATTTTTTGACACTACATTTAGCCCCCACTTTAGTGAGAGGATGACCTTGTGTCAAACTAATACTAAAGTAGACAATCGAGAGAGGTCTCATTGCATAATTGTTGGAAAGATAAGATGCCAAAGGTCAAGGAGGATTATCAAGCCCCCAAGATCTAAGATCTCATGGAAAACCAACAAAGGAACAAGGAGACACATACATTTGTTAAATATGCAACAACAATGACAAGATACTCAATCATACAATGTCAAAGACTAGAAGAAAAGAAAAGAAAAGAAAGGGATGGATCAAGCCTTGACTATTAGTCCAACTCGATGTGGATCAAGCCTTAGTTGTTTATCCAAAATGTTTACAAGTGAAACCAATTGTCCACTATGCAAATAATAATGCACTCAAATGAGCTAGTGAAATCCGTTATCCACTAGGTGAGCTCCAGGAAGTGGCTAGCTAGCCATACCAAAGTTATACTAGGTTAGCCATACCATAGTTCATAAGGGGTTTTCTCACTATTTACCATCAGCTGAACTCTATTCAAGGTATATACTAATGTATGTGAGCTCATTCATCATCCACAATCCAAGCAAGTCTACTATACTTCATTTCATCCACAATTTGAGTAAACCCACTATAGTCAATTTCATCTTCAAGCATATCCATTTTCATTTATTTTTATCAAGTTCTTAGCTAGGTTATGTAGGAATTCAACCAAAGTGGATCAAATCTTCATCAGATCATCAAAGCTTACAAAGGAGTTGGGAAAGGGCCAATTTCTACACATAATTGGCACCAATTCCCCCATGGGATTGATAGTTTGTTCATTAAAATAGGATTCATTTACTTTCATTTGTATTATTCTACATTTTCTTCCTATGTTAATGTTTCAATCTAATTTCTTGGGGAATCCTTGTTCTTGCTTGCATTTCAATCTAATAATGTGCTTGTTTGCCATGTTTGTGCAGGTGTAGGATTGGGGTTCACAATATCATACTACAACAATTTATGCTTCAAAAGGAAAAATGTCAAATAGGACAATGTTTTTAGCTTTACCTTTTCTACACACCTTAAGGGTTAAATAAATCTTGCCATGTCCATTGATAATGTTAGGTTGATATGTTGTTGATAGTTTGGTTTTCTCTATTTTAGAATAGCCTAGGTGTAGGTGCAACTAGAATATTTACCAAAGTTTCCAATTTAGTTGTACTTGGGTAAACTATTTCTAACTTTTAGTTGAAACTAGCATTTTAAGAGGATGATCTCATGGAGAAAAACATTAATTTTGTTTCAAACAAGGTGGGTTAGGAGGTAAGTAGTTAAAAGTACATAGAGATTTAAAACATCAACGAGAAATCACAATAAAAGACTAATGTGTTAGCATTATGTGTTATGAAAATAATATAAAATACTAAAAACATTACATAAGTCTTTTGTATACTTTATTTAATAGAATATTAATAAAGGTTAATGGACATACATATAAACGGGCCTCAATTAGAAATGAAATTCACACAATCAAGATATGATGAAGATAAATTATAGGTTAAAATAATTTAAAATAAAATTTGTGCATAAAATATACTTTATTTAATTTTGTACATGTTTTTGTGAGGGCTTTAATAGAACTTCATGCTAGAGCATACTAGGTTAGATGTAAATAAATCCTCTTTCAGAGTTTTCATTTAACAATAGCAAGGAGGATTGTAATGACATATACATAAAAATCCTAAATCCTTTGAACAAATCGCTTATGGAGTTGAAATTTTTGTTATAGTAAGCTAAAAAATCTTTCCTTGAGACATTTTATCAAGCAATTCATGTGCCTAGACTATGCTTCTTATTTTATTCAAGCCTCTTCACCTATGAGTGCTAAAAAGGAGAAATGGTGGTTGATTTATTCAATATTCATCCATAGTTACAACCCCTATCCCTCTTCCCCCCCTTTATTAAAAAAAGAAGTGAGATCGTGTTCCTATACATCCCTCAACCAACTAGGAAGGGCCTTTGCTAATTAGTTGACAATTGTAAAAAAAGAAAAAATAAAATAAAATTTAATCTAAGAGCTAAATATTAGGCTTAACAATAAGGGTTGTCTAATTTGGTAGCTTATTTTGTTGCTCCTACTCTTTTAGTAGACCTAAACATGCACCCTTCACCCTTTCTTTTCATCTCTCTCCTTCCTAGGTACATTAGCTCTCCCCTTTCTACTCTAAATTCCCTCGAAATTGGTCTTGACAAATTATTTTATGTCATTTCACATCCCCCCATTGTGTGTCATTCCTTAGTCCTTTCTTGTAGACATGATGCATGAGGAGACAAGGGCATTGTTCCTCAATAATGACATGTTAAATGGACCTCCCCACCTTTTTTTGTAGGTGTCCATACCCATACCTTCACTTTATCTCTTTTTATTGTGTTCACTACATTCAAGTTTTCTATTTCCAAAATGATAGTTGGCAAGTGCTTTAAATTTTGGCTTGCTTCATTTTATTTATTTTCTTTATTATTATTTGTCATGATAAAAAACTTTAAAAAGAAGAGGGGTTGACTAATTGTTTAATGATAATCAACAATCAAGTATTAGAAACAAATGATTTGAAGATTATTTGAAATAAACAACTTCTAATAGAACATCTAGAGTGTAAGTGAGTTTCATCAACTATGCAACTAATCTGTAATGACCAAACATGACTCTTGTAGAAAACACAAACTGTACGTGTGAGATACTTACAGTTGATCAATCCTATAATTAAGACTTGAGACTTAGGATACAAAGGCAAGGTTGGCTTAGCATCATAATCACTCTCATTACAAAAATGATGAGTTTCATATTATTTGCACCATATACCTATAAGACCAAATAAATTTCTTAAATCAATTTCACCACCTAAACATTAATGTTCAACAAGTCTAAAAATGGGCTCTAGGAAAATTCACCACCAACAAATTCACCTCCAATAATTCATCGCCAACAATTCACCATGACAAATTCATCTAGTGGAAAATTAATCACTAGCAATTCATATCATATTGCTAGCAGTGAATTTTCCACAAGATGAATTTGTCATGACAGTGAATTCGGTGAATTGTTGGTAGTGAATTTGCCTAAAGCCTAAAACTGTTAACACACCATTTAACTATACCATGCCATCATCTAAAATTAAAGCAATTTAAACTATAACATTCTCAATCTAATTCACAGGAACAACAAATCTTCAAAAACTGTTAATTATCAAAACTATTAGACCCTAACATTTATAATTTGAGTTATGATAACCATCCACATTCATCAAGGTATGGTTAATGATCAAAACATCAAGGTTACTACCTTGATCCAAATTATATCAGTACCTCGGACATTAGCAAATCATGGACTTTGTGCGTATTATGGATTTGAGGCTTTCCAATTCGGTCCCCAAGGTAACGTAACTTGTTATCTTTGGATGCTGTACTTGAGAATCCAAGTATAATATGGTGGAGCTTTGGTTGTGGAATAATGAGCCAGTTGATAGAATCTGTGGCAGACTAGTGGAAAGAACATTGAATCACTCATCTCTATGAAAGCTACACAATGGATTGGACATGAGGAATACGAATCAGAACACACCTGTCAACCGAACAGAACCCACCAACAGGATTCCGTCCTCATCAATCAACAACACTGGAAAATACTTGATTGAAAAAAAATTCAAAACATGATACAAGCAAAGCCCAGGAGTGGTGCCCATCATATTTATTATCCCTCCTCACCATAGGGCCTTACAAGCTTTTTCCCATCAAGTGGTTCTAATATCCTTAGATTGTTTTGACAGTTTTACATACCAAGTTGATTGAGTTGGCTTTGTGGGTGTCTAATTCATAGTATAAGATACATCATCTCCTAGGGCTTCCCAGTATGTTGGCAACATGCTACTACTTTACACTTTACAGTTGCCCAGGGGGGGAAAGGCCTCTGTACACCAAGAATAAGGATTATTTTCAGGAGCCAGCTATTTCTTGTCTTTTCTAGATAAACTTCTGACCTACCTGCTTGCCAGCCCTTAAAGACTGCTACTTTGTCAGTAGTACAATTGAATCCTCTTGACGCCATAATGTTGGCAAACAATAGACATGATTAGAGCTTGTTAAGAATAGATAGTTTTACTTTATGGATGTATTGAATGACATCAACTCTGAAATGCTTTTGGTGGGGCAGGGAGGGTGAGAAGTTGTGAGATTCAGTGTGACTGTGAAGTGACATGATAATTACTGCTTTACTTCAATAATCTAGCAGAATAAAGTGCAGCAAGCAAGCTAGTTAAACCAAGTTTATACAATCAGTATTATTCTAATGTCTGCATTAGATGAAAACTTTTATCTACACACTTTTCCGACCAGGCATCCACAACATTGTAATAGAAGTCTTGATGGGCACTCACGATTTCTATATTGGTACACTTTCTAACTTTACACTTTATTGAAGGATCAGGCAGAGATAATAAAATAAAATTCTTTAACACAGAATAGCCAATTCAATTCTTTGCTGCTTCAGAGCAATTCCATTACTTGAAAAAACTATTTTTTAAGATACAAACATTCAGCTCAAATAAGCTTACAACAAGGCACAAAAAATAAATACAGTCTTAAAAACATTACGGATGCCAGCAAAGAAATGATAAGCATAGTCCAAACGAATTTAAAACCATGTCCTTATACATATAAAAACAGTCCTCAACACAACTATCCGCTAGCACAAAACCAAAAAAAGGACAGAAGCCATCAAATAACTGAGCAACACCCGCGTTACCGCCAACGGTTAAGAAAATGGTCGAGGTGACCGCGGCAAACGAGTGCACAGACCAGAAGAAGATCCACCGCAAAACCGTAGCGGTTAAGAGTCAGACCACGGTAGATGCGGTGACGACAACGTCGGTCAAAGGTTGAGACGAGAACAGATAGCACGATACCGCTCGTGGTTAAGCAGAAGACCACGGGAAGACGGTAGCAGATGTCATGTGGTTAAGTGCAGTACCGGAGGAGAGGGGCGGTTAAGCCGTGGTAGCGAGGTGACAGTAGGAGACTGCCAGGTGGTTAACCGCGCAACCGTTAGCTGTGGAGAGCATGACTACGGTAAAGCGGTAGGAAGAGGAACCAACGCCCGTGAGACTGTGAAGAGCAGAGGGAGTGGCCAAGGTAGCCCGGTGGAGTTTGCAGATGCGTGAGCCAATAAAGAAGAGGGTGCGGGGGTGTGGAAAACGTTGACATCCACTGCCGATGATGACTACAACGGGTTCGTGCAAGTTGGACGAAATTCCAACACTCCCCCTTGAGTGCAACTCGCGCCATTCTTGAGTCCCAGCCAATTTCTTTGAAAAGTAAAGCTCTCTGTGCCCAATGCCTTGGTGAAAATATCTGCTTGTTGTTCATCAAACCTGCAAAAAGTTAGTGAAATTTCTCTGCCAAAAATCAATTCCCTGATAAAATGAAACCTTGTATCAATGTGCTTGTTTCGCTTGTGAAATACTGGATTCTTCGAAAGAGCGATGGCTGAATTGTTATCATAGTAAATTGTTGTTGCATCTGTCTGCTCATTCTGAATCTCCATCAAAACTCATCTCATCCATACAGCTTGACATGATGCTCTGGTGGCTGCAACGTACTCAGCTTCAACTGATGACAGTGTAACTATTGGCTATTTCTTTGAAGCCCATGCAACTACACCACTTCCAAAGCTAAAAACATATCCAGATGTGCTTTTTCTATCATCAACACTTCTAGCACAGTCACTATCTATATAACCTGTTAATCTGAAATCATTTGTTTTGGAATATTGGATTCCAAAATTTCTTGTTCCACTGATATACCTTAAGATTCTCTTTCCAGCTTTCCAATGATTCTCCTTTGGTATTTCCATGAATCTGGAAATCAAGCTGACTGCATACATAATGTCAAGCCTTGTGGCTATCAAATACATTAAACTTCCTACTAACTGTTTGTACAAGGTTGGATTAACTTCTGAGCCTTTGTCTTCTCTACTCAATTTCAGTCCAGTTACCATTGGAGTAGGTGTTGACTTATAGTTTAACATATTGAATCTTTTTAAGACATCCTTTGCATATTTAGACTGTGAAATAAAAATACCATCTTTGTTCTGTGTTACCTCAATGCCTAAAAAATACTTCATCATGCCCATATCTGTCATTTCAAATTCTTTCTTCATTTCTGTTTTGAAAATTTCAACTGATAGATTCCCTGTTAAAATCAAATCATCAACATACAGGCATATTATCAGAATTTTACCTTCATCATTCACTTTGGTATACAAAGTGGGTTCACTGTCACATCTGGAAAAACCATTGCTTGTGAAATAACTGTCAATTCTACTATACCATGCTCTTGGGGCTTGTTTTAAACCATACAGTGCTTTTTTTAGTTTATAGACTTTATCTTCTTGTCCTGATATTTCATATCCTTGTGATTGTTCAATGTAAACTTCCTCTTCTAGATATCCATTAAGGAATGCTGACTTCACATCCATCTGATGTATTGACCACTTGTTTTGTGTTGCTAAAGCCAATAACATTCTGACTGTGTCAAGTCTTGCAACTGGTGCAAATGTTTCATTGAAATCTACTCCAGGCTATTGTGCATAGCCTTTCACCACTAATCTTGCTTTGTGCTTCTACACTTCTCCATCTGCATTTATTTTAGTCTTATAAATCCATTTAACACTAATAACATCTTTGTCTTTTGGAAGACTTTGCAATTCCCAAGTCTGATTGTTTTCTATGGAATCTATCTCATCATCCATTGCTGTTAACCATTTCTCTTCCTTGATTGCATCCTCATAATGAATAGGATCTTCAACTTGTGAATAAAATGCATAAAGTGTAAATTGTTGAGAATTGTTCTCACCATCATTTTGATTATAAATATCAGTCATGCTTCTGATTTTTTGTCTTCTCATACTAGCCAAAGTAGGATTTGATAAGTCACTTGAGTTTGCAGAATGTGGACTTGAAGGTCCTGTGCCAGAAATTCTTGTTGTGGAAGGTGTCTACAGACCTCTTGTTGCTGCTCTAGTATTACTTGCTGGTGTCAGTTGTTGACCGCTTGCTTGAGGTTGATTGGGAACAACAAGAGCAATAGTTTGAACTGTATTATCATTCTCATCTTGTAGGATATTAACAGTAACATTGACTGTATTTTCTTTGCTTCCATCCCATGCTTCATCTTCAATAAATTGGACATCCCTGCTGATTATAACGTTCTTAATAGATGGATTAAACAATTTATATGCTTTGGATTCTTAACTATATCCAATAAAAATGCATTTCTCTCCTTTGTTATCTAGTTTTCTTCTCAATTGTTCAGGAACATGTGCATATGAAACACAACCAAAAACTCTCATGTGTGAAACACTATGCTTTTTACCTGTCCATGCTTCTTCAGGTATTATATTCATTACACTCTTTATTGGGCATCTGTTCATGATATATGCTGCACAAGATACAGCTTCAGCCCAAAATTCATTTGTTAAATGTTTGGCTTTTAACATACTTCTAGCCATCTCCATTATGGTTCTGTTTTTCCTTTCAGCTACACCGTTCTGTTGAGGTGTGTATCTTGTTGTGAACTGTTTGTGTATTCCATGTTCTTTGCAGAAATTTAAGAAATCTCTTGAAATGTATTCACCTCCTCTATCTGTTCTCAGAACTTTGATGAAACAACCACTTTGTTTTTCAGCTAAAGATTTAAATTGACAAAAATAACTAAACACATCACTCTTCTATTTCAGAAAATACACCCATGTCTTCCTTGAATAATCATCTATAAATGTCAGAAAATAGAAACTACCACCTATTGAAGGTGTCTGCATTGGACCACACAAGTCTAAATGAACTATCTCTAATGGGGCTCTTGCTCTAGTGGACTTCCATATTGGAAAAGATTCTCTATGTTGTTTTCCAAGAATACAACCCTCACATACACTTTCTGGTTTTTGAATTAATGGAATTCCCTTTACCATGTTCTTCCTATGAAGTAAGTTCAAACCACCAAAGTTTAAATGACCAAACCTTAAATGCCAAAGCCAATTCTCATCCTTAACCTCTGCCTGAAATACAGTTTGACTAACATTTGATACATCTTTTGCTTGTGCAAAGTTTGTACTTAAAGCTAGCTAAATTCTCAAAGGAAACATTCTATTGTTTGTCATGTGATTTTTGCAATCAACTGGCTACTTGGGTATTTGTCTAAAATAGTGCACAACCCATTTTTGAAAGACACTCTATAACCTTTTTGAATTAACTGTCCTACACTCATCAAATTATGTTTAAGATCAAGCACAAAATAAACATCAGAAATATATTTTTGCTCCCCCTGCTTGGTTAGAATATTAACATTCCCTTTTCCTTTTACTGACACTTTGTTGTCATTTCCCAGGGTAACATCTAACTTGATCTTCTCATCTAGACTTGTGAATAACTCTAAATTCCCTGTCATATGATTACTACAGCCTGAGTCTAAAAACCAAACTTCTTTCTCACTAGCTTGAGCTACATTATAGGCTAAAAACATTGTGCTCTTATCAAGTCTGTTGTCTTGACTTTCTCTAGAAAAATTTTCATTTTGTCTACCCGTTTCATACTGTTTCTTTCTACACTCATTCATATAATGGCCAAACTTTTTACAATAATGGCATTGGACCTGAGATTTATCATACCTTTGCCCTTGAGGAAAGTTTTGTGATGGTTTTTGGCTGCTGCCTCTTCCACTTGAACTTGACTGGTTATTTCTTCCACCTCTATTGAAACTTCTTCCTCTTGATCTAGAATTCGTTCTACCTCTGCCTCTTCTTTGGTTAATTGAAGCTTGTGACTTGAATGCATGCTCCAATGAAATATTTGCAGTTCTGCTGAGTTTGTGCTCATGAGAAATTAATGAGGCATATAGCTCATCAACTAAGTATTGTGTGAGATCCTTTGTCTCTTCTATTGTGACTGAAATTGTCTCAAATCTTGAGGGTAAGCTCCTCAGAATTTTCTCTATAACTTTGACATCTTCTAGTGTTTGTCCATGTGTCCTCATCTGGTTTTCCAGTCCCATTATCTGAGTAAAATATGAATCTACAGACTCATTTTCTTTCATAAATAGAGTTTCAGACTCTCTTCTCAGTATCTGTAACTTTGCAGTCTTGACTTTGTCCATTCCTTGATATGCTATTTGTAAAATGTCCCATGCTTGCTTGGACTTGGTAGTGGCTGAAATTCTGGGAAAGATACTCTAATGTACTCCTTGTAGAATGAAGAAGTGAACTTTTGAATCCTTCTTCTTGTTATCCTTCAACAAGTCTTTCTTTGCTTGTGTCAATGCATTGTATGCTGCTGCATCTGCAGGTTCTGGAAACCCATTCTTTACATACTCCCATAAGTCTTGTGAACAGAATAAAGCTCTCATTTTTACATACCAGTAGTCATAATTATTTCCATTCAACTGTGGAATTTGAGGATTACTCAAGCTTTTGCTTGCTGCCATGATTGTTCATACTTTCTCTAACTTAACCTTACAGCTCTGATACCACGTGAAGGATCAGGCAGAGATAATAAAATAAAATTCTTTAACACAGAACAACCAACTCAATTTTTTGCTGCTTCAGAGCAATTCCATTACTTGAAAAAACTATTTTTTAAGATACAAACATTCAGCTCAAATAAGCTTACGACAAGGCACAAAAAATAATACAGTCTTAAAAACATTACGGATGCCAGCAAAGAAACGATAAGCATAGTCCAAATGAATTTAAAACCATATCCTTATACGTATAAAAATAGTCCTCAACACAATTGTCCGCTAGCGCAAAACCAAAAAAAGGACAGAAGCCATCAAATAACCGAGCAACACCCGCGTTACCGCCAACGGTTAAGAAAATGGTCACGGTGACCGCGGCAAATGAGCGCATAGACCAAAAGAAGATCCACCGCAAAACCATAGCGGTTAAGAGTCAAACCGTGGTGGATGCAATGATGGCGACGTTGGTCGAAGGTTGAGATGAGAACAGATAGCGCGATACCGCTCATGGTTAAGAAAAAGACCACGGGAAGGCGGTAGCAGATGCCATGCGGTTAAGTGCAGTACCGGAGGAGAGGGGCGGTTAAGCCGTAGTAGCGAGGTTACAGCAGGAGACTGCCAGGTGGTTAACTGCGCAGCCGTTAGTTGTGGAGAGCATGACCATGATAAAGCGGTAGGAAGAGGAACCAATGCCCGTGAGACCACGAAGAGCAGAGGGAGTGGCTGAGGTAGCTCGGTGGAGTCTACAGAACCATGAGCCAATAAAGAAGAGGGCGCGGGGATGCGGAAAACGTTGACATCCACTGCCGATGATGACTGCAACGGGTTCGTGTGAGTTGGACGAAATTCCAACATTTATAGGATAGTATTCATTACGTGTTTGATTGTTCTTAATATTTATGTGTTGTCCCAAAAGCATAGTTGAACACGTCTGAACTAAATGAATTTTGTAAACTGCTTAACATGAAGTAATGCCATTGAAAGAATTTTTTATTGTGCCAAATTAAAATAAATGGCAATCTTGAACTTTTCACCTTTTTATGTCAATCTAAATTGAAAATGTTGCTTTCTCATTAATTCTAATTGATTAAAGTGAATAGTGATTTAGTGTAAATTTGTCCACTTTCATTTTGATGGGAAAATTATATAATGTACAATGATATTTTACATTGTTTATAGGTGCATAGTGTAATAGTATATTTATTAGTTGTTTGTCATTGTTATTAGTAAGTGGTAATATGTTAGTTGAGTTTAGTTATTAGTAGGTAGTGATATGTTGGTTGAGCTAGTCATTGATAGATAAAGTAGAATAAATAAGAATTAAAGAGTAAATGATGAGGATACTTTCCTTACAAAACTCCACACATACAATTAAACAAGAGAAATAAAGAGAAAATGTAGAAAGAAACAATTGCTTTCTATTATCTTCATGAAGTGAAATTACAATACTCAGAAAATAACATACTACAGCCACATGTGTCTTCTCATTAAAGAATTCTACAAGCCAAAAACCATGATCTGCACTACTGAAGCTCTCCTTTGTATCCCCTATTCTCCCTCTTTATCCAAGAAGTGTATCTGCCTTAGAATATTCTAGAAGGTGTAACCCCATTTTGGTGCTAGAAATTCTACCGTCTATTTCCCACTCTAAAAGATCTTTTTATTTTATTTTATATTTCCATAACTACAACTTCTTGGGGTCATAACTTTCGATCCGACCTGATTTTCAATTGTGATATAGCATTGGAAAGCTTGTGAAGAGATCTCCAGCCATATTTACCCAAATCTAATAGATTGTAAATTTTGCACCATGTTCTAGGGCTCCAAAGAGCCTCAATTTTTTAGTTTTAAACTTCATTGGAGAAATTCCCTGAGATGAAAATTTAATATCTTCCTAATGGCAAAGGATTTTGAGATGATTCTTTCACCAAAAATATTGTTTTCCAATTTCACTCCTTGGGGTCAATTTTTGTATCTATACGAACTCGAATAGGCCGACTTATTAAAAATAGCAGGTGACTATTTTTGGTTGTTTCAAACTTCTAACTAGATCCCAAAGACTACATGAGTCGCCATGGGCCCCAAAACAACTAAGAAAACTACAAACAAATGAAAATATAATATTTGTGGGTGATGCAAGATTTCCCTTACACCACTAGATGCTCTTGCATCAGTAAAAAATATTTAAATTTATTAAAAAAATGAAAAATATTTAATAGAACGATGATCATAAGGAATTTAAGAAAAATTCTAGCATATTGTAAAGGAAAATTACTTTTCCTAATGTAGATATGGGTTGCTTATAAATATAATTAATGAGGCACACATTAACCTATATTAATTAAAATAGATATGATGTAATGTTCCAAGCCAAAGTAATAATGCAAAATTGATTTATAATTTTCTACTAGCACAATATATTTGGATAGTAACACTATTGGACCCTATTGTTTAATCAAATCTTAGACAACTCAGACTAAATTACTATTTACACATCAATAATTTATCACTATATTTCAATCAACAATGGCAACATAACACTCAATGTTCTTATTATAGTAAATAGCAAATATAGATGTAATTATCGATCTCTTTCATATTACTATAATGATTGTAATATAGTTAAATGATTCTACAACAACATGCCAATTTAAAGGATAAAAAATAAATCAATATAATGTCATTAGAGTTTGTGTCTAATGTAGTGCAAATACAAACTCTATACGAGATCACCCTTCAAAATCACTAGGGCTTTTATCCTAGTATTCTCACACTAAAACATAAATGCTCAAAATATGTTCTAAAAGGAATTATGTTGATTCTATATTATGATGCTAAATAAAGACATTCATACTTGTATATCCTCTAAAAGTAAAATAGGCTAGCTCCACTGACCATACCCACAACCTCAAATTTGAATAGTGGTCAAGGGTGGGAAGAATTCCACTTTGAATGTTTTGGCACCAAAACAAACTATTGGAAATATTAGAACACATGATGGAAAGTTAGGATAGAAGAAGAAAAACATGTAAAAATTTTAGGGATCAAGAGTTTTCCATACCACAAGACTCATATTACAAGTCAAGGATTCAAGGGTTGAACAATGGCCATACTGGTAGTGGCAAGTCAGAAACTTTGACAAATACAAAGGAAAGCAATGGATGGAGGGAAGACATAGTAGGATGGACCAATATAAAAATATTACATGAAGAAGGGAAAAATAAAGTTGGAATAAAAGGTATACTTGGGATGCAAAAACACCATAAAATAAGGAAGAAACAAGAATAGATCTAATATCCATAGATTTAAAATGATAAAGTATGGGACATGACAAGTTTTCTTTGCTCAAAATTACTTATCCTAATGCAATTGTGGTTTTAGATGTTCTAATTTAAGTGGGCATTCCCACATTGCATCCTTCATTGGAAGATATTTGCATAGAATCAAATGCTCCTTGGTCAAAAATAGGTTCTATATAAAAAATAGGTTATATTATTCATAATTCAAAAAAAAATTGGTCCTCTCTATATGCAACTTATTTTCTTCAGTCAAAAATTTTGGCTTGTGGGTAGTTAAATCACGTGTTGTAGAACTCGTTAAATGAGAAGTGGTCAAAAATAAGTGTTTTCAATGTTTCATCCACTACATAACAACTACTTCACCACTACTCGTTCATTGGACAACCAATTAAAAATTAAAAAACTAAGCTATTTTCAAGGTGTTTCATTGGAAATAGATATGTACCAATAGTTATTTAATTTTTTGGTCAACTACACATTCAGTAGTGAACATTTATTGGTGTAAGATGCAAATATGTATTGGCATAATTAAAACAATGTAATGACTAAAATGCAAACAGTTATTGGGGGGTCAGGTAAGAATGGAGTAAACAACTATTGGAACTATGTTAGTAACTGGTGCTCTTCCCCTATTGCATTGCATCCCAAAGTGAAAGGAAGGGTGATGTCTATAATTACTAACATTTGACGCAATCTCATTACTCTTTTAGTTTGTCAAATGTGCATATCCACTATTGATCCATGCAAAATTTATTGTCTTAATTAGGTTGGTTGTTGCATAGATGGTTGTCATTGCACCAAAAGATTGACCTATTAATGTCTGATACAACCACCAAAGTTAATGAATCCATGGGAGGCGATTAAGCCATGTCACAAACCTGAGCTATGTGTTGCATAGCACAAGGAGACCAAGGGCACACACCTTGCAACAATCCCTCCAATGCAAGTGAGGGGTTCAAACTCGTGACCCAAGCTTTGATACCAATTATTGCATATACCATTTCCGTTGCACCAAAAGATTGGCCTATTAATGCCTAATACAACCTCTAGAGTTAATGAATCCATAGGAGGTGGTTAAGTCATGTCATGAACCTAAGCGATGTGTTGCACAAAACAAGGAGACCAAGGGCGCACACCTTGCAACATTGGTTAAGGGAATGGATATTTGAGAGAAACCCTTAAGAAAATCAATATAGTATGTGTAAAGGACAATGAATCCTCGTAACTATGTTAAGGTTCTTAGGGGAGGCTAATCCTAAATAGCTTATATTTTATCCATATCCACTTGTAGTTTATTTTCATCAATGATGTGTCCTATATGCAAGAACTTTGCCATGAAAAACTCACTCTTTGACTCTTTACTAACAAACATTTGTGCTACTATAATTCCTAACACTTCATCAATACGCCATAAGTACTTTCCCATGTCTTATTGTAGACAAGGATATCATAAAATAAGGCAAAGAAAAAGTATATCAAATTCTTGTAGAAAATTTGATTCATGCATGATAGGAAGGTCATTGGAGCATTCATCAAACCAAATGGCATGACCAAAAATTGATAATTTCTATACTGACACCAAAAATATATCATTTGAATATCCTCCTCTTGAACTTTGATCTAATAGTAGCTAGATTTGAGATCTATTTTTGATAAATAGAAAACACTATGAAGCTCATCTATCAAATCATTGATCTTAGGAATGGGCTATAAATTCTCGATAGTCTTCTTTCTTCTTCACCAATGCACATCCACACTGTGTCATTTTTCTTCTTCAAAAAACCACTAGCGAAGAAAAGGGACTTAAAATAGATCCAATGTGCCCCATTTCTAATAGTTTGATGATGGGTTTAGTGCCCCCTCCTCCAGCTCAATGATGTTCTCAAGACATTTTTCTAATGGTCTCCCTAGAGGAATACTAATAAATACTTACTATGTTTATCCAAGATTCTTTATACATCCATATTATATACCTTATTTCCTTTGGTTCTTTTTGTTACATTCAAAACGTACTAAGCTACCCATGTGAATCTCCTATGATAAAAATTATCTCCATTCCCTTAGCCAATAAAATATTTGGCACTTTATTTATTGTTCCCCATAGTAGCAATTCATTTGTACTAATTAAAACTTCAACGCCTTGGTCTAATTTTTTTTTATCTCTCCTAATGAGTGCAGCCATTGGAGAACAAGGACCATATTTTTGTCTCCTATGCTACTAGCATATAATCCATCCTTCATAGCATATCCTCCTAGATTAAGGTTCAACTGGGAGATAGTTATACTATATTGGATGGTGAAACCATAAACCACCATAACATTGAACCCTTTAAATCCTGCTATCTTAAAGCCTCAGTTGGAAACTAATCCCTCATAAATTAATTTTATGTGGCATTAGTGTCAATGAGTACAATAATATTTTTACCTCACAAAAACAAATAGATTTGAAAGGGATTATACCTTATAGTACCAAAGAGTGTGGAAAGAGTTCCTCTCAACGTAATTTTTTCCTCTTTTAGTTGATCTTATTCTCCAATATCTTATTCAAGTTCTTCTTCACTCTATTGTTTAGGTTCCCCAGACCTTGATTCATCATCATACCTCACCTCAATGTTATACACTTTTCCTTTCAAAATACATCTATATCTAGGTTCCCATGGCCCTTTAATGTACCTCAAACACAACTTATTCCTTCTAAATGCATTCCTTGCCTCGATGTTTTCTCTTGATAGGAAATTATCAGTATGATGTGCATTCTTGCAAAATGGTTTCCTCAGAATGAAGGTTGTTGTCTAGAACTTGTTCTTCAACATGTAAGTATCTAGTGTTAAAGTTTATCTGATGGCTTCTTATAAGGTAGGTATTTCAAATCCTTTAAATACTTTTTTGATAGATTCAATTAAGCCTTTGATGAAAAAAAAATCAATATTCTCTCTATAATGTCTAGTACCATTATTGACATCTTCAAAAAAAATATTAACTTAGTTCTCCACTAAACCACATAGTTTGAGTTGATTCAAAATTATCTTGTTGGAGCTAACCAAACAACTAGATGAGTCACATAAGCTCCTAGAATCAAAGTATGGAGATGGAGTGAAATTCCCAATCATAATTGGATGGTATGCTTATACTAGGTTGATAAATTCCAAAGCCTCTGATACAAAATTATAATTAAATAAGTTAAACCCAAAATTTGACCCTTTTGGTAGAATGGAGAAAAAGGCGTCTCCTACACTAAACCATATTCCTTATTTAGAATACTTTTAGGTTGAATGTATTGATGATCATGCAGTCAAGAAGAGGACTTATTACAAATTGACTATCGAGTAAATGAGGACCACAGGTACTCCTAAATTTCAATACCAAGTTAATTATAATGCAATAATGTTTCATAGTTCCTATGAGATACAAGGAGTTTTCCAAGATCAAATTCTTAATCCCAATTAGTTTGATTTAGAGGTAACTTATACAAAGGATCATACTCAGCACATTTTGGATAATAGTGGAAATTAGTTGGTTGAATGTGTTAATTTATGAAGGAAATAGGAAGTTTATCTAACCTTTAATAAACATTCATCTAAGAAGAGGAAAGAAAATGAGGAGGCTGAAATTGAAACCCTCTTAGTTAAGAAAATAAGAATATAGAAAGCTACAATAGTTAGATTAGAGGAGGGATCAAGTGCACTACATCATCAAAAAAGGTAGTTGAGTCAATCCACTTCAATCTTGAGTTAACTATACCATCTATTCCTTCATATCCAAACCCTACTATACCAACCATTATTCCATTTGCAATTTTACCACCAATCCTAGCTATAAGATAAAAAGAGAAAATAAAGAAAAATAAAAATAAAGAGCTAAATCAAAGTGGCAAAAATGACATAAATTTAGTAAGTTTAAAGGAGGCAAATGAGATTTCTCACTTTGAAACATACATGTAGATTTATGGTTTTATAATCCTAAAAAAACTACAAATGATGCAAAGAGCTATACAATTTTATTTTAGTATCAAATCTGAAGATTTTAAGGGGATTGAAGGGGGAAAATTAAGGGAACTAAATGGGATTAAGAAGGCTTAAGGGATGAATTTAGGGGACTTGTGGAAAAATATTATAGAGGAAAAGGGGACTTAAGAGGATGAAAGGGGTATATTAAAGAGGCTTAATGAAAAATATTAAGGGAAATAAGGGGATAGATTAAGTGGACTAAGAATAATTAAGGGGGAAAATCAAGTTGACTTCTATATACCATCCCTTAAAATGGAAGAATTAATAAATCACTTATTTAGTACCACATTAAATGTCTAGGCTTATTCAATCATTGCATTAATTCTCATCAAATAATAAAAATATCTGATTAAAGAATAATTATTCACCATATCATTCTTATGCTTGCAATTTGTGTTTTTTACTAGATTAGTACCTGGAAAAAGTGCCTTGACCCCAAAGCGGAATATCAGTAACAAAAAAAATAAACTTGAGAAAAGGCATATAGTCCTACCAAAAATAAAACAACTAAAAAATAGAAAGCTAGAAGTAAAGGAAAAAAACCACCAATAGCCAGAGGAAACAACACCCAAGGGCCAAAAATAGCTATTTGATCAAGTTTCGATTCTCCAATAGAGCATCAAGTAACTCCTCCCAATCTTCTTTGACCTAGATCATTTTCCCTTTTTTGATTGTTGTCTTTAACCAACTGAGGGTCTTTGTCTTTTCCTTGTTTCTTTCTTTCTTTGTTGATTTTTGAATTTCCTGAGATAGTCCCCATCATAGCTTTCAACATTATTCCTTGAGTGACAAAAATCAAATTTTGAATGGCTGATTTCATTCTATGAATTTTGTCGTTTTCACTACTAGCATTCATCTTACTCTCCATTTCCTTGAATTTCATCTATAAAGACTCTAGTTGAGATCTAACAAACATGGGAAAACCCTTATCAATTTCAATTCTATCATCTCTTTCATCCTTGTCAACCACATATTTTTGTTTGTCTAGAGGAACAAAGACTAACTCTTCGTCCTCCTTCATGTTTCCATCTTCATCAATTGTGTTTCCTTCTTCATCATCTTCTTATTTTCCTTTAGCTCCAATGTCCTACTTTTCTTCTTCGTACAACTCCCCCTTCTCAGAATTATCACAAAGCTCCACCTCAGCATCCTCACATTGCTCTTCCTCAACCTCAATCTACAAGTACTCCTCCTTGTCCACACTAGGGATGTCATCCTTAGAGATATCCTCAAAATGAGGAAGGAACTCCTTATCCTCATAGGCATCCTCATCCATATCTGAGAAGAATTTTATTTTATTTTCTTGGCATGCTTCCATAAACACCATTATACATGAAAACAATGTGCATCATAAATGAAATCCTCATCTATTGAAAAATCAATAAGCACATCATGAGAAGATAAATAAATTTAGGATAATTTTCAACAACATCATCAATATTCACTACACTAGATCTATCAAATTATAAGTTTGGATTTTATTAGATGCATGCTCGTCAAGGATACAAATAAATTGTGCATCAAAATAATTGTATAAATTTGAAATATTACTAAGTATATCAAACATTTTCAAAATATGAATAAAACCATATCAATTAATTTATATCTCTCATCAATTACGTGAAGTATCTTCTCATGATATTTCCATCTAATCTTTACTTACATTGACCACAGGCATAGTTTGAGGAGCCATGTTTCATATCAAGTACTAGGAGCCATGTTTCATATCAACTACTAGATAACAATAATGATATACCATATTGTGATATTTTTAATCTATAAAATTATCGCCATTAAAAAAAATATCGTCTCTCAAATATATTCTCTTTAAGATAACTAACCCCATGAGAAACATTATACCCTCACTTTTTTCTATCTTTATTATCATCATGCTTTACTTTATACAACCAAATAAGTAACAACTCATATAATCTCTAAATATCCAACTTTGAAAATTAGAATAAAACATCACCTAATGTACCATGTACAAAGAAAAAATTAGAATAATTATATATATATGCACATGTACATACAATTTTGTCAACGTAATCCATAACAGTTCTCAAACCTTTTTCTAATCAATCTCAAAATATGGTCATAATCAATTAAAACCATAAGAATATTTTTCAAAATTTTCATCTCCCTATTTTCTATGTGTATAATCCACAACAAGAGGCACTCTTATCCATTCACCTAAATAGCCATAAGATTGATTTATGGATATTTTAGATTACCCTAACATGCATTTACAATAAAAACATGAGCAATCGCTCTTACAAAGTGTCAAATTTTGATTGTTTGTACTCACTACAAAATGCATTGACATGATCCTATCTATTGTTTGAAAACCATGCATCCTTCTTTAATCCACCACTGTATAAAATAAACTAAATACCTTAAATGTAAATTTTGAAAATATTTCTACATAGAATTTTAATTTTAATAATATAAGTACTTGAGTTTATTGTGTACTTGTAATGTCCTAAAATAGTCTATGTGCAAGGGATTCCTCCATGAAGTGTGACCATCACACATGAATTTTTTCTAAGAGGAACAAGTATCCCTTAGTATCTTAAATTGATTTTCTTGTCAGTTTACAAAATGACTATGTTTAATATATGGAACTAGATCAAATTTTTAAAACTTTCCATAAATGTTCCAACAAGTAGTTCCTCTTCTATATAATCTAGTTTTGTGGCTGATTTACCATATTCAAAGTCATACTTAATGTACTTGTGTGATTTCTAGTAGTGACAATGGCCTACTACCTATATTATGTAGTAAAATGACATATACAATGAGTTATGAAATAATAATATAGATACACTTTTCCCTTGCTTATGCTTATATTCTCTTTTCATTTTACCTCTCATCTCTTAGAAATAAACATACGATTCGTATCCTTAATCCTAGAAGAAAAATATATTCCATACAATTGTTCTCTTTTCCATTAATTTGAAAGACACAATATACATTTATCTTTTGATTACATTTTTACAAACTAATACAAACTTTATTTATAAATTCGCATACATAACAAAATTCTTCTAATCTCAAAAACTTTTAACCTAAAATTATCATAAATTAAATTTCAAATATAAAAAATAAAATTTAGACTTGTATTAAAATATGATAAAATGATTATTATAAATAAGATATAAAATTAAAATTAAAAAATATTTTCTATCTAAATTAAATTTACTTGAAAGTAATAATTTAATAATGTCAAATGATTACCAACTCTCCTTCCTTCAACATAATTTTTTTTAAAAATATGTAACTAATTATACAATAGAAATTTTATACTACAACTCTTAACTAGATATTATTATTTTACTTCTACACTCATTCCTTTACCATTAGTCTATGCCTCTTATAATTACAAAGGTGCCTTTTTTTACACTTAGAAACCTCCAATTATCTTGCTAATAGTGTAGGCATATTTAGGTAGGACCTTTCATTTTTCATTTTGGCTACAATAATCTCACCAAATTGACCTCTAAATGGATTAACCCTTTTGGCCAACTTAGCATTATTATGTAAAACATAATTTTGGAGACTAGAGGGAAGAATTTGATCTTGGATGTCAATACTTCAAATTATAATGCAAATAGAATTATGGTTAACATAGTTACAATTCGGGATTCATAACTTCTAATATCATCACATTCTTAAAAAATTGAAGTCATCTGCAATGGCTCTGAGCAAGAAAGGGCGTGACCTGGGGATTTTGAATTCCTCTAGTGTTGTAGAGGACAATGGCGTTGAAATTGGTGACGAAGACGAAGATGATTGGTTATGTTTGGTATGCAGAAGATGGTTGGATGTGTTTGTTTGGCCTTCTCCCTTGGATATGTGGTTGTTCAAGATGCCTGGTCCTCATGAGCCTTGTTGGTGTATTGTCCACTATTGGAAGCTAAGTGCTTTTGTGTGTCTTGGCTTCCTGGACTAGTGCGTTTGGGGGACTCTGTGTTGAGTGGTGTTGTCTTTTCCCTTGTTTCCTCCCTTGCTGTGTGGTTGGGGATTGATCTACTCCTTCACAAGCCTTCGTGGGTTTGTTGTGTTGGTGGGTTATTGCCTTGGCTTCACTTACATTTTGTTGGGGACGTTTGTGATGCTTTCCCTTGTGGGAACCTTATTTTTGTGCCCTGCTTTCTCCTTCCATATTTTATGGTCATTAGTTTCGTTGTGTTGTGTACTGCAAATATGCCCTAGTTTTTGCTTTGTGTGTTGCTCCGCTTCTTAGGGGTTATGGATTTGTTACCTTTTTCTCCCTTGGGTGCCATGGTCTCTTTGGTTTCCAAAGTCTGGTTGGTGGTTCTAAGATCATGCTTTGAGATTTCCTTAGAGCTTTCTACTTGCGGTGGATTTTCTAAACGGGCTTATACTTTGGCCTTGGTTGGTTGGGGTTGATGGTTCTATTGGACTTTTCCTTATAAAGTGTGGGTTGTGGAGGATCCTATCGGATCTATTACTATTACTCCTTGGGGGAGATGGTTCCATGGTTTGGTGATGCTGCGGGTGTTTGGCCTCCTTCATCAATGGTGCTTGGTGGGAACTTTTGCTCGTCCCTACCCTATTTTGTTGTGGAAGGTTTTGTACTTTTGGAAAGCTTCCTGGCTAGTGAAAATGGTGGGTTTGGTGTTTGTGTTTGATTGGGGGAGGAGGCTATGCCCTACTGAGGTGTTGTTTTCCTCTGTTTCCTGCTACCATGGCGCAGCTAGGAGTGGCCTTGTTTTGTTGTTTATGGGGTTTCCCTTGGTCTGTTGGTGGCCCTTTGAGGTGGATGGTTCTTTTTTCTTAGGAAATATTTATTGGTATTTCGGTGTTGTAGACTCATGATGTGGTTGTGCATAGGCATGAATTTGCAACCCTAACGCAAATTCCCCT
>CM021105.1:56656633-56897526 GCA_007115665.2 Sequoiadendron giganteum | reverse complement strand
TAAATAGCCCCCCCAACATTTTCTCGATTTTTTGTGTGCAGGTGGAGAGATCTTGGAGCAAGCTGGTGAGAAGATTATTGTGTGAAATCGTCTTCATCGCCCTTACGGTAATATATTTCCTTTATCACATTCGTCTATACATTTCATGCTTCTTGATCTTATTTTGTCAATCTAGAAACTCTTAAACTAGGCTGATAGTCCCTTTTTTAGAGTATAACCTCATCTCTTTGGTTTTTTGTCCATACGGATGCCAACGCACCTGTGAGATGCCAGTAGGCCATGTTGTCATCCCAGAACCACGCTTCTGTCTTTTGACAGAAAGCTACCTAAGACGCAGAGTTGACTCTGAAGATCGACTCGCCTAGTCTCCTTTCAACTCTTGGGTTTGCAAAGTGATTGAAGGACCCATAGTCCTTATTGCTTTCATCTTGCCTATCCTAACATTCCCTTAGACTGAGGTAAGTTAGGACAGCCTTACTGCTCTTGGCCTTTCGTGACCTGGGGCCTTGTAGTGGTTGGTCCCCCTCTCTTACATTTTTTTCGAACCTGACGTGAACCAACATCTACCCATTTGTCAGTGCTCTGAGATTTTTCTCTTATACCTTTTGGTCATTGTACCCTTGTGTGTTGTGAAGGTTTATGAGCTTCACAACCCAGTCTACAACGTCTAGGCATGTTGTTAGGAGAGTTATGTGACACCTTTCAATGGAGAAGACGAAGGTCTCTTTTAGTTACACTACTGGCCTTTTCTCTGGTTATGTGGTTGGTCTGTCTAAGTAGGAGCACTTATCGAGGGGCGAATCTAGGTTCCTCGACGAAACTAATTGCATCCCTACCCCTCCTGCATCACCAACCTCCTCGTCCATAGATGAGCATGAGGTCGTCCATATTCCTTTTGAATACATCGCTAGTCTTAGTAAAGGGTTGGGTACATTGGAAAATCACCTAGAAAGAAACCCGAAGCTAGCTAGGGCTACTAAAGTGATCAGTGAAATAAGATACATGGTAGGAAAAGACCGAACAGGCGTAGAACTCTTGGCTAGTTTTGTTGGTCTGGTTGAAGCATGTGCCCCTTCAAACCATAGTCACATGGCATGAAGTGGCCCCTTTGAAGAACACGAGAGACAATTAGAAATGTTGATGCCTCCTACATCTGTATAAATGGTTGATGTGGTCCCTTTGGTTAGTGTGCTCGTTGCTTCTGAAAACTCTGAAACTATCAAAGTAAATAGAAACCCTTTAGGTTTCCACTTCACCCCTTCCATCACCTCCAATGGTGGAGGATTTAGTGGGATGATCGGTGGGGGATTTGGTGGTGTAAACTTCAGAAGTGGAGGTGGTATTGGCGGAGGCGGTGGCTCTAGCGAGGGTCACACTGGTGGTGGTGGCATTGGCAGTGGTTTTGGCGATAGTCACATCGGTGGTCTAAGAGGTGGCTCTGGCAGTGGTTCTAATGGTCCTATGCCTTCTAATGACCCTATTTTGAATATCCTTCTTTAGAATATGGGGAAGATGCAGAACCAGATGGCGAATCTTTCCCAGGCCTCGACCCAGCCTATTTTCTAGCCCTTCTTCTGACATAGCCAGTTGTCGGTTGTAATTCTAAACACTCCTTTCCTACAAGGGATGGAGATTCCTAAATTCGATAAATACGGTGGTAAAGGGTACCCGTAGACACACGTGTCCACCTTTAACACCCTATGCATATATTTATTCCATCACGATGCGTTGATGGCAAAAGTGTTTCCCCGATCCCTCAAGGATACAGCACTCGACTGGTATTGTTCCTTGCCTGATAATTCCATCTTTACGTTCGATCAGCTTGTGAACCAGTTCCTACAAAAGTTCCAAGCCAACATCGGACCAAAGATGACCTTCTCTGACCTTGTTCGGTGCAAACAAGGGGACAATGAGAAGATTATAGACTTTATAGCATGATATCAGGCGTTCTTTTCGCAAATATCATACCTGTTACCTAACTTCGAAGTCCAAAAGGTGTTCATTTGGAACTTACAAAGGCCTTGGCAAGAGAAGTTCGCCCTTATGAAATACCCTTCTTTTGTGCATCTGTGTGCAACTTTACGGGAGTACCAATAGATGGTGGTTCAATTCGGGGGTCCTTCCTCGTGCTCACTCCTTGAAGGGAGCTATGTCATATCGATCTCTAGAAGAGGTAAAGTTGTTGCAAATGTAGTAGCCCTTATGGATAACAATGGCCTCAGACGTGATCGAAAGTTTACGAAGTTATCAGAATCTTATTCCTCCATCTTGCAGAAGTTGTTGAAAGATAAGATCGTTAGCTTGCCAACCCCTAAACCAATTAGGGAACCATATCCTAACTAGTATGAGAGAATACATATTGTCAATACCATTGAGTTAACGAACACGATACCAAGCACTGCATGCGCCTACGTCATGAGATATAGGATTGCATCAAGGATGGTACTATTCATCTTGATGGGAATAAATTAAAAAACACGAATAAATCAGCGGCGAAAGCTAATAGTGAATTGCAGATATACAGGACCCATCTTCGTCACACTCTACTAACATGATTATCGATCCCTCTAAAACCATTTCTTACCCTAAGGCGTATGTTAACATGGTTACTTTTACTCCCTCTCATCGTCTTGCAACCGGTTCACCGGATGTAACCTTCACTTCGCAAGATGTGCCAGCAAACGACAAACCTTCTCTACTTTACATTCCCGCTCGCGTCAATGGCAACATTGTGAAAGGAGTATTAGTAGACCCCGCGAGTAGAGTGAATGTTGTCACGGAGGAGATGTTACTCTTGAACTCCCTGCAAAGGGAGGAATAGGAAAAAACAAAATCCATCATCCATACGCATGATGGTCTTTCTCTTAAACCTTATGGGTCGATAACGCAGTCCATCCTAGTTGGACATAGGAGCGTAGACATGGTCTTCAATGTCATTCTTGAGTTAGACCTATTCAGAGTGAAGTTGGGTATACCTTGGCTAGCTTCCATGAATGGGATTTCCTCTATAATTCATAAGTGTCTTAAGTTTTCCCATTAGGGTGTCGTGCACGTAGTGCATGATACTGGATACGGGCCTATGGTATCTCATGGGGGATACTCATTGGATCACTTTTGGCCCACTCCATTCAGTCTTCTCCCACAAAGAACAAATTTACTTTACAAGAACTATATGAAGTATAAAACTGGAGGCAAGGGACAGTCGAAGTGTACCCTTCTTGTAGCAGAGTCGCTAGCTGCCTCCTCCTCCTGAAAGGGAAAGGAGAAGCTCACTCTCTCTCGGGCTAACTCATCTACTCCCCTTTCTTGGGAGGAGTATTGGATGAATAAGCCTGGTCTCTACCCGTTGAGTTTGATGATGCCTCCTTGGCGAAAACCAAATATTAGGATATCGGATCTCCCTAATGGGTCTCCTAGACCCTGGTACTATTTATATGGCAAAAAGAAAGGCTCACAAAGAGAATTCACCTTGTGACCTCTTCTCATTCCCTCAAACAGGAATGAGCCCACCACTAAGGCGCTAGATTTGATTCCTCCTTCCATTTTTGAACTTGCTCCTCCTGTTCCCATTCAAGAGTCTATCCTTTCGCTGGAAATAGTTGTGGAGGACACTCCCATGCTTGAGCAGGAACCTTTTGCCCCTTCGTAAGCTCTGGCTTCTAGTTCGAAGAGCCATAGAAACCACCTTGCATGCGAGCATAAGCTCCGGTGAAAGGTTATCCTGGCTGAGGAACCCTCCATACAAAAGGAGGGGGAGGAGACGACCGTACCTCCTATTGTGTCCTCCTCTCTCCCCCCTTCTACCTCTATCATAACTAGCTATGAATCTCTTATGGCTTCCACTATGAGCGGACATGCACCTGGAAAGGTGCAGGTGTTTATTGCTCCTTCTATGGAGCCGCCTTTGCTGACCTCCATTTTGGATGTCACCTTTCTCAAAGCCTGTGGATATGGTTAATACTTTGGTTGTATCTGCTACAATTCTTTCCTCTTCTCCTTCGATCCACATGGCTTCGTCTATAGGGAGTTCACCTCCTCCGACGAAGAAGAAGGTAGAGCATGGTCCCTCCAACAATGGAGGACGTAAGAGGATCCCACCTTCACTGAAAGGTGGCCCCACGCTGGCTTGTTTTGTCCTAGTAATGGAACCAATCCCAGCCTCCCCTAAGTTTTTCACCGCTCCCAAGTCTCTCAGTGAGCCTAGTAGTGAACCTTAGGTGCAAACTCCTTCGTCTGCCGAGGTGAAAAATGGCACTCCCATTAAGTGTATGTTTAACTCAGTGGATGAAGTTTCGACCTTGTCAGCAATCTTCGCGAAGTCATTGACCTTAGACCCACAAGAGTTGAGTGAAAAAGACCTCACAAGTCCTTCTTCCTTGGCCCTTGTTGTGGGAGGATCGGAAGCTCCTCCCCTTAAAGTTACACCATTGCAGGCCCGTCATCCTTCCCCTATGATGATCTAGAGTGGGAAGTTGACGACCTCTTGGTTGACCAGTGTTAGGGGGATCCCCTCTTCTTGATCTTTAGACAAGATGTGTGTGTGTACTGTGATGTGTTTCCCCTATGATCTTGCTATATGTGTCTAGATGACCCTCATCACCCCAGTTGGTGCTTGGATACAAGTGTGGTGTTTGTGTTGTAAACCTTCCTCTATATGTATCATTATTCTTCCATGTTTTTGATTGACTTTCCGAAAATTGGGGATGATGCAAAGCGTCAGGAGAATTTAGGCTTCCTTCCATGTTGACCAATTTTTTTTATTTTTACTTTGTATTTCGTGCATTCTTCCTAATCTAGTTGGGGATTGATGATCTTTCGCCTTGCACCGTGGTTACCTACTATTTATATAAATAAAGGCAGATTTGATCCCGCGAAACCAGATCCCTCTGTTCCCTTTGTTCGCTCTTTATCTTTCAATCTTCTTTGCTTGAGTTGTCCCTTTCATGCATGACAACGCCACTTCTACATTACTTGATCTTTAGAAAATGTATTTGTTTCCAAATGAATCTTTTCTGATAAACCCTTCACACGTTTCTTCTTTGAAATTGTATTCTCGACTTGAAACCCTAACAGAACATGTTTCCTTCATCATGGGTTTGTAAAGAAAGGACTTGGACACCTTCCTCTGAAGTGGGAACGACTTTGATCTCCCCCTTGCATGGGGGCATAATCTTCCTTTTGAATTCCTTGATGAAGTGAACATCTTTTGGAAATATTCTCTAAGGATGATTCTATTCGAGAAAGAAGACATTAGATTTTGGACAGTGTGTCCCTTGAGTGGACCCTTCCCTTTCACGTTGGGTTCCCGAGGCACCCCTTCAAAAATTTTCAACAAATTCTATGGCATCTAGCTCGGGGGTAGGCCGACTAGTTCACTTCTTCATGTCTAGCTTGGGGGTAGCCCAACTAGACCTACTTCGCATCCTTATGTCTAGCTCGGGGGCAGCTCGACTAGACTTCACTTTTCAAACAGCCTGTCCCTTGAGTGGACCCCTCCTTCCTTTTGAAGGGTTCCTGAGGGACCCCTTTGAAAGACTTACAACTTAGCGATGGTCTGCGTGACTGCCTGTTCACTGGCCTACGCGACCACTTCCTGACATGTTCTATCTACGGGTAAACATGTTGCCCTCGCTGACTCTGCGGAGTCCCCTTTGCTCGGTCTCCTTCATGTGAGATTTCTTGAAGGATACCTCCCTGCAAGACCGTGAGCCTATAAGGCGCTTCGATTCTTCAGCTTTATAGTTCCGCGGAGCTATGAAGTCCTTAACTACACTTCCAAGTTCGTCAGACTGTGTTGTGCCTCCTCGTCAGTTTAGGTATACATCTCTTACCTTGTTACTTCTTACTACTCTACTTTACTGAAGCACTCATTAGTACTCGTGCTTGCTAAAGTGGGGGAAAAATGTATAGGTGCAAATTTTCACCCCTAATGCAAATTCCCCTTTACCCCCTTACACTTTAGAAAACCTAAGGCGGAGGCTTAATTCCACTTAAGCCCGTTGTTCACATCCCACTTGATGCCTGCTTTGTGTGTCAATGGAGGCATTTTTGTAGGGGATACCCACACAACGTGCAGTCATCCGCGTGGCATGCTTACATCCCTGGTAAATTCTCGCGATTGGAGTCTGTAGAGACATTACACTTCCTATTGGAAGTCGAAGTGTAACACCCCTCTTTGGCTGGTCAACCTAAATATGGCTATTTTTCATCTCCTTTCTTCATATTCACCTTTGATTCATCCATTTTCAAGTTGGACCATCTTGACACCATCTCTCCAAGCTTTGAGCATTCATCCACAAGCTTTCTAGTAGCACTTCACACTCCATAGCAAAAATCTACCACTACATTACTCTGATAGTGCGAGTGTAGGACAAACAACATTTTTTCGCTTTTCTATGTGCAGGTGGAGAGATCTTGGAGCAAGCTAGTGAGAAGATTTTTGTGTGAAATCGTCTTCATCACCCTTGTAGTAATATATTTCCTTTCACATTCATCTATACATTTCATGCTTCTTGATCTTATTTTGTCAATCTAGAAACTCTTAAACTAGGTTGATAGTCCCTTTTTTAGAGTATAACCTCGTCTCTCTGGTTTTTTAGATGTATGGACGCCAGCGCACCTATGAGGCGCCAGCGCATCGTGTTGTCATCCCAAAACCGCATTTTTGTCTTCTGACAGAAAGCTACGTGAGATGCAGAGTTGACTCTAAAGATCGTCTCGCCTAGTCTCCTTTCAACTCTCGGGTTTGCAGAGTGATCGAAGGACCCACACTCCTCATCGCTTTCATCCTGCATATCCTAACATTCCTTTAGACTGAGGTAAGTTAGGGCAGCCTTACTGCTCTTGGCTTTTTGTGATCTGGGGCCTTGCAGTGGGTGGTCCCCCTCTCTTACAGGTTGATCGGGAAGTTGTTGATGTCCTTCTTTTTGCTCCTTTGGATTGGATGCGTTGGGAGGAGGTGGTTGCCTGTGTTGTTGAAGTTCCTTCTTGCTACCATGCTCTACTTTTTTTCTATTCAATAGAGGTGAATATGGTGGTGCCATCTCCTATTGACGTGGATTTGGTGGTTGTAGAGATGGTGGGAAATGTTTCTCTCCTTGGTAGGTCCCTATTGAGGTGATGTGTGCTTGCTCTGGAGGGAGGTTTCTTCGGTAGTGTTGGTCCCCACTTCTTCCTCTCCTATAGAGGGGAGCCTCGTCTGTTAGAGGTGGTTTTGGGGTGGGTGTCTGGTTGGCTAGTGAAATTTATTGTTTGTTTCTCTGCTTCAACTGGTGTTTCTGGAAGTATTGTTGCAGTCTGTCTACTGCAGGTGGTTTGTGGTCTGGTTGGTTCTGTCAATCCTTTGAGCATGTTGTTTTGGGGTACAAGAATAGGTTGGTTTCTGTTTGTCTCAGATTTTCCTTATCTAAGCAGGAGGTTTGTTGTTGTTCAACTGCTGGAGATGGTTAGTGGCCTGGTTGATCCAGGAGTTTCTTTGGGCCCTCGGTCCTATGTTTTGGGTGTTAGTTTGTTGGCTAAAGGCCTTTAATGTTCCTATGCCTTTGACTTAGGACTGTTGGTTGTTCTAGGTGTTCTTTGCCCTGGTATTTGGTGCCAAGTGGGTTGTTTGTTTGGGGTGTTTTTGCGGTGCTTCCGTTGGTTCTACTTTTCTGTTTGTCTCTTTCTGGCCCTTTGGGCTCTTCGTGTAAAGGGTACGGTGCCCTATAAGTGTTGCTTATCTTATCAAAAACATAGTTACAATTGGTGTCATTTCTCACGAGTCAATGATATTATCAACATAGATTGTATATAAATTAAATATTAGTTTAATTATGTTAAGTCTTCTGTAATATATATATATATATATATATAAATTTGTTTAATGGTTGGTGATGAGAATTACAACTCATTACCAATTCAGACGAATATCTCAACATTTCAAACGAGTCAATGATATTCTCAACATAGATTGTATGCAAATCAAACATTGGTTTAATTATACTAAATCTTCTTCAACACATATATAAAGTTGTTTAAAGGTTGGAGAATCCTTTCATCACCTTTTATAAGAAGATGAGTGTTCTTTGATTTATTGTTAGTACAATATATTGGAAGTATGTTGTATATTTTTATGTTTTATAATTGTTTAAGGTTAATTAAAAGAAAATTAGTATATATATGAGTTTTTTTAATTTTGACTCATAATTTAATACATTCATATAATTTACAATATAACTTTTGCATGCATATTAATTTCAACATATGTATACATATTGAGTTTTTATTTTTTATTTGCTTCAAATCCTATATACATTACTTCTACCATACATTTATTTTTTATACAAAATATATCATACTTCATCGCATTAACATTTTTTAATATATATTTTCAATACCTTGAGATTATTTTTACAAAAAGAATAATTTCCACTGCATTAATAATAGAGATGACTGATATTGTTGTATAATTGGTTTACTAGAATAAAATAAAATAGATTGAAAAATGTTTTCATTTTTATTATCATAAATCAAAATTTCTAATTGTATATGTGATGAATTATCCACAGTGATGAATTGATGGTGGTGAATTTTTCACTTATATATATTTCTTAAAAACTTCACATTCTATTAAAGATACTCATAATTTAATATTTTAAGTCTTTATCTACCATTTTAAAAACTATAATTTCTTTTCGAAAAGCTAGTCTCAATATCCTCGCATCTCTTAATGTGTAACCACAATTGAAATCCAACCCCTTACAAATTCCACTTAATACAAATAAATCTCTTAAAAGATGTAACAATCTCATAAGCGAAGGCATTAGGAAGATCAAATCTTGACACTGAGGAATGAGATTAACAGATATAACATCAACTTTTGATAGTTAAACAGATCAAATCTACATTATGGAATAAACAGTTGCAATACAGGGTAGTGAAAAGTAGGAGGGGGAAAGGGATTCAAATGCTTCTAGAACTGTAGATACTAAAGGCAAATATAGTTATTTCTAGAATCTATATCATGCTTATGTTTGCCAGTATCCATCAATCCTTTTGCTGTTGACTGATTCTTTACTTCCTCTTCCTCTTCTGCTACTGCCTTGTGTAGATTAGTAAATGGTACCACACTAATTAAACGTCACTTTAAAAGCTTCAGTGTAGCTTCATGTGCATGAATGGCCTGTAATAAAGAATAAATTTTTGTCAGTACCCAGAAAAGGAGAATCAACATATATTATTCATAAATAGAATTCGAGTAGAAAAAAACAGTACTCTTCTCCATTTTCAAGCAATGAAGATCAATTACTATCTTTTAGTAAAGGTGGTTAGTCACTTAAACTTGGGGTTCAGGAGATGTTTATGGAGATTCTTTTCAGTAGGCAAAATAACCTTCCACAAACTATTCATACCCTTTTTCTCAAAGAATAGTGAAAAGGGTAGTTAAGACTTGGTTGAAAGATGGTAGGGCAGTTTAAGTGGGGCCCTGTCTCTACCTTGTTCACTAGAAGATGTTGGCTGTGTAAGCTTTTACTTTTTGAGAAGATGAGATTGAGGGAAATATCAAAGAAAGCCTATATAAATGTAGATCAAGGGATTTGATGTAAAAATTTACACAGTTTTTCCAAAAATTTTGGATATCAATTATCATGGACTGTGGAAACAACAGAATGTTATTAAGTACTCTTTATCTCAAAACTTGACAGAAAGGGTCCTTCTAGTGATAAGAACTCTCCAGACCTTACATTAAAATTTTAGATTCCTCTCAGAGCCAGTTTACAAGCATTGCCTTTATATCAAACTAGTGAGGTAAATACTTAAGTTTAGACACTATGTAACAGAAAAAATGGATGCTCATAACTTCAAAAACAAAGCAGAAAAACTGTGAAGCATCCTTAGCTTCTTGAACACAAATTATGATTACCATAGAGCTCTACCTAGGTAGTTTGATGATACAAACATGTGAAAAATTGAACATACAAAGAAATGAGTTTATAGATATGCCTGTTCTCATTTTCTCCCTATTTGCCTCCTGAACCCTGTCCATTAGAAGTTGAAGATTTGTACTTGGGAAAAGGCACTTGGTCTGCTTCAATGCAACTCAAGTCCTCTAATAGAACCTGATAATGCCTTTTGACTTCTTCTGAGGATTTCCCACCAACCATGGCAGCCACATTTTGCCAACGGTCAGGAGTGTCTTTGTCATAGATAGCTATAGCGTTCTCAAACAATTTATTTTGCTTGGCTGTCCAGGCATTTTTCCCAGATGAAGAACTTTGATTACCAGCCATGTTACTTTTTCAAGCCTCCAAGAAAACAAATTTAGAACAGGACTTGAGGAACAATAGTTTGCTCTACCAAACTGATATATTTGAAAACTTTCACTACAAGTTAGAACTTCAACTCTTAATGGACCAAAAACCCTACTGGTCTACAATAAAAGGATAGTTAATACATTCCTAAATAAACACATGTACTCTAAACTTACAAGATAAGACAATGCAATTTTAAGAAAAACTATGAATCCCCGATTCGTTCAGATGCTTTAGAGCTCTAAACCAAAGATATATGACTTAATACAACTCCAGAAAAGTGTACATATATAATCTTATAAAAAATGAAAAGATTGGGAATTCAAACTAGATTAAGTAAAAGCTAGAAAACTGCAAATCAAATAAAACCTGAGAGTATCTTAAGAAAAGCTATAGATGAAATTCACAAGAAAAATACAGTTAGGATAGTCTCAAGGTATCAAAAGCCCTGACAGAGAGTAAACTTGAAGGCAAACTAATGATCAGTTCAACTGTGTTATAAGGGAGAAAAAGCAAAAGGCTTTTAGGGGATGATGGCTGGCTTTGCAATTCAGTCTCCAAGGCAGGAGAAGCTGTTTGCATTGGATGACATACTTGGGCAGTCTGAGTCCTTATAAATGAAGTGGAGCTTCGATTGAGGAACGATGAGCCAGTTGTTAGAATTTGTGGTAGACCAGTGGAAGGAATAATGAGTGACCCATTTCTATGAAAGCTACACAATGGAATGGACAAGAGGAATACGAATCAGAACACCCCTGTCAACTGAACAGAATCCACCAGCAGGATTCCCTCCTCATCAATCACCAACTCTGCAAAATACTTCATTAGAAAAAGAAATAAAAATCAATGATAATGGCAAAGCCCAGGAGTGCTGGCCATCAGATTTATTTATCCTTCCTCACCATAGGGCCTTGCAAGCATTTACCCATCAAGTGATTCCAATATCCCTTGATTGTTTTAACAGTTTTAAATATCAAGTGGATTGAGTTGGCTTTGTGGATGTCTAATTCATAGTGTATGATGCATCATCTCCTAGGGCTTCCAAATATGTTGGCAACATGCTACTACTTTACACTTTACAGTTGCCAAGGTGAAATAGAGGCCTCTGTGTACCGAGAATAAGGATCAGTTTCGAGCACCGGCTATTCAAGTCTTTTCTATGCAAAATTCTGAGCTACTTGCTAGCCAGCATGCTGCTTTGTCACAGGCACAATTGAGTCCTCTTCACACCATAATGTTTGGCAAAAAGCAAAACATGATTTGAGCTTGTTAAGAATAGATAGTTTTACTCTATGGATGTAATGAATGAGCTCAACTCAGCCTGCACAGGTAGCAGAGTTGGCTTCAGTCATGGGTAGCGGAGTTGGCTTGGGTCATGGGTTTGTTCCCCATTGGTTTCGGTTTCGATTCCAGTATAGGGTTTACCCGGTTGGGACTGCCTTGTGGGCTGTTGGATTCCCCCTCAGGAAACTAATCTCACCTCAGCTCACCCCGTTGAACACTGGACTGGGTCGCAGAGATACCCCTTCATTAAAACAAAAAAATTAAATGAACTCAACTCTGATATTTTTTTGGTGGGGCAGGGAGGGTGAGAATTTGTGAGATTCAGTGTGACTGTGACTGCTACTGTGAATTGACATGATAATTACTGCTTTACCTCAATAATCTAGCAGAATAAAGTGCAGCAAGCAAGCTAATTATACCAAGAAGTTATACAATCATTATCATACGTTATTCTGTATCTGCATTACAGAAAACTTTTATCCACACTCTTTTCCCACCAGGCATCCACAACATCGTACTGGAGTGTAGGGTGGCACTCGGGATTTCTGTACTCATACACTTTCTAAATTCACTCTTCATAGGAAAATATTCATTATATATTTGATTGTCTCTAATATTTCTGTGTTGTTCCAAAAGCATAGTTGAGCATGTCTAAATAAAGGGAATTTTGCAAACTGCTTAAAATGAATTAATGCCCTTCAAAGGGCTTTTAGACTGGGCCAAAATAAAAAGTGTTATGCCAAATTAAATGTAAAATGCTGCTTGCTCCTAAATTGTTATTGATTAGAGAGTGATAGGGGAGAGGGCCCACCCTATCTTTAGAGGATCATGTCGAGTGTCGCATTAAAAAATTATAGTCATGTTATACAATCTTTGATGGACCCATCAATTTTGTTTTTAGCAGCTAAATTAAATCTGTCATGTTTTATGCTTCAATTGACATGATGTGTTCATTACTTGTCCATTTGAATGACTGACCGATCATTGGTTGGGTCCAACCCCAAGAGGTTGTGTTGTGCCTTGCACCCACGCCCCATTTCATTTCTGACAGAATGGGGACCCTGTCCCCCCTCTCTTTTTTTTCCTTCTTCCTTTGTTTTCCTCTCTCTTTCTTCTCTTCCCTTCTCCTTCTTTTCTTCCCCTTTCTCTTTCTCTTTCTTTTGAGTGTTTTGTCAGGCGTCAAGGTTTCAATATGTTTGATGTTAGCATGCGATATCTATCGGCCCTAACCCCCATCATTTTTCTTCTCCCCTTGTCTTTGTCGCCGCTTTGGACCTTCGCATATCAGAGTGTTCGCCTAACCCGAAAAACCGATGGTAGTGATGTCTTGTCACCTTGACTGTCATGCCAGTCAATGCATTTAAAACTGATGTCAGAGCATTTAGTGAGCATTGAATGTGGGTTTGTGGTAGTTGTCGAATAAGTTATAGGGCAATCCTAAGATTTTATTTTATTTTATCTTGTGCATTCAAATAAAATTGAGCTCTACAACTTCCTAAGAAAACCCTAGTGAATCCCCATGCTTTCCTTTTCCATAATTAGCTCTCGCACTTGTTGTTGGTTCATCGTCTGAGTGGCCTTTGTTCATTTTGCATTCCTTGTTGCTTGTTTTTTCTCTCGTTTCCGCATGAATCTCCAAATATATTCTATGTTTAATTTTTTTTCAATCCATGGGTGTTTTTGGTAGGATTTGCGTGTGGTTTGTGTGTGGGGGGATTTTGTTCTAGGTTTGATTTGGCGTCTTTGCCCTTGTTTTTGGTTTTCCCTCTTTATTTTTCTATTTTTTTTCTCTTATGTCTTTCATTTTCTCTCCTTTTTTTCATTTTTTTTCTGTTTATTTTGCCAAATTGAACTTTGTCTAGCCGCACCAATCAATGATGTTAATGACATCATCATATCAGGAATTCAAACTTTGCCCTACCTAGGTACCTCTCCATGTCTTGAGAGTTTTTGAAAAAATGATCTTTCGAACATCGGGCTTCACTTTTTCAGTTTTTCCCTTATCTGCCAATCTAATAGATGTTAAGCTGAGCTCCCAACCCCAGAAGTCTGACCCTTAAGCCTTAGTGAAAATTGAGCTTTTAAGATTTTTGAGTTTTGGGTGTTGGGGATATCCCTTACCTTAGGTTTCCTTATGAGATAAGAGTTAAGTGTGATCCCCGATGTTCGTGCTCAATACATTAGAGGAAAAGATCTTACTGAAATAAACTGTATATCGGGCATCGTTAGTTGGAGGTTTCAATAAAAGCATGTCTTTTTTTCATATTAAAACTTAAGCCAAAAGACCAATTTCTAATCCCCAAAGTGAATAGCCTTAATTGTTGTTGTACTTTAACAATATTATTGCTGAGTTGTTGTAATTTTGGTTTTCTTAATCCAATATAAAAAAACATGTAACATATTGTTCAGGTATTGAATGGTAGGAATCTATCATGCTAAGAACTAAACCAAAGGGTAGATGTTAAGCGATACACCCAATCCTCAACCCCTGAAATTCCTTAAGCCATCATCGAATATCGGTCTAGTCGGAGATACTACTTAATTTCTAAGCTCTTTATGAACAAGAAACAAATGATATGCCTTATCCCTGACTCTCAAAGATCGCTACAGGATTGGTTTTTATTATTGATGTTGTTTAGGCTTTTTTTGTTTGAACTATTTGATACTTTAGTAAGTAATAAGACTTACTTCTAAGGCTCAATCCTTGATATAACCAGTTCTACTTAAAATATTATTTTAATAAGTAGAAGATGATAAATTCTAATACATGAGATCTTATTTGGAAAGCCCTATATCAAACATATGTTTCCAAATGAAGTTGCATCATGGAAAGGATATTTCCCCCCATATGCAATCCTAAGATAACACATAAGGGATCTACGGATTTGGGGTTAGCACATGTCTTTGATACATTGATATAATAGAGCTTGGAACCATCATCATTTCCCAAATACTCTTAGAACAATGAAAAAAAAGGAGGAATGACACATAGAGAGTGAAAACAAAGGAGAAGCCTTTTGGGTCAACATGGAAGAGACCTAAATGTCTCAATGCCTTGCATCATCCCCAAAAGTAAAACACAAGACAGTGGTTATGACATATAGAAGAATGTATATACAAATAGAAGAATGTCACAATAGATTCACTTCTTTTGTATCCTTGCACCAACGAAGTGACAAGGGACATCTAAAGTAGGATCACAAACATAAAGACATGCCAAGCAACATAGTATGGGGGATCACATGATGCACATGCAATCACACAAAGAACATGAATAGACATAAAGCTAGTATGAATCATGCAAGCCAACCTAAATCAGGTTGTCTGCATCCCAATCTTGTTCATCATATGAAAAAGGTGGATAACCAGCCAAAGGGGCAACAACGAGTTCCATACTAGGACAATCATCAGGTTCAACACGTGGTGGGTCACTCTTGTTAGGAAGATCATCACGGTTGTTGTTATCTAAGCTTGTGGAAGAGGAAAATAACAAATTTGGTTCATTACGCACTTCCTCATCAATCTTAACAATCTCATCATCATCCAATTTAATCATAGCAAGAGGTCCAATGATAATGTTCATAGAGGTTTCATGTTGTTGTTGTGGTGAAGGTAGGGAATCGTCATGATTTTTTTGAGTTAGATTTTGATCTTGGTTTGTTGGTTTGTTCTCTTGTTCTAACTAACAAGCAATAGCATAATGTCTATGCCTACACTCTTTAGCATTTTGGTTTCTCTTTGCATTATTTTCAAGTTGTGATGGTGTAGGAGCAGGTTTATCAACCATCGATTTCTTTTCTTCCTACAAGGAAGGAATGAAAGGAACCATCGAGGGTTGGTCAACCACATTCTCTTTAGGTTTATAAACTTTTTTTTATCTTGGGAGGCACAATGGGAATTGGATGGTTATATCTTGGTCTCTTATAGGGAATAGGTGGAGGAATCATTATTGATTTGTCTTGGTTACTTGGGAGAGCATTTGGTTCAATCATAGTTTCATCAAGGATAGGAGGTTCAATCATGGATTCAGGAATATTTCTAAGAGATAATTTTGTTATGCACTTTGCCTTAAATTTTTGGTAATATTTAAAAAATAATTCCTCATGAGGCTTAATAGGTTCCATGGGTTTGGGCCAAAAGAAATCCAATGAGAAATTCCCATAGGAAGACAAAGGATTAAAACAACTATGATGCAAAGTAAAAATTTCATTGCCAAATAGAAATTTTAAGCATTTATGTACTACTAACGAGATGAAATCCATGGAGCATATCCATGGATAGCCTAGCTTCACACGGAATTGGTCAGACGATGGGATGATGGAGAATGAGACATTTAATTACTTCGGTCCAACTTTTAATGGGAGAGTGATCGAACCTATCATAGGGCAAGCAAAACTATTATGTGTCTTGATCTATGTTTTTGATTGTTCATAAGAGTCTTGGTAAAGTTCATGCACAAACAAGAATTCCTCAGCGATCACATTCTCTGCACACACGGGATCAATCAATATCCCATTGCTAGGCTTGTCATTGATTCTTCCAATGAAGTAAAGAGGACCATTGGGTGTATGTTTAATTATGTCATTTTGTGAAAAAGAAATGTCGGGAGACAAGTTGGTTTGGCCCTTATGAGGTTGAACATCAATGTGGTTGAAAATAGTTTGTATGTCATCCTCATTATCACCCATGTTATCATTATTCACATCTTGTACATTGTCAACATTCATCACATCATTCTTGGTGTCACTAGCTTTAATAAATTGATATGTTATGATTTGGCATTGGATTGGTAAAGATTTACAAATTTTGGTTGGGTGGGGAAATGGACTTATTTCCTTGATCATTAACACCATCAATCTAGATGTGATTAGAATCAATGAGGTCTTGTACAATATTTTTAAGAAGCATACATTGTTTTGTACTGTGTCCATTTTGTCAATGATAATGGAAAAATACATTTGGATTGCAATTTAGAGGTAAAGGCTTAGTTGTAAGGTAATTAGGTTCTTACCCAAGAGTTGCAACACGATTGAATGAAGGCTATCGAGTAACAAAGTAAATTGTCTCTTCTTATCTCTAAATTGATATGGATTTGTTGCTTTTATAACATCCACTTGAGACTCAACATGTTGATTTGTTTAAGGCATATTTATTTGTATAAAGCCTTTATTTTGTTTCTTGAATGGTTGTAAGTTATTATGAGGCAAAAATTTGTATTTTTTAAGATAGTTGGAGGAATTTTTCACTTCATGATGACTAACCGAATTTCGATAGTCACAAAGAGCCATGTACAAGTGAGTGAAGGAGGAGAATTTCATTATCCCACACTTATCTTGATTATTGGTTTACAATTTTTCAATAAACATTCTTTGAAGATCGGCATCAACAATCTTAATATTGATTTCTGAGTAGAGAAATTGATAATGTGCTATGAAATCATTGACCTTTTCATCTTTGTTTTGTTTACATTGCATTAAATCTGGTAAGGCCATCTTGGGACCAATGTGCACTTGGAAATGGTTAAGGAATCAACCATTTCATTGAATGAACGAATTGAATTGTTCAGTAAAGAACAAAACCATTCCAAGGTTGGCATTTGTGCTCTCAATAACTCCAATGATATTGGGTTTTATTTGACATATTGTGAAGGTTGGCCATTTTTATTTTGGTTCAATGTGGAAATTTTTTATTGGCGGGTTGAAACATTTTGCAAAAGTTGGTTGAGGATGGAATCATTGGTTGCATTTTGAGATGGAGATGAATAAGGTGGAGGTGTATATGTGTTGGGATGACAACCAAATTGTAATTTTGTGAGAGGTGATGGATTAGGAGATATGATGTTTGAATTCACAAAGCTAAAAGGATTCCTAGTGGACATACCCAAAGTTAGATTGATGTTGCTAGTTGGTTATCTATATGTAGGAATAGAGGCCACAGTTGGAGGGGAGGAATTTGATTTCCACCCTAACTTTGAGTGTATCCCAAAGTTTGAGCACAACTAGCCACTATAGGAACATGATCATCAATAATATGAGCTAGGCTACACACAATTTCTATTCCCAATTCATTATCAAGCATTCTCCTCATGTTATCTATGACAGGAACTGTAGTACCAACAATATATTCAACACTCAAAAAGTTTTGAAGTTTTTCTAAGGCTTTATCCATTTTTTGCAAGTTCTCTTGAGGAACATGAGAAACAATGGTTTCAACATCAATGGGATTGGAGGTCAAGGGACATGTTATTTTAGGTATGGATTCCAACATGGGTTGGCTAGTATCAACACTGTGAGTGAAAGAGTTAGAAAACCCAAGATCCATAGCAAATGTAATGACATGGGATGCCATGAGTCTTGAACTATGTCTCACTGAAGTATTAGAAATAGGACACCAGGTTGTAATACTCATACAAGTTTCACCAAGCCAAAAGTGTATCCAAAGCACTAAACCAATGTAGCAAACACCCAAAAATAGGACACACAATGCAAGTATGTAAAACATATTGCAATTTTCAGATCTAACATATAAATATTTATTGATTTTAGAATGTAACAATCTGAAAATGATGTATTTTTTTTATTTTGAACAATTGTTACACCCTATCTCTTTGTTACTAAGTTACTTTTACCTTCACAGGTAAATAGAATGATGAATCTAAATCAAGATTTTGATATATTTGATAAATAAAAGAGATACTGAAATAGGTATTGATATGTTATTGCTTTGGAGGAGTAATTATGTTTATACTGATGAAATGCAATGAAATAATATGTATTGCAATGTGAATATTCAAATGCTTTATCAATGCAAATGATTTATGATGCATGTGGATTTCATGTGAATGTATGACTACTGTTACTATGTGCTAATTTGGATGCAAGTACAAGTTCATGCCTCCGAAAGGGAGGGGAAGTATCACTAGGGAGAAGGATTTGGTCTGGTAACCCTTAATGAAGCTCAAACTAAGCTCTCACACACTCACATATAGAATGGTTAAGTCAAGTCATAGTTTTAGGAAATTGATAAGTCATTTCTTAGTTCAATTTGTTCATGTAATAGATAGAGTTATGATCTCATTTGAGAGCATTTTGATTTGTGTTAAGTACTAGGAATGTGTAAGCTCTTTCTTATATGTTCTTTAAATGATTAATGAGATATATACATGAAATGTATATATATGCATACATGTATATGTTGATGATAAACCCATACACATGAGTTAATACATACATGATTATACGTAGGTAGACGTACCTACACATGCTCATGGATGGATTGTTTATAGGCATGAGGGTATTGAATGGGCAATGAGATATATATATATATATACACACCACATGCATATATGTGTATCGATGAGTTAACCATACATGTGATTGATTATATAAGTAAATGTATATATGTGTATATAGGTATATACATTTAATATTGGTTTTTTATAAAATGATAGCATGGAAATGTTGATGTTCTTGGCAACATTGGTTGTATACTTCTAGTGATCTCCTTCATGGTAAATTAAATAATAGCCAAGGGCTATTTGATTTTTAGAGTCATCGATTTGATAAAGAGGCCAATCCATGTTAATTATATTTAATTATTGAAGAGGCATGATTTAATTAAGAGATGTATGTTTTAATGAGGTCAACAACAAGCTTCTTTGGGCCACAATTTATTGAAGGGGCTTGTTCTTCTTTGTGGATGAGTTGTCTTGAAAGGTCACATCCTTCTTCATCACCTTGTATATATATTTGATGTCCTTCATTTTTTTATCATTAAGTTCATTCATGGTAATTCTCATATTCCTGAAGAAGTTTATGCCTAGTAGTAGATCATCATTTATGTAGCAGCAAATCATCATCTTTGTAGTAGCAGATCATCATTCTATAGCAGGAGGTCATTACTTTATAGTAGCAGATCGATTTCAAGAGGAAACACAATCATGTTGTGTATTTGCATCTAGGAGAGGTGCTATTATTCATTGTATCAAATTCGGCCTTGTGTTGGGCCTGAGTTGTAAGCAGATTTCTGCTCTTATTCCTAAATATATGAGAGATATTTGTTCGACTTTTTCCCTCGAGTTAGGAGGGTTTTCCCAAGGTATCTTGTGGTGTTCATAGTCTCATGTGTTGCATTTTCTGATTGCATTCATTTCTGATCCTAAAACTAACATGGTATCAGAGCGGGTTAAGGAAAAGGTTGATCAGATTTGACTATGCATGAGCTTGGAATTGAATTCTTAATCTAGACATTCAGATGGAGTCAAACACCTTTGTTGGCTTGTCCCTCATGTGGTTTAATTTTTCAATACTCTTGAGTTGTAGACGAAGGAGTCTCTCTAGAGAAGTATTTTTTGTTGGGCGTTTAGGAGCCTTTATCAATCTACTAATCTAGAGGACTATATACGTCCTTGCAATCATGATGGACATCAATGGTCTTTACAACACTACAGTCAAGAGCTTATCTATTGACAGATCGAGCTGCTAATGGATGATGTTTGAGTTCGATGGCTGCAACCAAATGATTTCATCGAGATAAGTATTTGTTTGTGATATTATTTATAATTTTATGTGAAACTCAGTCTACTGAGTTGTGCAGATCTGATAAAGTTTATGAGTGATGATATTATCCATCTCTAACTCTCTGGGTGTTTCTAGTAAGTGTGTTGCATCTGTTTTATAATCTGGTAGATTGTAGTTGGAAACAAAGTGCATTGTAAATTTGAACGGTCAAAGACCATGTTCAAATCCATGAAGGTGGTGGAATGATCTAAGCACAAGAGCAATGTTCCATACCGTGTCCAGTTATTGCATCCATTAGAATATTTAAAGAGATAAGTATTCTTTGTTTTGTTGAAATCACCATTCTAGGCTGAATTTTTGTTATATCATTTATTTGGATCATGTGTGTTTAGTAAAGAGAGATCATGTTTTCTCTTGAAATGTGTTCACTATTATAAGATCCCTTGAAGATTCAAATATTATTTGCAAGTTATTTTTCCTTGCAAATTTTGAAGATCTCTGAGTGTGACTCTAAGATGAAAAGAGAACTGCAACTTTGTTGTGATTAGATGACCACTTTGATAGCATTCTCTTTGTGCATGAACAATGTTGGTGCCTTGAGAGGCTTGATTCTATGTTGTATATGTTGGTTGCATAATATATAATCTATTATTAATCCTTAAAATGCAGATTGGATCGAGAAGAAAATGAATGATGATTCATTTATCTAGGATTATTTAAGGAGATCCTGATAAGATAAGTATTTCATGTTCATGAATTCCTCTTGTAGTTATTAATTCATGCTATAACATTGAGATAGTTCTAGAATTGGTATTTCTCTTCGGAATAGTTGAGGTATATGAACTATTAGTAATCTCTCCTTAATGTACATTAGGACAAACCAAGAGATTTCTTTCAAGAGAAGAAGAGAATGGAGATACTACTTGCAGCTATGAGACTGAGTGGATGGCTGAAGACATCGCTTCGAAGAGGAAGAATTAACCTTTAGAGAGGGTTCTATGACTCACTAAGAATAAGTAAGGGTTGCAGTGTTGCAAGACCAGATGCTAAATCCTTGAAGTACCTCTTCAGCAGTTGAGATCATAATTTTGCAAGTCAGTCAACCTCGATTTAACATTGTTAGCTCTGCAAACCTATTCAAAATAGAGTGATTTGGGATGAGGTCAAAGAGGACAGCCCTAAATCCCTACAGAGGTGTGCATTGGAAACCATTTCTCTAAGGAAAAATTTGCGGGAAATCTTGGATGATGAGGTCAAAAGGTTGATGCAAGTGCTTGAAGATTCAGAGGGAGCCTAGTAAACCTAAATAAGACGGAGGCTATAGCTAGTTCAGATCTGGTGGATCCTACTATGTACATGCAATTGATTGGATTATTGATGTATCTAGTCAATATTGGACCACATATTTGCTATGTAGTGAGTGCACTTAGTCAATTCATGTGTGAACCAAGGCAAATACATCTAGTTGCAACAAAACATATTTTGAGATTCTTGTGTGGCATAGTTGGATATGGGTTGAGATATTCTTCAGGTGTGGATTTGAAGCTGAATGGTTTTACTGATTCTGATTGGGCAAGGTGTGTTACTGATCAGAAGAGCACCTCTAGATGTTGTTTCAGTTTGGGGTCTATGATGATCTCCTAGTGTAGCAGGAAGCAGTCTTCAATGACACTGAGCATCGCAGAGGCTGAGTTTATTGCAGCTTGTGTGGCAGCTAGAGAAGCAGTGTGGCTTCAAAAGCTCCTTGCAAGATTGTTTGGACAATCAATGGACTTGACTGTCATTCATTGTGATAATCCAGGCTATGTGAAGCTTTCTGTCAATCCAGTGTTTCATGACAAAACCAAACATGTTGAGATCAAATACCACTATATCAAAGATATGGTATTGAGGAAAGCAATTCAGTTGAGATACATTAGCACTGATGAGTAGATGATAGACATTCTCACCAAGCCCCTCTCCTGAGTAAAGTTTGTGTACTTCAGAGACAAGCTTGGTATTGTGGAGAATGAAGCCCCAGCTGAGAGGGATTCTCAGCTTCAGCGATCTTCTATGATTTTCTTTAATGTATTTCTCTTTATTAGAGAGATTTGAGGTGCAAGCCCTTGTTAATGCATTTCTCTCTATGAGAGATTTTCAAGGTGAAATCCCTTGTTTCCACCCTCTAGGAGAGCCATGGTGGATGTCATGTGTGTGAATCCATGACAACATCACATGAGAGAATCTATGATGATTTTCTTGTGGTTGTATTTTCACCCTCTAGGAGAGCCATGGTGAATGTCACGATGAGGTGAAAAAATCATGTTGAGTGATGAGCACTTGTACATACCACTTGATGGGTGTATCCATGGTGATTGATATCACAATGAGGTGATATCTTTCCTTTTCCACACATGGGTCTAGCCATGGTGGTTGATATCATGATGGGGTGATATCTTACCTTTTCCACACATGGGTGTAGCCATGGTGGTTGATATCACAATGAGGTGATATCTTTCCTTTTTCCACATATGGAAATAGTTATTGTGGTAGACATCATGATGAGGTGATATGTCTTATGTAGCTGGAAATATCCTCCCTAGCTGAGAGGGAGTGTTGATGTTCTTGGCAACATCGGTTATATACTTCCAGCGATCTCCTTCATGATAAATTAAATAATAGCCAAGGGCTATTTAATTTTTAGAGTCATTGATTTGATAAAGAGGTCGATCCATGTTAATTACATTTAATTATTGAAGAGGCACAATTTAATTAAGAGATGTATTTTTTCATGAGGTTGACATCATGCTTCTTTGGGTCACGATTTATTGAAGGGACATGTTCTTCTTTGTGGCCAACTTGTCTTGAAAGGCCACGTCCTTCTCCATCACCTTGTATATATATTCGATTTCCTTCATTGTTTTATCATAAAATTCATTCATGGTAATTCGCATATTCCTGAAGAAGTTTGTGCCTAGCAGCAGATCATCATTTTATAGTAGGAGGTCATTACTTTATAGCATTAGATTGATTTCAAGAGGAAACATAGTCATGTTGTGTATTCGCATCTAGGAGAGGTGCTATTATTCATTGTATCAAATTCGGCCTTGTGTTGGGCCTGAGTTGTAAGCAGATTTCTGCTCTTATTCCTAAATATATGAGAGATATATTTGTTGGGTATTTTCCCTTGAGTTAGGAGGGTTTTCCTAGGGTATCTTGTGGTGTTCATAGTCTCATGTGTTGCATTTTCTGATTGCTTTCATTTATGATCCTAAAACTAACATGAAATATGTATTTGAATATCAAATGGTTTATTAATGAGCTTGTTGAATATATATATATATATATATATATATATATATATATATATATACACACACATATATATATACATATATATATGAATATATATACATACAAGTATATATATGTTATTAAGTGCTCGAATTAAAGTGTATATGGCATTGATAATACATAGCGCATGGATAATAGAAAGCCCACACCTTTAAACATTGCTTTTAATGTGTTGGGAATGGAAAGATAAATGTAGCAGATAATTATGAATAAAACACAACAAATAAAATTTGTGTAAGTTAAGATGGAAAGATAAGATTTCCACGTGCTGAGTAAAGTAGATAGATAGTGCTATAAACACATAAATTAAGTTGATACATATGGTATGTGTTGAATATAAAATCAAGACCAAGTCAAACTCTTTAAAATCTAGGAGATAAGAATTTTGACTTATTCTTTTGAGAAAACAACAAACCAAAAGATAGAAAACATGGAAAATTGGTGGCGCCAAATTATGAGTTGTGTAACTCAAATAGAAGTCTTTAAATTGCAAATCGATTTCTAGTTAGTAAGCATGTGCAATATGAAATGGTCATTAAATATGCAGTTGTCCAATTAAGTCGAACTATAGGAGACCATTACCTTGCATTTCTAAGTAACTCTTTTTTTGTCTTGAGGATGAAGTCGACTCACTTCTGAGGCTATGTATGTGTTTGATTAACATCAACTTATGTTGCCACCTTTCTTGTTAGGTTGTTGAGTCAATTTAGAGAGTTGAGAAGTGTCATTTTGAGTAGATTGTTTGTAGCCAACAAAGGCTCATGTTTTTGTATAAATAGAGGAGAGGATTTCCTCATTTGACATGTGCATCCACTTGCAATGTGTTGCTTTTTATCTATGATATTATTGTTCTAAGTTGAGTGTTCATTTGTGAAGAAATTCATATAGTAGAAATATTGTGAGAAGAGGAATTGCGAAGGAGAAAGAGTTACAAAGATGATTTTAGAGTGGGCTTGGCTAAGGAATCAATTAGTCAATTAGAGTATAGTGTATAACAGGCATGTGATTCTACTCTCTTTATGTTTATCTATTTTAGAAAGATTGAATGTCTTGAATGTATTTCTTGGGAAGTGCATTAGATTGCTAGAATAGAAAAAATATTATAGTTGCATATTGGAAAGGAAAAGAATCTTGTTGTTATGATTTCCTTATGAGTGTTTGTACATACTCCATATTAAGGAGTGGATGATATCAATAGTATTATATACTAGGATTAATAGATCATGAATAGCTTAAGAGGTTATTTGATACAAAGTTATTTGATGCATAGATAGTCTACACTACACGTATAAAGAATGTGAAATGTATTGATGTCATGAAGTGACTTGATGTTGTTACCTTATAATGCTAGGAAACCTTGTGAATGATAAGGTTAAGAAATACAACAATAGTAATGGTATGAAAGATATGAGGATGAGACGTCATATTGTTAATCTATACTAGAATATCACTTGATCATTACTTTACTTTTGATTAGAATCCCTTTGTTGAGAATAACCTATTTGGGTCGAGAAGTTTACTTGATTATTGATTGAAATCCTAATCATTGATTGTTGATTCTACCCTGGGATTAGGGTAAACCAAGGTTGAGGTTAACCTATGCAATTAAGTTGATCACTTGAATTTGTGTATTACTATTTGATCGGAGTCATATGTGGGATTACCCTATTGAATTGAAATTGTTACTTGACTGGTTGTTTTACACTCTTGACATGAAGTCTTTTTATTAATGAAAATATACCTTTTGGATGGTCTTTTATTGTTGAGACTACACTCTTGGATAGAGTCTTTTAGTGTTGAGACTATACTTTTGAATGAGTCGCTTATTGATAGGATTGTCCTTTTGATTAAAGCTATTTATTGTTGAGGTCATACCTTTGAGCTAAGGTCATTCATTGATGAGATTATACTTTTTATGAGAATCATATATGGTTGTGACATATTCCTAAATGGAGTCATTCATTGATGAGTATTTATGATAGGTTGAAGCTTATATAACTATACTTTAGATTATGAGGTTATAAATATGAAGTTATTCGTAAATTTAGAGCCATGAGAGCTCATAGGTTATTCCTATGATTAGAGTATCCAATGAAGGGTTAGCTTATGCATGAGAAATATCTAGTAGAAGTAGCATTGTAAGTTAAAGGGGAATAGGTTGTTCGTGGGGTTAAAGATTACCTCATGAAGGAATTACCTATGCATAGTGTATAAATGACCTTGAGACAAATCGAGCTAGGGAAGTGTATGTGATTTAGGATGACTTTTAATATATGAAACTTTGAACAAAGTAGTGTAATTTTCCACTGGTTACATTGTCAACTTCACCATGTTCCTTTTATGCATGCTAGTTCATAATTGTCATACTAGTAAGATGTATATAAGTTCTAGTTATGTATGGCACAACATTGAGCTTAGATAGGCCATAGTTATGAGGTTATCAAACCAAATTTTTCATTGAAGGGAGGGCCATATTACCATATGTGGTAGATGTGTGGGGGACCGCATAAAAGTTTGTGGTTGACGCAAAAGAACTTGAGTGATGCTTCCCCTCTACAATTGGCGGTCAAGGTTTGAGGTAATCTTTCCAAATCATTGTACATCTATTATCGAAGGAAGCTCAATGAGCTATGTATGTATCTTGTATCTATTTCTATGGAAAATAGTAAATGTAAATTGTATATTGTTTATGAAATCATTACTTTGGAAATATTGTAACATTTCGTGAAATGTAATGAGAAAGTTGAAATATTGTTATATCAAATATGCATATTATCTTATGTTGAAAATAAAAAATTTATCGCCATGTGATTGGTATCTTAAGTTTAGTTTCTTGAGGTTAAAACTTAGGAAAATTCCTTGAGTAGAACAACGGGTGTGTTACAACAATGCACTTGTTTTGAAAAATTGATGTGAATGCAAACAACTACAGAAAACAACAATTTCAGAAACTGAAATTCAGATATGCAAACAACAAGATATAAAGTAGACAGAGATAAAATGATGCCCAAAAATTTGGAAACTAACTTGTATGAGGATAGATTCAACCAAGGGTGAATAGGTCTTCGCACAGGAGTTTGAAAAATTAAGTTATGAGTTTTTGAGTTAACATTTAAGGTCTCTATTTCAAGTTGCAGATAGATACTTTCAGTTACAGATTTCTAGAATTTAATGATTAGATGCAAATGTAATTTGATGGAAAAAAACAAGCAAAATAACAACTTTTTTTTATGTAATTTTGATAGAATTTTATGATGTAAATGATTGAAAGACACTAATATGCAGACTACTATACAAAATGAATGCAATATGTATGTAATATTTTTGGACTTTTGAGATTTTAGATAATGCAAAATACAATTTTGAATGATGCAAGATGCAATTATGAAACCCTAAATGAGATGCAAGACTAACTAATGCAAATACTAGATCTAGGGTTTTAAAGACTTCCAAATCAGAATTTATGATGTACAATGTTGGGTTCACCAAAATGAAATGATGAAAAAGGGTGATGTCCTAGAGCTCACCAAAATGGAACACATAAAACACACATTTTCCCCAATTTAATTAGAAAAAGATATCTCCCAAGGATAGGATTGACTTTCAACCTTGAGGTGAGCCAACCCTATTAGGGAGGTTTGCTATTTTCTTATGACAAAATTGACTAATTGGCACTTTGGGGAGATAAATTCAAATGCATTAATTAACTAAATTGCATGACCTAACACTTGAAATGTAGAATATTATGATAAAAAAAATAAAAATAGTAATTTGTAGGAAGATCTGAGAAGGGTAGAATGGTGTGTACCTAGTCTAAAAAGTAGGTTTTGAGCTCTATAGTAGGACTGGTTCACCCTAGGGTGAATGAGTCCTAGTGTAGGTGATTAGAAATAAAGTTGGGTATTCAATTAAATTTTATAATAAATTTATCCTCATTAAAGTGTAATGACCTTTCAACTTCTAATGGAAACATGAAAGGTGAATTTTCAACTTCTATGTAAATGTTAAATAGGCTCAATTCAAATCCAATAGATAGAGTGGTAGGCATACATCTCTTCGGATAAGTTTTTCAAGTTGTGGCATACATCTCATCTGATGATTTTGTCAAATTATATTAGCTATCTCAAATGAATTCCATTGAGCATACAAATCTCTCATGGGATTCTCCAATTGTACAGATCTAGGACATACATCTCATCCACGAGCTAGCCCAAGATGGGGCACACAACTGTCCTACATGATTTTTCAAATTGTACAAATCCATACAATTTGGATAATACCATAGGAGAGCTAGGTTCCCCATCTTAGGCTAGCTCATGGATGAGATGTATGTCCTGGATCTGTATAATTGGACAATCCCATGAGAGAGTTGTATGCCCAATGGACTCCATTTGAGAGAGCTGATATAATTTGACAAACTCCTCGAATGAGATGTATGCCACAACTTAAAAAACTCATCCAAAGATATGTATGCCTACCACTCTGTCTATTGGATTTGAATTGAGCATATTTAACATTTACATAGACGCTGAAAAGTCACCTTTCATGTTTCCATTAGAAGCTGAAGTTGAAAGGTCATTACACTTTAATGAGGATAAATTTATTATAAAATTTAATTGAATACCCAACTTTATTTCTGATTAGTAGGGGTCCAAAACCTAATTTAGCAATCCTGAAATCCCATATCTAAAATTTTTATTTCTCCAAGTTTGACTATTGGAAAGCCGAAAGTAAATTCTAAATCTGAGTTTTTGTGACTTGACAACTTTGCAAAATTGCTCCTTTGATTAACTTTGAGTCCTTCTTCACCTATAAATTTGCACATGCAAAGAGAGAAGAAATATGTTTATTTTTGGGTGAATGGGGGTTTACCTTAGTCAAAACCCATGTTGGTAATTAAACCTTGATATTGAAATGAGGATAAATGGAAGGAATTGATGAATGAACAAAGCTATGTCATAACTCACCAAACCCTTAATAGTTTCCCTTAGAGGACTGAAGTCTAACACATCACTCTAAGGAACTTGATCTTGCCTAAATTATCTTAAATGATTTCTTGACTTTATTCTTGAATGCTTGAAACCTACATCACAATGTTATCTCCAAAGCATGGCATGAACACACATGAACTTTGACATGATGATATAATCTTGATTGTTGTTGTAGATGACTGATAATGTTGATCTTTAATGCTCTTAAAAACAATATTCTCTTGTGAAATTTGGATTATGTGTGTTATAATGCTTAGATTTTCAAATTGATAAAATAACTATGTATTTATAGGTGTTTATCCAATTTCCTGAAAATTAAATTCTATTTGTTGACATTTAAAACTTGAATTTGAATCATTAAAATTCTACCAAAAACATATTAAAAATTGGGCCCTAAGACTTAAAGGGGAACCATTATCCCTTAGGAGAATGGGTCCTAGGACCTAAGTCCATGACACACAATTTCCAAGGTGTTTAAATTAATGTTCGCAATTATTTAATATAGGTTTCTCTTTCAGAAAACGAGAATAATAAGGCTTTAGAATACATAATTTAGGAAATTAGAAGCTTAATTAAGTCCAATTAATTAAGGGGATGCAAACATAGTGTGAAAATGTAAAGGTGTACATTTTTCTACACTACACTATTTTATGTTTTATTCATATGGGATGATGAATCGCTCACCCTTCTTAAAGAAATAAATATTATTTTTTAGGAGTTTATATCTGATGCAAAGCATTATACTATGGCTCCAAATTATTATGAACATCTAGATTTTTCTTCCTCTATAAGGTGGCACACCTTACATAAGATTTAATCCATTCCACATGTATGACCATGAATATTTTTCATTATGGTGATAGATTATAGGGTGGTTATCTAATTCATGTCTATGGAGAAATGTCTATTTTTTTCTAATCATGTTTTCTTTTGTATGTTTCTTTATATAAAGGTTATTGGTATCTTGAGCATGATTTATCCTTATTTCTACTTTAGGAACCATATTTAAGGTATCATGAATGAGTTATGAGGTGTTAATTTTGGTGTATTCTAGTATCATTCCAAATAATCAACACATTATGGGATACCATAATAGTCTTAAATATTTCATTGCAATCATTTTGTGGCTTGTTTATATATTTTAGATTATATTTATCCCTCTTTCATAAAAATTCTTTATTCTTCATTTTCTATTTTTTCTTCTAGTTGTGAGTGCTTTCATAATGGTATATGTGAAAAATAGAAGGGTATATTTGGCTTCATGTCAATAGGAATAGTTTGATATGGTGAGATATTATGATAAAGATAAGTTGAGTGAATTTTTAATTCTTAGATCAAATTTGATAGAATATGCAATTCATGATATTGTGGAGAATGATATTTTAAATGAGTTTCTATAAAAAAATAATATGAATAATCATAACATTTCTTTATTAATGCATAACAAAAATAATCGTTCACAATAATTTATTGATAATAAAAATTATAATATATTTTTTATCTTATCAAATAATTTACAAACATATTATAAAAACAAACTAATCACTAAATAACATTATTTGTACCTTTTATTTTTTTATTATATTTTAACAAAAGAGTTGTATGAACTTTTAATATAATTTAACATATTGAGTGAAATGCATCTTAAAGATATTATATTGTGAATGGTAATAGGTAAACCAAGGATTCAAAAAGCCCACTTTTGTTGATTGAATATACTTTCAAGATATACCACTTTTGCATATATAATTTAAGAAGCCTTTATATCCAACCAGAATATGTGGATGGGAATATATCTAGCTAGAATCTATGGAAGGCTAGGGATTTTATTGTCGTGCAAGTAGATAAAGTAATGTCATAATTCCTTTTGGCTTTGTTGAAAGATTCTTTGGAAAAGTTGTCCTTTAAAAAAGAAATGTCAATTCGTTCTCAAAAATGATACTCCTTATAGTGGATATATCACTCAATCACTTCTCCATCTTACTAAGGATAGGGTGGAGACAATGATATATTTAGAATCCTATTAAAAATTATTATATTAGAGTTGAACTAATGTAAAAACTATATCCATGAAATTGTATATCTTTAGTAATTTTTAACTTAAAAAATAAAAATAAACAATTTGAGATATTTATGAATGGTTAAAAAAAACATGGGATGTTCTAGATATGTGTGTGGTTAAGAGGTCAAGGAGGGGGAAAAGTATTTATATTAAGAATATTTGTAATGATGTCATTTTTATATATGAATTGTTATAAGAAATTGACAAGTTTAAGAGAGTAATAATGAGAATGTTTTCAGAAAAAAATGTTAATATAAATATAAATATAATAAAATAAAGATATTTAATTTTATATTTAAAGAAAAATATTTTTTTAATATATCAAGTTTTAGATATTCTGTAATTAGAAATATGATACAGTAGTTTGTAAATCATTAAGAATTAATTAATTATGTTTGTAGATGATATATTAAGTTTATAGATTAGGATTTTTTTATTTTTATTTGTATATGATACGGTAGTTTGTAAATCACTCAAGAATTAATGAATTATGTTTGTATGAGATATATTGAATTCATAGATTAATATTTTTTTGTGTTTTCTAATAAATAATATTAATAGTATTTAAAAATATCTTAGAAGGGTGGTTGTTATATTACTAGAGGATATGTTTACTTAGGTAAACATTAAGAAATGTGTGAAAATATCAAAAATAAAAATAGTAACCATGAAAATACTTCTATGATAAATATGTAGATTCTAGATTCATTTTAAAGAATCAAAATATAAGTTTTTTCTTAGACGTAGATGATATGATATTAATGCTCAAAGAGTGAAGATATAACATGAGATGTTAAGTACTTATAATTGAATGCCTTTAAATATAAGTTCATATCAATAAATCATATAAAATTGGTTTAATTTGGCCTTGGGTGGGAAAGAAATAGGTGGGAGTCCACCAAAATTTAAATTTAAATTTTAAAAATTTGAGGGTCAAGTCCATGGCTACAAAGTCAACCCCACACCTTAAAAAATGACTAGAATATTTTTGATTAAGGTAGATAACAAGTGTATGTTAATAAGTATGTGGATAGATGTAATTAGGTGTATAAATAATTAGTTGATTAGTGCATAGGAATGCATATAAACAAATAAGTAAAGGCATGGGGGAAGGGACCCACCTATGCACAAGATTATTTCATCAATGTATAACTATACCAATCCATTACCTAAAAATAGATGTAACTAGCAATCACACCTTGGTGTGCAATGGGTACGCTAAAGAGGTGTGGAATGTCAATTAGGGGAAATTTAAGCCTATTTTTTTGTATAAATTTGTGTATTACATGAGTTCAATTGGTTGGCCATTCACAAAATGATATTGTTTGTGCAAAAAAGGTCTCTAAAAATGAGAAAACCTCTTAATCAAGAAGACAATGAAGGTCTATGAAGAGGGAGGAGGGAGATATAGGGAGAGAGATGGATGGGTAGAGAGAGAGAGACATTTCTAGAGATAGAGGAGGAGAGAGGAATATAGAGGTAGACATGAATATAGTGTGGGAGAGGAAGAGTGAGACAAATAGATAGAGGTGGAGATGAATATAGAATGAGAGAAGAAGAGGGAGACAAATAGATAGAGATATAGAGAGAGATAGAGGGAGAAATAAAGATAGAGAGAGATATGAAGATAGAGGGGGATAGATAAAGAGGGATAGATAGAGAGGAAGAGATAACGATATAAAGAGGAAGAGGGAGAGGGAGAGATAGAGAGAGATAGAGAGAGATATATGGTGAGATGAGTGATATAAAGATAGATATATAACGAGATATAGAAAGAGGGGGAGAGGGAGAGAGATAAAGAGAGATAAATAGAGAGAAGTAGAGAAAGACAAATAGATATGGAGAGGGAGATAGAAATAGGGGAGATAGAGAGAGAAAGAGGGAGAGATAGATAAATGGGAAGAGAAATAAATAGATATAAAGATATATGGGAAGATAAAGGGAGAGAGAGGTTGAGATATAAAGATATATGGGAAGATAAAGGGAGAGAGAGGTTGAGATATAAAGATAGATAGGGGATGGAAAGGGATCAAGAGAGGGAGAGAGAGAGAGAGAGAGAGAGAGAGAGAGAGAGAGAGAGAGAGAGAGAGAGAGAGAGAGAGAAGATGGGGAAGACAAAGAGATATGTAGAGAGGGAGAGAGAAGAAGAGGGAGAGGGAGAGATATAGATAGATAGTGATATAGAGAGATAGAGAGGGATAGGAAAAGAGATAAAGAGATAGGGAGATAGATAGATAGATAGATAGGGAGATATGTGTAGAGAAGGATATGTATAGAAATAGATAGAGAGATGAGTGATAGGGAGATCAAGAGAGAAATAAATATAAAGATGTAGAGTAGAAGAGATAGAGGGAGAGATGGAGTGAATAAGATAGAGAGAGAAGGGGGAGAGAGGGAAAGGATATAGATGTATAGGGACAGATAGGGAGATAGATGTGGAGAGATATAGATAGAAAGAGATAGAGAGATGAGTGAGAGAGATAGAGATAGAGGTAGACATAATGAGATATAGATAGAGAGGGGGGGAGATAGGGAGATAGAGATAGAGGGGGCAAGAGTGAGAGAGAAAGAAGGTGGTAGAGATAAGTAATAGAGAGAGGTATAGATAGGTGAAAAGATAGAGAGATAAAGATAAAGGTAGCGAAGGAGAAAGAGGGAGTTTTTGTATATGAGAGAGATGTGAAGAGATATAGAGAGAGGGAGATATATTTATAAATGGATAGAGAGGGAGGGAGAGGGGGGAGAGAAGTAGAGAGGAGAGAGTAGAGATAAATAGAAAGAGGGAGTGATAAGATGAGAGGGAGAGAAAGGGATAGAGATAGATATAACTTAGGAAATATAGAGGTTGTGTGAGAAAGATAGATAAGCATTTAGAAAGGGAGTGATGGAAGGAGAAAGAAAGAGGGAGAGGAGGAAATAGAGATAGAAAGAGGGAGACGATGAGAGAGGGGGAGATGGAGAGATAGAAAGATAAAGATATAGGAAGTGATAGAGAGAGAGGTAGAGAGAGAAATATATAGAGGGGGAAAGAGTGAGAGATACAAGAGGTGATAGAGAAAAGTAGTAGAGAGGGGGTAGAGGTAGAGAGATAGATATAGGGTGGGAGGAAAAGTGAGTATATGTATATAATATTTATATTTAATAATATGCATCATATTTCATATAATATGTAGTCATAAATATAAATTGAATATATTTTTTAATAAATATAGATAAATATTAAATTTATAATATATTTAATTAGTAATATATGTAAAAAGTTAAGTTATATTTATATTTAATAATGTATAGTGTATATAAAAATTAAATATATAATATGAATAATAATAATAATAGTTTTGAGGGTCTAAAATTATCTTTATTCCATCTAGGGAGAAGAAGCGAAAATAGGCAGTATGGTGGATCGGGAAGGTAATGCGGAACAGGTGGTAGCTTGAGCACTAGTGAAGGCGAACGAACAGAAAAGCAGAGATCAGGAGCTTCACTAGGGGAAGGAGAAGAAGCAAAGGCATGACACACCGAAGGTAGGCATCAAGCTGAAGAAACAAGCAGTGCTGGAAAAATAAGGAAAAAATAAGGAGAAATGGTGCGATGAACTAGACAAAACAATACCCTTTGAAGAATTCAAAGAAAAAATTAACAAGGGATGGAAGGTGTATGGAGATACCAACTGGAACCATGGACCAAATGCTCACAGGCCCCAATGGGTGATGGAGAAGGGTGTATGGGTGGATAATTGCCACCCATATTACCAACACTAGGAACACGCCAAAAGAGATTAAAGGCGAAGGAGGGATAGGGCTTGGATGAATCAAGGGCCTCCATGGATGAGACCCAACCGCTACACGAAAGAAAGGTATTCAAAATTCAACAGTGGCTAGAGGAGAAATCCTACAAAAACGAAAGGGTGGTTCGGGGAAAAAGATGGAGCAAATAGAGATCTGACAAAAAACTGGTGCCAAATAGATACGACCAAATCCAAAGGAACCAAGAACAATGTAGTAGAAAGTAAAGGAATGTCAAGCAAAGGTAAGTTCGTACAAACCCCAATACCCATTCTAAATGTCAATAAAGAAGTATTTAAGAAGAATCGGGAAATCCTACAAAAATTCAGAATGTTTGCAAGTTGGGGGGGAGAAGGACAAAAAAACAAGGAAACCATGGAAGATTGGTGTAGAGAAAACTGGGGGAAAGAGATAATGGTAAATACCTTAGAAAACAACTAGTTTCTGATTAAATTCTCGAACCAGGAAGAAAGAAATAAGGCCTTAGAATTAGGACCTTATTTTCTGGACAGTGCCTAAATTCACCCTATGGAATGGTGATCAAATTTTGACCCAAGGAAAGATTGGTTAGAGGAAAGTTTCATCTAGATAAGGTTGTACAATCTACCCACGGAATACTGGTCAGAGGAAACCCTACAAGAAATAGGTAAGCTTCTAGGAAATCTACAAAGCATAGATAACATCCACTTGGATAGAAAGAAAGGACCTTACTTCTACATCTGTGTATCAAAAAAACAAGGGCTAGAGATGCCTAAAATGGTAGAAATTAGAACGGAGATAGGTTCTTGGAAGTAGGAAGTGATCAGGGAGGATAACCTTAAGTTATGCCCTAGATGCCAATCAATGAAGCATGATAAGGTGGTTTGCATAGAAAAGTGGGAGATCAACAATATTGGTGCAATAGAACAAAATAAGGAGTGGGAGAAAGTAAATGATGTGGCGACAGGACAATCAAGTGAATTCCTAGAAAACAAATGGTGGAATCAATGAAATCAAGACAAAAGGTAGGCTGGAAAACACCTTCGGACCATAGACTAGAAGGGGACCAAACTACATGGTGGCCAGTACAAGATAATCACATAACCTTTCCAGAAATCGAATTGTCAAAGGAAGACGACTTCCCCCATCTCACAAACATTAGACCTGAAAATCAGTTAGTAATAATAAGGGAAAAAGATGTAGAAATTCAGAAAGTGGATCTCAGTGCGACATTAGATATAAAATCACCAGAAAATAATAAGTCTATAGAAGAGGAAAGTTAGGAGGCGAGGAGTATAGGGTCGGAATTGGAGTATGACGATAGCTTTGAAGAATATCAGGAAGGGATCCTGGTTGAGAGAGGAATCGAGCAAATACCCTCGACAAGAAAAACTCCAAGGATCAAATCTTATAGCCAAAGAGGTCGGAAACCCAATAAGGAGAAACTAAAAATAACAGGGGCAACAAAAGCGCAGAAAAAACTAGGCCAAACAATCCTTAGAAACGAGAAGGGACTTCCCCTTCCTGGGGAACCATGAGAATCATAAGTTGGAATACTAGGGGCTTAAATGCCCCTAGTAAATGGTGCCATTTCAAGCGCCAGATAGATAGTACCAAGCTAGATATTTTATTAATCCAGGAGACAAAATGGAGTAAGGAGGAACAAAAAGGGAAACTGAAATGGTGGAGAGGGTGGGAAGGTTTCTGTAAAGAATCAAATGGGGCATTTGGGGGTCTTGGAATATTATGGAACCCAACCTCAGTGTGTTGCAAACTCATGATGGATAAACAGAACTAGACAACAGTCTCAGTACGTCTATACCGGGACAACTCATAATTTAATCTGATTAATGTGTATGGCCCTATTGCCCTAGTAGATAAAAGGTACCTCTGGGCAGAAATATCCACCTACTTGAGTCAATTAAAGGATGCCAAAACTATAATTGGAGGGGACTTTAATGCCACTCTAAATAATTCAAAGAAACAGGGAGGACTACAAAACTTGATTCGATCCCAAGTAGATTTTCGGGATTTTATAGATCAAAATATGTTAAGAGAGATAAATACTAGTAACGGAATATATACGTGGACCAACAAAAGAATGGATCATTTTGGTATAGCAGAAAAATTGGACAGATTCATGGTAAGGGGAGATTGGAACCAAGGGTTGAACTTGATAGAAGCCTCGATTCTCCCATGGAGTGGTTTAGATCACTTCCCAATACAACTGAAACTCTAGCCAAATACTTTTAAAGGGGGATCTCCCTTTAGATTCAAAAAAATATGGATGAGGGACCCAGACCTCTTTGATTAGATAGTGGTCTGGTGGAAAGAAGTTTGGATCAGTAACCACTCATACCTCTTCACTTTCCAGAAGAAACTTGTGTATATCAAAACAAAATTAAGAATTTGGAACAAAGAACACTTCAAATTGTTTTTGAAGAAAGTGATAGGATAGATAAGGAGCTCAAAATCTTAAATGAGGAAATAATCAAGAAAAACATGGGGAAGGAGGAGTTTCAAAAATAAAAATATCTACTTGAAGCCCAATCTGAATCCCTAGCAAGAATAGAATGCCATTGGAAACAAAAATCCAAGGAATAGTGGCTCCAAGAGGGTGACAGGAATACTAGGTTCTTTCATAACTCAACTTTGGCTAAAAGAAGCACGAACATGATAACAGATCTGGTGAGAGCTGATGGATCTATTGCCATTAATGCTCAGGAAATGAATAAGGAAGCAGTAAGCTACTTTGAGACACTCTTTAAAAAGAAGGAGCAAGAGGAGGTAGATGTAAGGGGGGACTACATTAGGGGAATACCAAAACTAATCTTTGATATGGAAAATAAAGAACTCACCAAATCCATAAGTCTGGAGGAAGTCAAAAAGGCAACTTTCCAACTAGGGGTAGATAAATGCCCAGGCCCAGATGGCTTCCTAGCATCCTTTTTTCAAACTTACTGGGAAATAATCGTAGAGGATCTAGTCAAAGCGCCAGAGGAGTCAAGGAAGAAAAAATCTATGCTAGGAGCAATCAATCATACCTTCATTGCACTTATTCCAAAAAAAGGGAAGCAAATTGCATGGGGGAATTTAGAACAATCTCCCTTTGTAATACAGTATATAAATAATCACAAATATCATTGCCAACAAGCTCAAAATGGTACTAAGTAAAATTATCTCAGAAGAACAAAGTGGCTTCATTCCAGGTAGGTCAATTGTGGAAGAGATAATAGTAACTCATGAAACCATCCACTCAGCAAGGAAGCTCAGACTACCAAGAATGGTCCTAAAGTTAGATATCCTAAAAGCATATGATAGGGTGGACAAACAATTCTTGTTAGATGTGTTACTAGGTTTTGGTTTCGATAGAGAAATAGTAAGATGGATCAAAAGTTGTATGAGTGGCCCAAGTTTCTCAATACTAATAAATGGTGTAGCTTAGGGGTTCATTGGTTCATCCCGGGGGATAAGACAAGGTGACCCACTTTCCCCATTTCTTTTCATTATAATGGCAGAAGCCCTAGGCAGGAAAATAAGCCAAGTCAGATCAAAAGGCTCATGGAAAGGAATCAAGGCAGCACCTAGAGTAGGAGCAAGTACCCACCAACAATTTGTGGATGACACCATACTGTTTGGTGTAGCCATGAGAATGGAAGCAAGGGAAATCAAAGAAGTCCTGAGTAGTTACATCAAAGCCTTTGGTCAGGCCATCAACTAGAGGAAATCAGAAGTCTTCTTCCTCAATACCCAACCTAGCATCCAAAGCGTTCTCACAAGAATTTTGGGTATTAGATTGACCTGCCTACCAGGACAATTTCTTGGAATGCCATTGTTGGCTCGGGATAATCGAACTATTTATTGGGACAGACTAATAAGAAGTTGTAGAAAGAAAATGGAATTGTGGAAAGGCAGATGGATTACCTCAGTAGGAAGGCTCATCTTGGTTAAGTCAGTCTTATCAGCGGTCCCCACTTACTCAATGTCGTGCCTAAAAATCCCCAAAGGCATTTTGGACCAGCTCAATAAAATCATGAGAAATTTTTTCTGGAATGGACCAGAGGACCTAAAAAAAGCCCCTTTATTGGCCTGGGATAAGGTATGAAAACCCCAAGTTTTGGGTGGTGCGAGACTAAGGCAGTTGAACGAAATGAACCTGGCCATGAGGGCTAAACTGGTTTGGCAAATGTACACAAGCAACCATAAATGGGTCATAATTCTAAGGAGAAAGTATCTTGACTCAAATGAGCCATTAAGCATAGTCAGGGTACTCAATCCACCAAAAGGGTTGGAAATCTAGAACTTCATATGTGATTGTAGAGACATTATATATAAACATGTTTCATGGGAAGTTCATAATGGCAGTAAAGCTTCATTTTGGGAAGGCTCATGGGATGGTCACGCCAAATTAATTAATATGCAGGGACTAAAGGATATCAAGGAAGAAACCATCAGAGCTTGGGATGAAAAAATATGTAACTATGAAGGATTTGTATGGAAGGATGGTATCAAAAAGTGGTGCTGAAAAAGCCTAGATACACTTAATGCCCTAGAAATACAAAGAAAGGCCTTGAAAAAGATAATGGAAGCTAGGAATTTCCCGACCAGTGAAGGGAAAGATGTCCTGAGATGGAGCGCTTCAGCTGATGGAGAGTATAAGATGAAGCTGGGGTACATAATTAAGGAAAGAAGGATGGATAGGAAGAAATGGCCAAACACTCTATGCCGGGGGAAAGATATTCTACCTAAGGCCGAAGTGTTCTTATGGCTAGCTTCCCAAGGGAGGATATTAGCCCAAGACAAGCTATCCAAGCTAGGCTTTAAAAGACCAAGCATATGCATAATGTGTAAGAATTAGGAAGAGTCTACAAACCATCTCCTTCTCTCATGCCATTATGCCGAATCTTGCTGGAAATATATCCTCAACCTTTTGGAATACCCAACTCCTATCTCTTCAAACCTCTGGGATTGGATCGCTACCTGGCCAAATAAACTATACAAAGGGGTTTTTAGTAGCATATGGCGTATAATCCCATCCATAGTATGTTGGGAGTTATGGAAGGAGAGAAATAGATGCATCTTCTAGAAGCAATCAATGGGGAGGGAAAAATTAACAGACCGACTGAGAAGGGCAGTAGTGGAATTTGTAAATAGTGCTACAAGAAATATTCCCTACCCAAAGAATGTTTTCTCCAACAAAGATATTGAACTATCTAAAAAATTCGATGGGCTACACATTCTCGCCATTATTAGCATCCTAAAGGCCCCACAGAAGGATGAGATCAGATGTGGTACAATATGGCATAAACCCCTAACAGGGTGGATTAAAATAAACTTCGATGGTGCTTCCTTAGGGAATCTGGGAGCTGGTGGCATTGGATGTGTGGCAAGAGATCCCGAGGGGAAGGTAATTGCAAAAGAGGAAAAAAATATAGGACAATCAATTGATAATTTGGCAGAAATACGCACGACATTGTGTGGTGTTGAATTGGGAAAAAGCCTCGGAGCCTCAAAATTGCATTTAGAAGGAGACTCACTAATTACAATTAATGCCATCAGATGCAACTTTACACCAAATTGGATACTAAGATGATGGTTAAGTCCAATACGGACCCTAACATATTCATTCGAGCAATTTCATGTCAGTCACATATATTGTGAAGGCAACTATGTGGCTGATAGCTTGGCTAAGCGAACGGCATCGGAATTGGGGTATGGCTCGGGAGGTGAAAACCAAGCCAACTTCGGTGAGAGGTCTTGTCATCAATGATGCTAAAGAGAGGGTGGTGGATTGGTGCCTGTATATGATAAACAAAGTACGTTTGGGGATCTGCGTGATCGTCACAATCAGGTGAAACATCCTCTCACGATCCAGTCGATCGCCTTAAGGAAAAATTGTGTCATATTAGTCAGCCAACCTTGAGAACACAGGTCGAGAGTAAAGCTTACTCATGTGATGGGATGGTGCCTTCAAAGTAGGTTCAGAAGTAATTAGCAACTATTTATAAATATAGGAAACCGCAGTGGTAAGAGTCATTACAGTGGAGGCATCTGGAAAGACTGGTGAAGAGAAATGGATACCCCGATATGCCTAGAAACCACCACCACCATGATTCCTTTCCAAGGAGAGGTAACAGATACAAGACTTTGGGGTATCCTTATGGGTAAAGATAAGCTAGTAATACATGCAGTAAAAGAGGTGTTGGGTAGGGAGTTCATATGGTCCTATCACAAGCATCACCTCAATACAAACATAACTAGAATGTTCATGGCCATAGCTCTCTTTAGGGGCATGGCGAAAGCCAGGGTCAAGAATATTTGTTAGCGTGTCTTCAAGCACACTTATCTAGGGGAAATAGACATAGTCTTGGACAATATTGACGAGCATGGGAAAATACCCATGCCACGAAATTAATACTTGCTAAAATGGAGCAGGGGGAGGCCAATACTAAAGTTCCCTATCTTAACAACATTAGAGCCAGAGGAGTTGGAGGGGCGATGTGCAGTCATAGACAGAAATCTCAATTTCCTCCTAGGCACGGCTGGGCTCATAGAGCCAATGTCAAAAGTAGGCCTGGAAAACTTTATGGCAAGCGAAGGTTTTGAAGTGGACAGTAGCAAAGTAGAAGTTAATGGACCAGTTCCTCCAATACTTCTAGACTATGGGGAGGACTGGGTAGAAGAAGATGGTCGGGATGTAGAGGATATCGCAAACAACCCGGCCCATAGGAAATGCAAACTGGAATCTCTAGTAAAATCACGTGCGGCTCATGCAAAATAGATGCACAAAGAGGATACGACCAAGGACTTAGGACGTGATGCAATAGTCCCCTGTTCACTAGCCTTCGTGGGCCTTGGAAATCGAGAGGCAGAAGATCCAAGTGCACATGAAAACCAGGCAGTTTCTTTTTTGTGTCTATATAAATATTTCAGATAGCTTAAGTTGGGTGGGTAGGAAGAAAGTAGAAGTTTAATTTTGGGCATGTTTGTTGTGTTTGAAGGAATGAATTGTATCGAAAGGCAGACTCTATATATTTTCTAATCGTTAATATAGGGTGTTGGCCTTACCAGTTATTTACCTATCAAAAAAATAAATGAAAATAAATATATAATATCTAAATATTATAATTTATTATGCTACAAATAGTTAAATATATAAAATGTAAATTTATTTCATACTATTAAATTAATAATATTCCAAAAAAAGAAAAATTATAATCTAAAATAAATAAAAATACCATAAAATATATATATTTTTTAAATAATAGAAATTATTGATTAAAAAATAAATATAGATAAATATTAAATTTATTATATATTTCATATTTTAATTAATAATATATGTAAAAAGTTATATGATGTTTATATTTAATAACTTATAGTGTATATAAGTATTAGATATATATGATATCTAAATATTATAATATTATATTAAAAATATTGAAATATATAAAAAATGTAATTTTATTTCATAATATTAAATTAAGAATATTCTAAAAAATTATATTTTATAATCAAAAAATAAAAAATACCATAATTTTTTTTTTTTTTGAAAACTAATAGAAAAATACCATAAATATTTTTTTTTTTCTGAAAAGCAATAAAAAATATAAATTGTAACAACTTATATTATATATAATAATAATATAATTTATACACTTTGAATATTAGTGAAAAATTAGATACAATATCTAATTCTTTGCTTTCTTTTTCTTTCTTTCTTGACCTTTACAATATGGCTGTAAAAAATATCTTTTAGTGGAAATTAGTTTTCTTTCTTTGTATAAAATGTTTTATTATTTTTATTTATTTTATATTGGGTTTATCGAACGGTCGGATCTTTTTCAATGGTTAACCATCATTCTACCAAATTCTCATTCGTCGATCATTAAAGTCGGTCATTAATGTTCATGTAGGGAACGCCTTCAACGTAAAAAAAAAAAAAGATAAATGATATGAGTGCAAGTTTTATCATTAATTTTTTCCTCTGTTTTTAGGTACATGTGAATCCTTAAATGATTATATATATCAACCATGTAGCACTCACAAAAATGCATATAAATTAAATATTTAGATATAAAAGGATAGTATAGGGGTCCATAAAAAGTAATGTACCTTGTTGAATGTGATCACATAGGTTCATCCTTTAGCATGTAGTCTACATGAGAACTTATAAAATTGAAGAAATTATGTCATTAGTGGTTTCTATCACACAAGTAGAAATGAGAATAATTTCCACCTAAGTCTCAATGTTAATGATCGTTAGAGAAAGATGGAGAGAGAGAAGGAAACATTGTAGAGAAATTTATCCTTTAAAAAAATTTGTAATGATTTGTCTCACTTTGAATTCATTGGGTAATAGGGTGCATGGTGCACTAACATTTCATGTTAGTGATTATTCTTTGTATGTGTCTAAATTATATGATTGTTAGTGATAGAATATACCTCTTATAAATTTTGCATCTATAGAATATAATAAATTATAGGAGAGGGGGAATAGTATATAAAATATTACTGGAAGGTAGATATGTCAGCATATAAACTATGCCATTTATATAAATGAATGCTTAATGTATCAAGGTATGTGATATAATTGATAGTCATAATAGTCGTATAGGCTAAAAATATCATCAACGAATATGGTTTCTCCCAACATAGGAAATTAATAGTAATGTGGTCCTCAATGACTAAGAACACTTATGCAAGGATATATATGACACTAGGAAAGGCATGCGACCTCAATGTTACTAGTAATAATGATAGATCCATAGTGGTAATGAAAATATTGATAAATGATATAACTGTTGGAAGTTGGAAGCCTGTCATTGATGATGTAGTTTGGCAACATGAGCATGAAGTATATATACTGATTGATCCAGTGTTGTCATTGATGTCAACATTGTTATGACCATCCTAACATAATGTGGAAGTATTGTTGGTGACTTGTGTACAATGCAAGTTGATCTGGAAAGTATGGTTTATCAAGAAATTGGCTAACTATTTCCTCTAACAGTTTTGTGGTTCAATATGTCAGTTTTTGGGTCTACACTTCACCACACATTGGTATAATCTTCTATGATTGTAACTACAGTTTTGAGTTCATTAAATGTAGTAGTATTCAAGTTTTTTGTGACATTCTATAAATTTTCTAAAAAGATATGAATGATAGTGTGCAACCCTATATATCATAGTTATCTTTTGTACAATGTACCAATGTGGGAGATTTCATAATTTCTTGCAAATATTTTTTTTTTTTTGCAATAATGAAGATAAGCTAATAAATTTTGGTTGAATGGGATTCTGAAGGGATATCAAGCTTTAAGGTTGCATGTTTGACAAATTGTGTGTACACTTGAAAATTTTGTGTTTAGGTCTATTTTGGGCCGATCTAACACGTTTGATGTTTTTGTGGAGGATAAGAAAGTAACTCTATCTTATGTGGGATTTATATTAGGTCCATGCCAACCTATCTTGATGTAAATTGAATTTTGAATTCAGGCATTAAGTGTGGATTAAATTCTTTGAGGACAACATGCATAATTTTGTGTGTTACTTCTAATTAGGCTGACCTAACTGAACTTACACCTGATGTGGATATATATAGGAGATCAACGCCGAAAGTTTTGAGGTGTGTGAAAAACGTGATATGCGAATATGGTGAATTATATAGTAGATTAGATCATATGTGATATATGACATGTATGGTGACTCGAATACATGTGTTTGATGCAATATTGAGCAGTTTGTGAACAGAGCGGAGTATTGATTCAATTGAGTTGTAAGATCGTTTTGTACTTCAATGGAACTGTAATCTAGCATATGACATATGTTATTGTATAAATTCAATTAGGTATTGTTTCCAACCATTCTTTGTTATTTCTCAATGGGCTATGAGCCTTTTTTTGGACAGTGAGCCTTTCTATAATATCTTATATCCGAATATAATATATTGTAAGCTAGCCCTCACTGTGGTTTTTCCCTTTTCGGGTTTTCTACGTAAAAATATTGGTGTTCATGTTTCATGTGATTCTGTGGTTGTATTCATGTCTTCTTACATAATTACAGTCATTTCTATTATATTAATTAGATGGGTTATGTTTAATTAGTTTAGAGGACAACTGATTCACCCCCCTCTCAATATTCTAGGTGTTCAACAATAACATGTAATTGATAGTGTGAGGTAATATTGGAATGTGCCTAACATAATAAGGATTGGGTAGTACATGAAATAACATGTAATTGGTATGGAGGGGGAGGCTCTTAGTGTCCCTCATGTAACTCTTAGAACATAGTTAATTAATGTTTGAGTAAGAAAATATAAAGTGTAATATTGAGAGCCCAATATCAAGGTACCTCTCCCAATATGGTAAAGATATTTCTATGAGACACAAAAAGCTAGGTAATAGGGGAACTCATGATGCCCTCAATGCAATATATGATAATGAGAGGTAAAATGTGTAAGGGGTAATAAATGAATTCCCTAGAATGTAATGATATTTAAATAAAATAATAGTTTATAAGAGAGGATTTAATGCCTCCAAATGTAAAGATGTATCCATGAAGGTGTATTGTGTAAGGAGGAAGATTTTCATAATAACCCCAAATGTAAACTTGGCTCTAAAAATGTGGCAATGTATGATCATAATAAATGCCTAATTATTTATATGATGATGTGAGATAACTCTTATTCACTATATACTCATCATGTGGTCATGTCCATATTTAAATTTTAATTCTCTTGTAAATAAGATGTGATTGTGATGACACATGTAAAATTTCATGTGTTTATTTTCAAGGTCCGAGAATTATATACAATTAGTACATATGACATAATACATAAATGATATAATTAGTGAAGTTAAATATATGGTTTAGAAATGTGTTAGTATACATAGATAGATCTCATCAATCATTGTGATGATTTGTATTCATCATAGGTCTAGAAATGTCATAAAAATTAGAAATTGAAATGATAAATATATGATATGTGGAGAAAATAAATCAAAGTTCATGTAATTCACGAATAATTGTAAAAAATGTATGTCATCTTCTCTATGATTCTTTTGATTGAAGAATGAAGGTATCATAACTCATAGTTTTTATTCACCTAGCTATATAAGAGAGGATGAAATAGAAAAATGTCTTTTTTTATTTATACTTTTACCCGTCAAGCTATCAATACATTTAGAGGCCTAGGTTTTATTTTTATTTTTCTACATGGTATTGGTTAGAAGGAGAATCACACGTAAAGGGGGTATTGTGTAAAATTTATGATCAAGTGAAATGTGTTTGTGGATATTATGAGTTGTTTACCATTGACATTTTTATATTTTTAAAATAATTGTGAAATTTATTTTTTTTAAATTAAAATGTAGAATCATGTATTTATAGTCCCTTTGGTACCTACATACTCAAATTTCTAGACATGGATTCAACCTATAAACCATCCTAAGGCCATGGGTTGACATGTGGTTTTGACGTAACCTCTAGCCCAATTTTTTAAAGTATGATTTAGTCAATTTGAGTTTGATTTTTTGACATGTGGTTTTCATATGGAAAATTTGTACAATTGGATCTGAGATGCTCTATTTTCAATAGTTCAATGTGTTTGTCTTCTTGCGCCAACACTTAATGGTCATATAATTCAGAAGATGGTTGAATATATATTATGAATATACTCCAATTCTCACATCTTGGTCCACACAATGTTTTTGGTTTCTTTGTGGTGGTGTATAGTTGAATAGTTGGTAGTTTTGGTGGTGTTGTCATTGGTTGAGCCAAAAAAAAAATTCCCTCATCTGTGGTTGATCCTGATTAACTAATTTTGCTTTGAAGGATACACTATGATGTATTTGGAGCCTATTATTCCATGTCTTGATCCACAACACTTTTACTCATCATAATGTATATATTCTGAGTCAACCTATGTTGTATCATGTGCTTCATTTAAAGGTCATCTTGGAGCCAACCTAATTGGGGTTTTGAGTTGTTGTAGAGTATACTTATAGAAGATAAAAATCATTTGTGAAGGAATTGGTATCGAGAAATGTGTTGAATATGAAGTGTGTGAAGTTAGTATGATGGAATAATTATGCAAAAAGGGACTGCAACATCAACATATGTTGGATGCTTCTTCATACAAGTTCTTGTTCATATTTTTTTATTATAATTTCTATGTATCTTGCTCAAAGATAGTGAGTCTCAATAGGTCCTTATATCCTGCCCTAATGTTGTATGCCTTATTCTATAATTTCTTAGGCAGTGAGCCTTAAATAACATTGTAATTTTTGTAAGTAGTGAGCTTTATATATTATGAGTTAACTCTCATAGTCATTTTTCCATCATTAGGTTTTCTATGTAAAAATCTTGGTGTCCTTGAGTGGTGCATTTTTCATTTATGCTCTTCTTTCAGTTAATGTGATTTGATGTTTAATCTACAAATGAAAATGTTTATTTTTTAATGTGTTGATTCATCCCCCCTCTGAGCATTTTGGTGTGTTCAACAATTGGTATTAGAGCCAAGTTCCTTTGTGAAGCTTAACAACTGAGGTAGATCATACACTTTAACACATGGGATCTATAGCAATGGTTAATAATATATTCACTCTTGAATTGGATCTAGATTCTATGGAACCTAAAGGTTAGGACATCAATCCAGATGATTATGAGGTAGATTTTAAAGGAGAAATTTTTTCTACTCTTGAAGATCTGGATGAAGCAAGAGAACTACATATGAAATATAAGGTCATGCTTAAAAAATCAAAGGAGATAATTGTAAAATTGAAGGCACAAGCTAAAGAATCAAAAGAAGAGATTGACAAATTGAAAACTCAGATAGAAGGAGGTAAAGGATGTGAGAATAAGCACAAGGAGGAAGAAGTTGTGATCTTTGATTTGAAAGTTAAGATTGAAGAAGGTAAAAGGATTAAGGTTTGTTTTAATACCAAGCTCAATGATAAAACTACTAAATGTACAAAGCTCGAGGAAGAGATTGTCACTCTAAGAAAATAACTTGAAAAATAAAAAGAGAAAATTGAAAAGGGTCTAAAATTGATAGGATGTTCTAAAATTCTTAATGAGTTGATTAACTCTCAAAATCCATCAAAGGATAAATTTGGTATTGGTTTTGAAACAAGGAAAAGTCTTATAACTAGTGCATTTGTAAATTTGTATGATAACTTCAAAGTAGAAGGAAAGCCTAAAATAAGGGAGGAGAAATCCTACATTGAAAAACCTAAGGAGACACCCTCCAAAAATATAAATATAGTTCAAGATAATAAGAAATAAGGTGGATGCATTCTTATCTGAAACAAGAAGGAGAACTTTACAAAGAATAATCTTAAATAAACTACTCACACCAAGTTCAATGGAAATTTCTATTTTTGCAATAAGATGAGTCAAAATTCATTTAGGCCTCCAAAGTACAATGCTATGAACTATCAATCATTTCAAGGCCATTATTTTTCTTGCAATAAATTTGGGCATAAGGCTGTTGATTGTAGAAGAAATGATAACATTAGTAGAAGATATTTTGTTCCCAAAAGATACAATGTTATTTCATTTCATGGATATTTGTATGCATGCAACAATTTTGGTCACAAGGCTACAAAGTGTAGAACTAAAGTTAAGAGGAAAACTTTGTTCTGGAGCATAGCATAGTGTACTATAAATGCAATGAGGTTGTGCATACAAAAATGTTTTATAGAGGTGGTTTTGTGAAGCCACCTATTCAAAACTAGAAAAAGGATGAAACCCTAAATTAACAAAATAAAGGTAACAAAAAGCCTTGGAAGGAAAAGAAAGTTCAAGAAAATGAGAAGATGGATAATACTGTGCTTGTGCATTTTACACAAGATCCTAAGAAAAACTGAGATAGAGAATTATCTCAAAGGGAGTTTTCATTTGGAAACCCTTTAGCCCCATGAAAAGGACAAGTTTCTAAATCTTTCATCATAGAAGATGTGTTGGTTCAATTCCTTTAGTGTGCATAACTGTTGAGAAATAATGAATCTTTTGATAAAAACTTTGGAGAAAGTGAATGGTTTGTGGAGGTGTGTTAATATTCATTTTACCCCTATGATGATGCAATGAATTTCGGCAAAGGGTTTGCCTAAGAAAGTATGAATTCATTTATGAAAAAAAATTAGGGATTTTGAAAAGTTATTTGTGGTTTTTGGATAATTTGATCTAATTCAAAAAGATAAGGAAGTGAAGGTGTTGAACACCCAGAATACTGAGAGGGGGGTGAATCAATATTCTATTAAACCAAGTAGTCATAATACGACCAATTATCAAAACATGTTTAACTACAACAATGAATGGGTACATGAAGAAAGACACAACACAACATAACACATGAAGACCAAGATTTTTAAGTGGAAAACCCAAGGAAGGAAAAACCACGGTGAGGATTAACTCACAATATATTATAACTAGTTATAAGATATTATAGGGCTCACTACCAAGACTCATTTTCCTTAAAAGGATCACAGCTTGAAAATAGATACAAAACAAATGGCAACACAACCAAGATGTGAACTGATACAAAATGCACCTTCCTTAAGTTGAATTCAGTTCCAATGAAGTTCTAAAAATAAAGCACTGCTCTGCTCTGTAGTCACTCAACATATACTTCAATTCTACACTTATTCCAACTTCACACATATAAATCTGTAAGTATATATGAAATCAGATCTCACATACACATCATATATTTTACATCACCCATCTCTCATACTCTTGTGACACTAAACTATTTCACATATATAACTTATTACTTCCGCATACATCAATTAGGTTGGCCTAATTAGATGTGGCCCCATTTCAATTCAAAATACTTTGTCGGCATCATACATAAAGAAAAACTCTTTGTGCTCAAAGAAAAAATGCAATACTTGAATTAGGGTCGACATGGATCTAAAATAGATCCCCTTATCATCCGCAACATATATTAATCTTCATAGCATAACTTCAAGCATTGAGTCGGCCAAGGATTAGAATCAACCACAAAATGAGCCAATCCATCCACCATCGATCATCTGTGTAAGCACATAAGAATTCTCCATTTGGAATATGTGTAGTGTTGACACTTGTAAATCTTCTCCCAAATTTTTAGAGTCTTAAACCAAACACCAGAGGAATGTAGACCAAATAAATTTCATCAACCTGTACAGTATACACCAAAATATAGTTTTTTGAACTTCTATCACTTGTAACTTTAGCCAGATTAACCAAAATTGTTGAAACATTGAACATAGGTGCATAGATTAGTCCCAAATAATATGTTGTAACCACATAAGATAATATTAAAACATGAGTGAATCCGAACCAGAATATCGGATCAAGATGACATAAAAACTACTTTACCGGATCAAGCAGAACTATCAACAAACATTGTTGGCATCAATAACAACACATCAAATAGCTCCTTCTTAATTCTTTCAAAAATCTCCCCCTTTTTCATTGATGGAATCATGTTCCAAAAATAGAAAAAAAAACTTAAAATGAAACAACTGACTCCCCCTTAGGAAGTTATCTCCAAAAATATATTTGATCATATGTACAACAAAAACTGAAAGCAACTGAAAAGAAAATATATAAGGTGAAAATATGTTCACCCAAAGGAGGAATCACCTTGAATTTCCTTGAGAATAGCTTCCCAAGAAGATTTCCCTTCATCCCAACTCCTTTTAGTTGTAACAAGTTCCTTATGCATTGATTCCAACTCTACCAAGCTCTCCTCTCCTTCTTCCAGAGTAGTCAGATAAAGATTTATCTCCTCAAGTATTTTAGCTTCAGCGAGAGCACTAGCTATAAGTATATTCTTACACTTTACTATATCTGCAAGCTAACCGAAACACCTTATAACATCCTCTTTCTATCTTTGCAAAGTAAAGAACTTGTTTTGCAAGTCTGAAATTGCAGTCCAAGAGGCATAATTTTTATCTTTTGTAAGGTCAAAGGTTCCAAAGGCACTGATCAAATACGACTCTATTGATTCCATTAATTCCTTAATTCCTTGAGTAGCATCCAGCCATCTCATACACACTATAAAAATAGTGTTTGTGCCTCATCTTCACATTCATTTACTACTTCTAGACATTTCATAACCTTGATATGTGTAGTTGCACATCTGTCCTAAATTCCAAGCAATATTTTCTCCTTAATCCTTAACTCAACTTATTTTTTGGCCAGCTCCTTTGGGCTAGAAGTATATTCACTGAATGAATCAACTAGAAACATTAGATTCTCATCAGGTGTTAAAGAATCATTAATAGTGGTACCAGGGGTTGCATCCTATAAGAATTTGATGGCATCATTAATTAACTCAGTCCCCTTCTAATGAGTTTCTAAGGTTTCTTTTCTCTTGGAGGTGATAAAACTGCCTCAAATATTTATTCTTTCATTAACAGGAATTTTGTTCAGATCAACATAGCCTTGTTGTGATGGTAGTTGAACCAAATGGAGAGGAATGATTGGTTGAATCCTTATGTCCTTTGTCTGATGACCCTTGAGAGTGTTGTCAGAGGATTCTCCAAGTGACTTTGTTGGGTTTGTGGTCTTCAGGGATTCTTCTTCATTTCTTTCAACTATAGATTCTTCTTTGTTCTATTCTTTCTCTTCTTCCTCTTCATCGGAGGTGTTTTCCTTTTTTCCTATCTTTCTTTTCATCCTCCTTTTTATCTTTATCATCCTTTTCATCATTATTATTTTCATCTTACCTTTTTCTTCTTCATTTTTGTCTTCTTCACCTTCATTTCCAACATCTTCATTTTGGTTTTCCTACTGATTTTCTACATAATTGACATCATCCCTATCCTGATCTTTATTGTTTTCTTCGGTTGTGTTCTCAGTGTCATTCAAAGGAGAAATTTTTTCTAGAAGGGCATGTGTATCAACAACCTTAATTCTTGGGGAATCCAAGTGTGGAGTCTCATCTATAGAATAAACATTTACCTCTTCCACTACTTCTTGAAAAATAGGTGAATTTGATGTGGAAGGAATATTTTCCTCTTCAACAGTAGTATTATCTTTACTAAGCTCCTTCACTTGAGTTGTACCTGATGCAAGACCAACAATTATCCCATATTGTAGTGTCATGTTTCTTACTATATCAAAGGTTTCTTTCTTTAACTTGTATGTGTTATCCTTCTCTCTGGTCATAAGAATAGTCACTCTTTGTTTTACTCTGAACTGTTGTGTGTATGCTTTTGGCAGGGTGGCCCTATCATTCTTAGAAAAGAAGAATCCAATATTTTTCAATGCATCAAATTTGATTTTGTTGTTTGTTTTGACCACTCTATGTATTCTTTTTACCAGGGATTTCCATACAACATCAGTTACCTTCTCCTTCATGTTGTCCATATTTTCATCCATAATGATTATATACTAAACAAAAGCATTTATGATGGTTTTCAGATCTTCTTCACCAAATTCATTATATAATTTAGTAGTGGTTTTTGTAGTTAGGGTAAAAATATTAGAGCAAAATGCGTAAACAAATTATAATGAAAAACCCTAACAAGCACAATAGAGCACACACTAGCATGAAAATCAAAACAAGAAAGCAAAGCAAACCAATCTCCAAGCTAGATTTGATTTATCTCCATTGCTCTTCTCCACCTGCATGAGAATGCAAGATTTTGAAGGTTTGATTGTTGATTACTCAATTTCACAGCATAACAATGAGATGAAAGATAATAGAAGAAAATAGATAAATAAGAAGAAATTTTGGCAGAGTAATGATGCTAGAAGAAGATCCCCCCAAATGACCTGTGAAAGACTTGATTTATAGGAGAAGGTTGGTTTGATTCGATGGCCAAGATTAAAAGTCAAATTTGAGATATGTGTGGCTAGGATTAAAAGTTTATTTTAGTGCCTATGACACACATTAAGTGGGTTATGACATGAGGCTAAAATTAATATGTGAGGAAATAAGTGAGATTCTTTTATTTATTTTGGAAGAAAAGATGCTTATGACGCACAATGAATGGGGGTAAAAATAGGATGTGAGTGGGAATCTCATAATTTAAATAATAAAATTATTTAAATTATTTATGCATGTGAAGAGTTGTAGTCATGTGACACATGTTGCAATGTGACAATAAGTGAGGGATTAATTCAAATATTTAATTTGAATTATTTTGAGACATGTGAAGGGGGAATTAATTAAATAAATGAGATTTATTTAATTAATTGGGAAGGTGATTAAGTGGAATAACTGGGATAAGTGGGATAATGTAATGACCTAGGGTAAAATATTACAAGATGTTTTACAAGGTCATGTATCGACTAGGTAATATTATGACATGGACAATTTTAGGTGTCTACAGTTTTTAATAAACCTTTATATTTTAACATATTGTTAACAAGGAATTCCATCATTATAGGTGGACGAGCACTTACCAGAGGAGTCTTGGACTTCTTCTTTTCAAGCTTTGAAGTGCCTTCATCTGCTTTATTTTCCTCTTTCTTCTTGTGCATACAAATTGTGAAAGCTTCCTTCTCCTTTTCCATCTCTTCTTCATCAGAAAAATCCGTAATATTAACTTTGGCCTTTTGTGATTCAATACTAACCTCTTGTGAGGCACCTTCATCGTTGTTCTTCTTTTTCTTTTCAATTGTTTTTCTTCTTTTAAACCAAGTTTGATTTCTTCTTCCACAACATCACTTATGTTTCGATCTTTGGATTCTTTTTGCTTCTTTCTTCTTCTGGAGGTAGCAGGAGGTGTTATTGGAGGTACATTCTTCCTTTTTGAGGTCTGAGTGTTAGGTCTAGAGGGTGCAAGTACATCGACTATAGTCGAAGCATTGGGCTCCACCTTCTTTCCTTTAAAAATTCTTGCAATAGGTTTTGGAAAAGTAGAGGTAGGAGTGGAAGCTAATCTTCCTTATCTTCATGGTCCAGAGGACTCACCAGCAGTTTCAGCTACTTTAGCTTTTCTTTCTACTCTAATTTCCCTCAATCTATCAATGTCTTCTTTAGAGAGGCCATGCATCCCAAAGAATTTCTCAACCTATTTGTTTACCCTTTTTTTCTAGTGGGTTTTGAAGTTTCCGAGTATACTTCATTAGATTTCTCCTCATATGTACCATTTCTAGGTAGAGAGGGGTCCTTAGGGCTTCTTAACAACATTTCAATGTATCTCTTAGCCACTTTATCATCAATTTCATATCCCAGAGGTTCAATCCATATTTTTTTGGGTTCTACGACCTCTATTATATATTTATCAGTGGAGACAAGAAAGGTTATGTCATTTGTGTACTTCTCCACTAAATCTTAGGAATCCTTTCTCTCTCATACATTTTCCTTTGAAATACAGAGAAAAATGTAGTCATTGCATCGATATATTCATCATAGTTTCAAATATTGTGTAAATAGTCAAAAATTTGATGTCCAACTGGTCTACTTGCATCCCATATAATGTTCTTGCTTCCAGGTAACTCTCTCATGAAGTATAAAATCAAGAAAAAAATAAGTGTTCCATACTTGAAAGCATATTTCTTTGTTTTGGTCTGTTGTAAATTCTCCAAAAAAAATTGCCAAAGTAATTCACACAAATCATACTCTTCCCATTTACCACCATATCATGGGAAACATAAATTGTAGTTGTAGATACTGAGTTATCTCTATTTTGAAAATATATTTTGATACCAATCATGATATATGCATACTTCAATACAAGATTGATGATTGGCTTAGTTGTTAGTGTTATACTCTATCGAATGTGGCACCAGTTAGCTTCATATTTACATCATTCTTTATAGAATTCAACATAGGTATGAGTCTAGTATCACACAATCTAGTCATAGCCTTAATTGCATCCTTTAAAATCAATCCAGGAACATTAGTCCACATGAATTTATCATGCATTCTGCTAAGGGCTATCTTTACATACTTTGCATCCAAATCACTACCGAAATTAGGAAACCAGTTCCAAATGTCCAACTTCTCTTGAACTAGGTTTTCATATTCATGCTTCACCAAAAACAATTCGCTAGTTAACTCATCAGATCACATATCCTTGAGCACTTGGTGATTATACTCATCCAATTTGCACCATATATAAATTATTGTGTCTTCAATCAAAAAAATATTAATCAGGATCTTCGAAAATGCATCATGTCATTCTAAACACTTTCCATGAAAATATTTTGAACTTTGGTCTAGGTCTTTCAGTAACCTCGACTACAGTTGGAGTATCCATTACAACCTCAATTCTACCTTCGATTGATTGTAAAATTGATTCAAATATAGACCCATAAAGAATACATAGCAGTAAATACCTTTTTCATGCTTCCACAAGAACTAGGGTTTGAACCAATTTGCTTCATAACTCCTTCAATCACTCCTCAATTCACTCTACTTTCTTTTAAATTTGCAAAATAAATCGAATAGGGGTTCACTTTATACATTTCCAATCTACCCTAATTTTGCATTTAATGCTTGAAACTTCCAAAAGATGGTAAACACTTCTTTGGAAAACTATAAACCTTAAAAGGCTCTACAAAATCTCAAAATTACATATTTTGTACCAAAATCTTTTCCAAAAGCTTAAGAATACCAATCTACACCATATATCTTTGTGTCACTACTCAACACCTTATTATTCTAGGGGGTTGTTATATCTTTATGTTACTGCTCCCCCTAAGCATGGCATGGGCTTAGTTTTCAAAAGGAATATCTGCACCAGATGTAGGTACAGATGCATCTGATTCATCCTTATTCTTAGGTTCTTTTTTTCTTCCAATTATTCTCCATTTCTTTCTTTACTTCAATAGGATCAATTCTCTTTACCGGATTCTTCCTTTGTTCCAATTAGTCTACCTTCCATTCTTTCTTCTACAAAATCTTGAAATTTTTCCAAGCTTGTAGCAATTGCAGAACACAACATTTCTCTAAGAAAATTGTGTTCTATTCATTCTTGATCTACACTAGTTAGCCTTATGTCCAAATACATTTCATGTATAACAATAGCCATTAAAGGATTGAAATATTCTACCAGTATTGAATCTATTGATCATCTAACTTTTTGCACTCAGTAGCTTTATGTCCAAATTTCTTAAATGTCAAACATTGTCTAGAAAAGAATCCAACATTTTGATTCATTCTACAACCTTATGTCCAAATTTATTACATGAAAAAAAAACACCATTGAAAGATGGGTACCTTTGAGCATTTGGTTGTCTGATGGGAGGTCTTTCAATTTTTCTTCTTTGATTCTTGAATTGTCTACCATTTCCTTGAGTCTGCTTTTGATTCTCAACTTTTTTCAATGTCTAATTTGTCTTTGAAATTTGTCCTTCTTCAATTCCCAAACCACCTTTATCCTTAGAAGTTTTCTGAATTGCAATCAATTCATGAAGCATTATGGTACTTGTTTTTAATTTTTCCTCATGAGCTCTTTCTTTCACCAAATCAGATCTTAGGGTTACCACCTCTTGTTCAAGCTTTCTACATTCATCAACCTTGTTTTGTATTTTAGCATTCAGACAATCCTCAATTCTCTTTTTTTCTTCCACTTGCACTTTTAGTCTTGTGATGTCTTCATTTTCCTTCTTTGTGTCTCTCTTTGAACTTCTTGATTTTTTCTCTCAACTTTTTGATACATTCATTTGCTTCTCCAAGGCTTTCCTTCAAACTTTTGTTCTCATTTTCAACTTTTTCAAGATCTTCAAGAGAAACTTTGAGTTCTTTTTTTTCAAACATGCAATCATCTTCTTCAAATTCAATTACAAAAATTTATTCCAAAGGGGTAGGATACCTTTTATCAGCCATGTGTTCAACCTCCAAGATCTTCCTCAAGTTGTTAGGATTTTCAAAAGGAACAAAGCTCTAATACCAATTGTTCAACACCCAAAATACTAAGAGTGGGGGGTGAATCAGTATTCTATTAAACCAAATAGTCATAATTCAACCAATTATCAAAACATGTTTAACTACAACAGTGAATGAGTACATGAAGAAAGACACAACACAACATAACCCAAGGAGGAAAACCACGGTGAGGATTAACTCACAATATTTTATAACCAGTTATAAGATATTATAGGGATCACTACCAGAACTCACTGTCTTTAAAAGGATCATTTCCTGAAAATAGATACAAAACAAAATGGCTACAAAACCAAGGAGTGAACTAATACAAAATGCACCTTCCTTATGTTGAATTTAGTTCCAATGAAGTTTTGAGAAAAAAAAAACTTCTCTACTCTACAGTCGCTCAACATATACTTCAATTCTACAATCATTCTGAATTCACACATATGAATCCATAAGTATATATGAAATCAAATCTCACATACACATCATATATTTCACATCACTCGTCTCTCATACTCTTGCGACACTAAACTGTTTCACATATATACCTTATTACTTCCACATACATCAATTAGGTTAGCCTAATTAGATTTAGCCTCATTTCAATTCAAAATACTTTGTCGGCATCATACATGAAGAAAAACTCTTCGCGCTCAAAGAAAACATGCAATACTTGAATTAAGGTTGACATAGATCTAAAATAGATCCCCTTATCATCTGAAACACATTAATCTTCATAGCATAAGTTCAAGCATTGATTCAGCCAAGGATTAGACTCATCCAAAAAATGAGCCAATCCATCCACAATCGATCATTCGTGTAAGAATATAAGCATTTTCCATTTGGCATATGTGTAGTGTTGGAACCTATAAATCTTCTCCCAAATTTGTAGAGTCTAAAACCAAACACCGAAGGTGTTAGTTTTAGGATCAAAAATGCAATAAGCAGAAAACACAACACATAGAACAATGAACACAGTATTTTACCCTAGGAAAACCCTCCTACACGAGGGAGAAAAACCCAAAGAGATATTCTTTCATAAATCAGAATAATAAGTGAAGAAATAGCACTCAAAATCATGCCCTAGCATGGTCGAATCTCATACAAAGAATAATACAACATCTCCTTGAAGAAAATATTGAATACACAAAAGTAATGACACTTCTCCTTAATGCTAATCTACTGCTTAGAAAAAATAGGCCTACTGCTGAAAGAATTCAAACTTGAGTGGATTCAATGATGATAAAATGAGGAGACACCTTCTCCTATATATACAATATAGTTGGTATTTCTTTCTAGGGCCGACCTAAAAGAGTACTGTTGATGGAGAAATTCACACACAACGTTAAACAAAATATTTATATTCTATTTCTCCTAAAAAAGATAACTGATCTAAAAACCATTTATCTTCCAAGGTCTTTGTAGTTGGCTCTCAATTGTGCTAGTTTGTTTTGTGGCCTATACAACTGTAATATTCAAGGGGCCTACTTGTAAAGGATACAAATTGGGTAGCATTGACTAATCTAACGATCTGGGGGGTTTATATATATAGAAAAAGATAGAACATAGCATAGGTCAACAAATCATAAATGTAAATTCCCTCTTATTCAGACATACAAATTTCACAATGAGCATTTCAAGTAACTAAGAAACCATAAAATGAAATAATCCATAGACTATTTTGAACCATCATATTCATTTATAGTGCTAATTCAAGATGTACAATTATTCATCAACATCAAACTTCAAACCAAATAGTAACACATCACTTGCTCGTTATAAAAACCCATAGATCAAAAAACACAAAGAACTTGCATTTACAGATAATTCAATGAAATAGTCTTAAATTTAGAGTCTTCTATTGATTCTCATCAAGTAAGATAAACTTATGAACAACATTCACTGGCATACAAATAACTATGATTCACCAAAATTACCATTAAAACTAATCCATAAAATAACATAAGTGTATTGAAAACTTGTAAAGAAAATGTATCTAAGTATCTTTGCATAAACTGTAAAAAGCTTCTAAAAAACTATAAACTATCTTAGATCTCCTCTAGGTGGATAATCTTGCTTCAATGAGCCGACCTTTACAAATTGGAGAGAAATTCTATATATAAACTTATGTAGCACTAATTCCTCTCATCAAAATCCAAATCCATAAATTATGGGGTGACTGAGGCATTGCAAGATGAGAATCCAATTTGATCTTCAGTTGTGATTGAAGACTCTTTTTCAAAACCCGTGTTCAAAGGGAGAAAGGTGGAATTGTTGAGACCTTTAGTTGATTCTATGTCACCTCCCTAAAAAATAGGAAATAGACATGCCCAGTAAACCGTGCCTTCTTTATGCTGATATGGACAAGGAACCGGTGTATTGCTACCTTATTCTTTCATTTTTCAGCTCTAGCATATACTCATCATAACTAGTGATCACTTGTTGAATCATATCTGTATCTAGGCCATCTACCCAACCATTTTCAAATTTTATTCTTTCTAGTTCAGAGGAAGCAAACTCTTTCATATCCTTAAGTTTGATAAGCTCCCTTCTAGCAACCTTTACTTCCTGCTTGATATCCATCAACCTATCCATTAATATATCATCGCCATCAACCCCTTTTTGCATCACCTCTTCAAACTGGCTACTCCATTTTTCCTTGAGTTTATCAAGGATGAGGCCATATTCCATAGGTATGTCTTCATCAACAAGTATGGAAATACTTGCTCTGAATTCTTTAGCCTATTCATTAAGATCTTTTCCAACCTGTTGCACCTCATTTCTATGTGTATAGATGAATGAAGACCTAAACCTGATGATGCTAATAGTCTTCTCAACAAAATCTGAATTATCTCCTTCGAGAATGGATTGTTCTAACAAGGTTTGCTTGGGTAACTAATTGATGTCTTTCAGTCTCCTTGCATGCTCTGAATAACCTTCCTCTTATTTCCCAAGAGTTTCAACATGTGTGACCATGTCATTAATCAATTCCAATGCTCCTTCATGAGCTTCGCAACTTTCCACAAGCAACTACTCCACTTCTTGCTTTAGTCTATTAATCCATATATCCATTATTCCAACTCTATTCCTCCTTTCAATCAAGTTATCAACATCTTTCTTTCTCAGCAGAATAGGTGTCTCAGGAGAAATAGATCGTGAAGAGATAGGAGAAGAGAGATCCTTTAGAAACTTATGTAATTGATCCACCTATGACTTAAGCACATCTTTCTTTTGCTTGTCTTGGATCATTATTGACTTGGTATAAGAAGCTAAAATATCAATTAAGTTTATCTATTGGTTTCTTGTGGGCCTTCCTAGATTGATAGTTCCCAATTGATAATCACTTAATTGCATATCATGTTTATCCTTGTCAACCATGGGAATGGCGCACTCAACAACAATTTCCACAGCATCTGTTAGCCTCGTAGAATGAAGAACTATAGCTCTCTTCTTAGGCCTCCCATTTTCCATTTCCTTTTTGACATCATCTGAATTAACGGGTTGTGGTTGCACTGCCTATTTCTTTTCCATAATAAGTTTCAGCCATGTTGGGGTAGCAGGAGGAGTTATTACCTAAGTGGAAGAATATGTGACAGGAGAGAGAGGTTTCCAAAGTGTCACCTTGGGTTGAGATTCAACCTCTTCTTCTTTCTCCTTCTCTACTTTCTCCTTGGCCAATTTGTCAGCTTTAGCTTTTTCTTTCCTTTCTTGTTCAACTTTGGCCAATTGTTCTTGTTCTAATCTCCTCTCCTCCAACATTTGATCTCTTTTTTTCCCTAATTCTTCCACCCATTCCCATACTTTGGCTTCCTCTTGATAAATTTTAGCTTGTTCCTCCTCCTCTATTCTTCTTAGCTCCAATTCTTCTTCTTCTTGCTTCCTCTAAGCCTCTTCTACTACTTTAAATTTGGCTTCAAGAGCTTCTTTTTCTCTTCTTTGTTGATCCTTCTCTTTGTCTAGTTCATGGATATTTTGTAACAAGGCTATCTTGTCTCTCTCTTCCTTAACCTTTTTCTTTGTTTCTCGTTGTTGCAATAGAATGTCTTCTTTCTCTTTATGTTGTCTTGCTGGTTATTCAGCCTTTCCAATAGCCTTTAACTCATGTTGTTTGGCAAGTATGTCAGCCTTGTTTTTAGCTTCTGCTTCATGTTGTTTTTCTAGTATGCCAGCTTGTGCCTTAGCATCAACTTCTCTTTTAGCATATTCAAAAAACTTCCATTGATCTTCTAGAGTCAATACATGTTCTTCTCCAGCATCTTTAGCGGGCATATCTCTAGCAATCTCAACATCGGATTGTGTACCTTTTGAGCCATTATCTATGTCATGAATTTCCACTTCATGCTCTTTCCCTTTTAAAGTTTTTGCCTGCTCATGAAGGCTACCTGTAAGTATTCCCTTGCTAGGTTCTTGAATAAGGGGAGGTTGAGAAGAAGAAGCTTCTCCAATAGTTGTAGCATCCACACCTTGTGTTGCCTGGACTTCTTGGGCTGGTATTTCTGGAATAACATCCCCTCTAGTGATAGGAGGAAGACATTATAGCTTCTCTTTAGGGGCTTCCCTTATCTTAATCCTTTGATAACCTTTAGTGGCCCATTCTTTCCTTTTCTATAGTGTAAAGAAAATGTATCCAAGTATCTCTGCATAAACTATAAAAAGCTTATGAAAAACTATAAACTATCTTAGATCTCTAGGTGGCCAATCTTGCTTCAATGATCCGGCCTTTACAAATTGGAGAGAAATTCTATATATAAACTTATGTAGCACTAATTCCTCTCATCAAAATCCAAATCCACAAATTATGGGGTGACTAAGGCAATGCAAGATGAGCATCCAATTTGATCTTCAGTTGTGATTGAAGACTCTTTCTCATAACCTGTGTTCAAAGGGAGAAAGGTGGAACTGTTGAGACCTTTAGTTGATTCTATGTCACCTCCCTAAAAAATAGGAAATAGACATGCTCAGTAAACCATGCCTTCTTGATGCTGATCTAGCCAAGGAACCGGTGTATTGCTACCTTATTCTTTCATTTTCAGCTCTACCATATACTCATCAGGATTGCATATGCTGACATTTTTCTCAGCAAACCTAGAGATCCCACTATTAAAAGGTTTGGCACATATGATGAAATTACCATAAAAACAATCAATAAGAAGGTTGAGGAAAAGGTGAAGAAAAATGTGGAGAAGATGATGTCAAATTTGGAACAAGTGATTGGTATCCTTGACAGCCTTGTGGAAAAATCTTAAACCACTTCTACAACTCCACAAGTTATTAGAAGAACAAATAGGTGTTAGAGTAATAAAATATTATGCTTAATTAATTATATCATACTGGTTAATTAATTAAGTCACTTATTCCTTTAGTTGTTTAAGCTAAACTTAGGCGCATTAGTAATTATTTATTAATTATTAAGTGTGCACACTAGGGTTTCTTGATCTCCTTCATAAGGATTGATCTCTTTGTAATAATTTGAGATTCTAATAATGCATTTTACACTTTGAGGTTTATAGAACTTCTTGTTTGTTCTGAATGTCTTTTGCATGTGACAGGTATCCATTTGTATGTAGGTGATCTTGGTTTCTAACATGGTATCAGAGCTCTAGACCTGTTGTTGCATGTTTGTGATCTGAAGATATGGCCTCTCAGTGAGTTACAAGTGCAAGGGTTTCCATAGGCATCTTTTTTGCAAAATCTGGAGGTAGCCGATATTTCAGGACACTTTGGGCTCAAACAGACATTGCCATCGCGTTCGCAGTGTCCCAAAACCCTAGAAATGCCTATCAAATCGTCGATTTTGGAGTAGTTGGTTTCTGAGGAAAAAAAGAATTTGCCAGGGGGCGTACAACCTCCCTGGCACACGTCTCGAGGTACAAAAATTTAAAAAATGTGGTTTTTTGATTCTCAAGCCAGCACCTCCAGTGCACAAGGGGTTCGTCGACACGCGGCCACCCAGCAGCCACTACCGCTGGTGGCTCCCCTCCATTCCGCCGCCGCTCCCTTATGCTCAACCCCTGCGGGCTTTGACAACTCCGGCCAGCTCCCTATGGAGAACCAGTTGCCTCTGCCAACCCTTGAGGGCTTCTCTTCCTTGGTCGCCGATCCTATGGAGGACCAGGGGCTCCACCCCAGCCCCCTACGCTTTGCCTCTAGTCACATGGGTGCTCAGGGGCCGAATTTTATTTGCAGGGAGGAGGATTTTTACGGTGACGGCCAAATGGTCGTCAAATGTTTTCCAGTGAAGTGCTGACGTCATCGACCGTATGGCCTCTTTGCCCCTCCTAACCCTAATTTTCCCTAGAAGAGCAATTTGTTTTGTTTTTGGCATAACTTGGGCATACAGTATCAAAATCGGGCAAACGAGATATCACCGAAAAGCTGGTTCCAAGCACTATCCTGTGGTGCAGTTTATTTTATAGTATTTTCTTGTTTTACTACATTTATTTCTATTTGAAGTCAGATGTTTATTTTATGCTTTCGAGCTCATAACTTTTTGCCACGATCTCCAACTTTCACTATCTTTGCGGTGTTGGAAAGGTATTAAGGAGCTCTATGTTGCTATCCATGCAATTTTTTATGTATCTGTCCCAAGTTTATCATTATTCCAGATTTTTCCTAATGGGTGTCTTGGAGATTACTTGGATGTTTTGACAATTGGGAGAGTGCAACTTGCATCTTTGCACTTCATTTTCAGTGATACATCATTCAATAATCGACTATTGCTTCATAGATTCCAGGGTTGTTCCCATTTGGAGTTTTCGAGTGTTCTGAGGCATCGAGTCTGCTGTTGCTTTTTTCATGATTCCTTGAGTCAATCAGTGACTCTCATTCGGTTTCAGTAGTAGACAGAAGTATCTTTCCTTGCTTGCCAGATTTCGGTTCTAGTGTTACTCTACAGTGTTCTTCCAGTGCTTCTTTGCAGTATGTCATATCATTGTAGGGGGTTTTGTCCTACTAGGTTTTCCTCCTCTACCTCTTTCTTGCATTTGTAAATGGGTACCTGATCAAGCCTAGTTGTTAGGACCCATATTTTCTTTCATGCATCTTCTTCTATTGTTTTAGCTTCTTCCTAAGTTCATCTTAAGGGGGGGTGTTAGAGTAATAAGTTATTATGCTTAATTAATTGTATCATACTGGTTAATTAATTAAGTCACTTATTCCTTTAGTTGCTTAAGCTAAACTTAGGTGCATTAATAATTATTTATTAATTATTAAGTGTGCACACTAGGGTTTCATTTAGGGTTTCTTGATCTCCTTCATAAGGATTGATCTCTTTTTGATAATTTGAGATTCTAATAATGTATTTTACACTTTGAGGTTTAGAGAACTTCTTGTTTGTTCTGAATGTCTTTTGTATGTGACAGGTATCCATTTGCATGCAAGTGATCTTGGTTTCTAACAATATGTATACCTTTGCTACTGTTACTCCTCCTAAACCTTTTAGACCTAATCAAACACCTCCTAGCAGAAGGAGAGCTACTACTGAGGTATTGGTGCAAATTAAGAATTCGTAAAGGAAGAAACCAAAACCTAAGCAGAAAACAAAAAGGGGAAATATTGATCCAATGATTGTGAATGATGATGAAGAGGATGAAGAAGAAAAAATGAAATCCTTTATATTGAAGAAGAGAACAAGACACAGACAAGAAGAAGAGGGAACATCAAAAAGGAAAGGAAAAGAGAAAAAGAAGGCTCCTTTAATTGCACTTGAACATGAACCCCTACAGCTTGAGGTTACAATTAACACAATAAAAAATCACGGTACACTAAAATAAACTATGGATCTTTATGATGAGATGCCTCCTTTTGATAGGGCTACAATTGATAAATCTATAGTTATGTTCATGATTCTCTTTAATGTGGTTCTAAATGATATTATTGATCTACTTCTAGCAAGTCTTAGAAATATAATCAACAATAAGAGGAATGAAGTAGTGGTAGAAGAAGATATAATAAGGAAACAAGCATTAGAGAAAGCTGGTTCATCTATTTTTCATGAAGAAAGAGTTAAGAAAGCTGGTTCATCTTTCTCTTTCTCTTGTCTTGCTAATTCTTTAGCCTTTACAATAGCCTTTAACTCATGTTGTTTGGCAAGTATGTCAACCTTGGTTTTAGCTTATGCTTCCTATTATTTTTCTAGTATGCCAGCTTGTACCTTAGCATCAACTTCTCTTTTAGCATCTTCAAAAAACTTCCATTGATCTTCTAGAGTTAATACATGTTCTTCTCTAGCATCTTTAGCAGGCATATCTCTAGCAATCTCAACATTGGGTTGTGTGCCTTCTGAGCCAGTGTCTATGTCATGAATTTCCACTTCATGCTCTTTCCCTTTTAAAGTTTTTGCCTGCTCATGAAGGCTACCTGCAAGTATTCCCTTGCTAGGTTCTTGAATAAGGGGAGGTTGAGAAGAAGAAGCTTCTCCAACAGTTGTAGCATCCACACCTTGTGTTGCCTGAACTTCTTGTTAGAAACCCTAGATCAGACATGCAAACCTAAACACCTTCCACAAAAGAGAAAACATAAAAAAGCAGAGCTTTGCATGCGAATGTGCAAAATGATATATTCAAGAAATTCAATATTACAATGAGATGATTTGCTTTATAAAAGCAAAGTATGCAACCTTAATGTTGACCTAAAATTAGCTCAACCTAAGTAAAGTTATGCAAGTGTAATTAAATATTAATTACACTAACACCCCCCATAAGTGCAATTTAGGGAGACTAGATAAGCATGCACCTAAAACTAAGATGAATGCAAGAAAGCATGAATGGGTCTCGGCAACAAGGCCTGATCAGGTACCCATGTACAAATGCAATAATGAGGTAGAGAAGGAAAACCCAGTGGGACAACCCCCCCTACAATGAGATAACTGCTGCAAAGAAGCACTAGAAGAACACTATAGAGTAACACTGAAACCACAATCTAGCAAGCAAGGAAAGATACTTCTGTCTACAAGAAACCATATCAGAATCATAATGATGCAACAGCAGGCCCAATGCCATGGAACACTCGAACACTCCAAACTGGAACAACCCTGGAATCCATAAAGCAACAGTAGATGAAATGATGATGATAGAATCTGAAAGTCATGAATCTCGATGCTGATGTCAAAAATGAGACTGAAACTCTTCCATGGGAAAAAGTACCATACAGACTCGGGAACAATAACCACAAATTTAGTGGCCCTCAAACTAAGATGGATCCGATGCGGATCACTAACCATAGGCTCTCAATCTAAAGTGTGAACCAAAATGAATCTAGTATGTGTCAAGCTAAGACAAAAAAGGTGGCCAAAAGAAACTAAGAAACCAGATTACAACCCATGTGAGTTTCCATCAAAACATGATGAAGATTATTACGCAAGAAACCCCTCTGATGGAACTTTATATCAGTTCATTTATTACAATCCCCAATGATTACAAAAGGAGATAATGCCTAAACATGCATAAACATAAAATTATAATAGACCTCATATCTATGTAGAGGATTGAACCAACTTTCCAATGCCACAAGAATGGTGAAAAAAGGATCACTGAGTCAAAAGATATGCCCTCCAGAGTGAAAACAACAACATCTGAGTTCAAGGACCTACAAAATAAATTTGGAGCAAAATCAGAAAAAACTATTAACACCACTAGATTGATGTCGAATCAGCTTTCCAACAGTATCTCATTTGTGAAAAATGGACACTGTATGCAAAAATTACGCCCGATTTTGTCAAAGGTGCTCCAGAATGGCCAATATGGCCTACAGGCAGCCCAGGGGGCTAAAAATATTCGGCCCCTAGTCCTATGCGTGACCAGGGCCTAGTGGATAGGGGGTTGGGGTAGAGCCCCTAGTTCTCCATATGACCACATGGAGAGCTAGGAGGTCGACCGAGGGCTGGGCGCATAGCGCCCGGTCCCCCATGTGATTGCAGCCTTCTCACAGGAGCCCACGGGGGTTGAGGCGAGGGGAGAGGCGGATGGAGGGGGAGTCACCAACGGCAGCGACTGCTGGGTGGCCGCCTGGTGGCGCAGCGGTGATGGATCACTTCAGAACTGGAGGCGATGGCACAATCCCCAAAAAATTCTTTTTTTAACATTTTTTTCGAAAAATGTGCCTCGAGATGCATGCTAGGGAGGCTGTACGACTTCCCTAGAAAATTTTTTTTGCCTTCCGGATCAACTTCACCAAAATCAATGAAACGAAAGGTGGTCTTAGGGTTTTTGGCTGCTACAAATGCAATGGTGACCTCTGTTTCTACTCAAAATGCTTCAAAAAAATGGCCACCTCTAGAGCTTCCAAAAAATCAGCAACCATGAAACCCTCACAGATCTAGCAAATGATGACCAAAATCTGCAAAATAAAAGCCAAACCTAACTTTTTCCAGCACTCTAAATCCAATGGTGAGGCCCGATCTGATCTAAGACGCTGCATAAATGAACTCAAGGCATAAAATCCTTGAGGAACCCCGAATGAATTCTGCAATAAATTTCTCCAGAATTTGAGAAGGGGCTGCATGTCAAGGCTCTGATACCATGTTAGAAACCCTAGATTAGACATGCAAACCTAAACACCTTCCACAAAAGAGAAAACATAAAAAAGCAGAGCTTTGCATGCGAATGTGCAAAACGATATATTCAGGAAATTCAATATTACAATGAGATGATTTGCTTTATAAAAGCAAAGTATGCAACCCTAATGTTGACCTAAAATTAGCTCAACCTAAGTAGAGTTATGCAAGTGTAATTAAATATTAATTACACTAACACTTCTTGGGCTGGTATTTATGGAATAACATCCCCTCCAGTGATAGGAGGAAGACATTCTAGCTTCTCTTTAGGGGCTTCCCTTATCTTAGTCCTTTGATAACCTTTAGTGGCCCATTATTTCCATTTCTTTGAGCCTTGAGCCTCTAGCTCCTTTATTCTCATGACCACCCATTGGATACTTCTATCCAATACAGTCCTAGAAATTTGCTTGATGTCAATGGATTCTTCCTTGTCACAATTGATGGGGGCTAATTCCTTGGTGCCAATATTTTTAGCCTCATATCCTCGATCTAAGGTCACACCATCATCTGACAATGTGTCAAGAATATCTTCTTTTATTCCAAATTCATTCATCCAAGGAATAGGAATTCTTTCATAATTCGTCCTCCTCACATCATAATCATCTTGTAAATCCCACCAAAAATCCTCTAGCTAATTGTAGTGCTTCTCAAAAATAGTGGAAATTAACTTATTCATCTTATTCTTTGGGTCAAAATTCTTCCTGGAGGTGTATAATACCAACCTTAAGTGACTCAATTCATCACATACTACTTTTGTAGCCACAATATGAGCACAACAGTATTCTCCCAACTTCATGTGAAACTTGTGACATCCTGTTTTGTGCTTAGTTGCAAATTTACTATTAACTGCCAAGCCTTGGTATACAAACTCCATGAGAACAATTCTATCATTACAACACCTTGAAAGTAGGTGAGGGTGCCCATCAAATCCTACCAATCTGAAATAGGAGAACTTGGGGTATTGGATATATAAATTTCCCCATTCTGCAATAAAGGCCATGGCATCCCTACTTAGTTTGTATCCAACATCTCCAGTTAGTCTATTAATGATGACATGGAGGAAGACATCATTGACCCTTCTCCAATGCAACTTGGATGTATGTAGGGTGAGTTGATCATAATGTTCCCAGGGTCTCTTCTATCGAGGAGCTTCCTCCATTATTCCTACAAGATTTAATCGAGGTAAGACACCCATCCTCACTACAACATATATGACATAGGAAGTCATAAAGAAATTCTTTGTTTCTCTTACCCTTAGCATCTAGTTGTGCAGGCAGTTTGACAAGATCATTGTCCAATTAAATTATTATTTCCCAGCCAAAATTGTCTCAATAAATGGAAACATCCATTATTTGAAGCATGAGGAATCGCTCTTCCCAAACACCCTAGACAACATCATGATCAAATCACCTATGTCCTTTTGGAATTCTACACTTTTGGGTTGATTTGACACTTTCGCTAAGGACTTCTTTTTCACCTTTAACCATCTTTTATTCATGTGAGTCCTATTGACTTCCTTATGCTTGCTAAATAATTGCAATGCCTTTGCCTCGTTCAATAGTCTAGGATTTTGAGGGATAGGTGCATTGAACATTAACTTCATCAATATTTGGGGACAAATAAATGATACATTCCCTTGGAGATCAACACATTGCCTAGTTACTTGGTTATAAGCCCTTGCTACTGCAATAATAAGTTATGGGCATTGGATTGAAAGTGGGAAGATGATAACATGTGCCAGTCCCAACTAAACTATTCTCTCAGTTTGCTTGACCACATGTTCAGAGAAGGCATCATTCAATAATTCCTCATAATTGAATGGGCCCAGATTGGTGTCTGTGACATCAGCCAACTCTGAATCCAATTTCCTTGTAGTAACAGTGGGACTCTGATGTTTGTATCTCAAGGTGTATGATAGTTTCTCCACCTTGATACTTTTAGGCTTTACTTGTTTTGAACTTTCTGTAGTCTGACCTTCCACTTGTGAAGATCCTACAGAGACTCCTGACATCACTCACTTCCTGCATGACAACCCAGGATTAGATCTATAGAAAGTATTAAAAAATCATTATCAGAGGACTTACCCTCCATGTTACTCTGTCCTTCTTCAAGTAGCCTCTACATAGAAAAATTTATCACTCACCGGAGGTGGAATCAAGAAAGGAACCAGAATTGAAAATAATCTAGTATGGCGGTATCAGATTCAAGATCATCTTCGGAACTAGGACATGGATTGTACTACATGTCAGGATCGGGACCAGAGTTGGGATGGATATTGGGACCGAGCCAGAATGAAATTTGGACCTGGAATATCACTAAGTTTCAAATCCCACCTCCATTCTGGTTTCACTTCTATCAGAGTAAAGGATGTTTGATAGTCAAAATCTTATCGGGAGCAAGCTTGGGATCAGATTTGAATTCCTGAAAAAACATTTATGGGTTGAACCCATAACCTATATCCGCCTCCACCCATTATCATTAAGCATATAATAATTTGATCAAACACTCACAGTATTCAAAGAAAATGAGGGCCTATGGTAAACTGAGATGGCTTAAAATAACAAGGTATATTACTTAATTATGTGACTAAGGGACAACCACCAGTTAGGGCACAAAAATAAAAACAATAAAGCGGGGGTAGGATCGGGATCAGAATTGGCCAAGGGAACTTTTGCAAAGTTCTTGGTTTGGTTCTGGTTCTGATTTCGATTCTGCCAAAGATGAAGAAAACACAAAACAGACAAAATAAAAGACAACCAAGTGGGAACAGGATCGGAAGGACTGAACCCAAAATGAAACAAAAAAAACACAAAGGTGGAGGTAGAGGCAGAACGAGAATCAAACTAGGAACTTTGCAAATTTTTGAGTTTTGTATCCGTTCCGATTTCGATCCCGCAAAAGGAAAACAACACCGAACCAAAACAAAACACAAGGAAACAAATGGGAGGGGGATTGGGACCAAATCAAGGAATGGAAATCATTGTAAGTTCCAAATCAAGGTTCGGGTTTTGATTTTGTCAGAGCAAAAAAAAAAAAAGAGTCAAAGACTTAACAGACAAGAACAAATCTTAAATCTCAAACAAAACACAAGGAGAAGAAAAAAAAAGGGGGGGGACCCATTTTAAGAAAAATTAAAATGGGGTGGTTATGAAAAGCATAATAAATGGTGACTCGATTGGGAAAATGGTTTACCCATTTTCAAGATACTGAAGAAGTCAATCACCCAAAACCTCCGGTTTATGAACTTTTTACACTTAAGTATGATCAGTCATGGAAAACAAGGTTGAAGTGGAATCTCAAACGTCACTCAACATTAACTACTTTGAATCTGAGTGTGTGCATGTATGGTGCATCTATTTTTCAGTAAAAATCCCTTCCATTCCTAAACAACTGTATTCTAGATTTAAGCTACATGATTTGAACCCTTTTAATTGTCATGCAATGATATCCTAGGCATTGCTCAGCTGCCAATTAGGTGTTTATAGCCCCGAAGGAGATACCTCTAGTTCTCTCAAAGCATTTCTCTACTACCGGTCAGGTGTCCATATCCCTAGTAGAGATACTCGAACTACCCTTCTTGTATTGAGTTTATCATCCTTTAATGATTCTCTTTTGTTTTATTTTGATAATATTTTCTTGAAAGAATTCTTTATTAGCTTTTCTCAATACTTTGATATAACAACCTGAAATTTGGGGTTGAGAACTACAATTGATTTCATGATAGTATCCAAGTTGAGATTTTTCACTTGAATCTAAAATACAACCACCTAGAGGCAAATTGGATTTCATTGTAGAACAAATGTTCTTATCTTTTTTGTGATAGATTCAACCATGGTTCATGATATCTCTTACAATATACCTATTTTTATTTAAATTTTGACCCTTATACAAAAAGAACACAAGTCACAAGTCATGAAACGAACAAATTCGACAGGCATACCTATAAAAAACTCAACCCAATTCTCTCCTAGTACCCTCAGCATGCTTTGAATAACTTCACCCATCACTTGAATGAGAGAAAATGAAATTCCCAAAAAACAAAACGAAAACAACAAAAAGATGATAATAGAAACACAAACAACAAATGAAAAAAAAGACAAAAGCAAAAAGCAGCTAATTACATATATACCAGAAGACTTGATCATTAGATCTCTCAAGAGCCAAATTAGTGTTTTAAAAATTTCCCATTGATGGGCAAAGAAACGGGCTCTCCTGTTAGAGTACTTAAACGAAAAGCATTCTCACCAAGGATCTCTACAATCTGATATGGTCCCAACCAAAGTCAGTCAAACTTCTGGTGATCACCTTTTCTTTCTCTGGCTTTGTCCCACAACACTACAAGATCTGGTATCCTGAAGGCTTTTATTTTGGCCCTCTTATCAAACAAGCATTTGACAACAACCTAATGTTTAGAGAACTATTGTAAAGCAGTGTCTCTCTATTCTTCTAAGTTGAGTAATTTAGCTAAGCAGGCCTCTATCCTATCATCTTGGGAATAAAATTCCTGCATAAAATGTAGAATGAGAATCTGTATGTGGATAGGAAAGACTGGGTCCTGACCATAGACTAATTTAAATGGAGAGTTACATAAGGTGGCTTTGATTCTTGTCCTATCTGCCCATAAGGAAAATCTTAATTATGTGCACCAATCCCTAGGATTACTCTCTTACAACTTCTTGATGACTTCTAACTTTTTTTTATTGGTAGGATTTGCTACCCCATTCCCTTGTGGATAGTAATTAGAAGAATATTTTAAAACAATTTTATGTTGAAATTCCCATTGAATAAACTGAGTAGATGAAAAATTATGGTCGTTATCACATACCAAAGCAAATGACACACCAAACCTGGTAATAATATACTCCTCAAGGAACTTGGTGATGAAATCTGTGGTGCAGTTCTTGCAATCTTGTGCTTCAATTCAACGTGTAAAATAATCCATCCTGATCAAAATGAACTTGTGACCTATAGAAGAATTTTGGTTAATTACCCCAACAAAATCTAATGCTCATTGGGTGAATGGTTTTACCTCATAAATAGGTTGCAGGGGCATCATTGGATTGTGTTCTCTTTGTGCTACCATTTGAGATGTGTGGCATTTCCTAACATGTTGGTGGGCATCTCAAAACACATGTGGCCAATAAAATCCTGATCTCAAAATTTGGTGAGCCAAGGCATCAGCAGATCCATGCCTAGTACAATATCTACCATGAAATTCTAAAATGACATGTTTTGCATGTTGCTAATCCAAAAAATGCAGATAAATACCTTCATAGTTCTTTCTGAATAAAGCTCCTCCCTTGATCATACAATGGGCACTTTTAAGTCTCAATGCCCTCTTTTGTGTAGCATTCATTCCATCAAGACACTTATTATTTAGCAATAGAGAGATCAAGTCTGCATACCAAGGATCATTTTTGAACGATTGCACTATATACTACTAGCATGTAATATTGGGATCTACATCTTCTATGGCCTTAGAAAGGTCTTGTCCTCATACCAGCTTCATGGGATGTATCTCAAGGTCAAACTCCTAGAGAATGATCATCCACTTTCCTCTCATTTCTCCCAATTCGCTTTGCATCGGAAGAGACTTTACAGTAGGGTCAGGACCAATGGAAGTGACCTGGCTGCAGAGGATATAGTACCTAAAATTCTTAATAGCTCGTACCAAGGAAAAATCCTGCTTTTCTAAAGGTGGATACCTGACTTCAACATTCTTAAATGGAGATATCATGAAAGCAATAGGTTGTTCATCTCCCTCGCCTTTTCACTGTGTCAAGACAACAATGTACAAATGATCAGATACAAAGGAATAAATATAAAATGGGAGTGAGTAGTCAGGGCTAGTCAAAATAGGTGCCTCTATAATAGACTGTTTGATCTATGTGAAATCAGCCTTGGCCTCATTACTCCATTTGATTTTTGCATCCTTTTTCATCATTTCATTTAAAGGTTTGATGATCTCCGCAAACCAAGTTATAAATTTTCTCACAAAATTGATCTTCCTGAAGAAAGATCTCATTTCTTTTTTACTACCTGGCATGGTCAAGTTGAGAATGGACTCCACACGATCAAGATCAATTGATATTCCTCACTCCGATATTATATGATCCAAGAGCTTCCCTTCTAAAACCTCGAATACACACTTCTTCAGATTAAGAGACACACCATAACTTATACACTTTTGGAGAACTTTAGATAGGTTTGTAGCATGGTTTTCTCTATTCTTGGAGAACACAGTGAGATCATCCATGTCGATGATAATGCACTTTCCTACTAGATCCTTGAAGGCCACATCCATTGCATGTTGAAATGTGTCCCTAGCATTGATGAGACCAAACAACATCCTCCTTTATGCAAATGTCCCCCACTTGGTGGTGAAGACATTTTTTATTCTATCTTCATGGTTGACCAATACCTGATTCTATCCTGAATATCCATGTAGGAACGACATCATTTGTGAACCATTCACTATTTGTAGCACCTCATCGAGGGAAGGAAGCGGATAATTGTCTTTCTCTGAAGCTTTATTTGGATTTTTGAAATCCACGCATAGCCTGATTTCCCCGTTCTTCTTATGAACAAGGACCAAATTAGCAACCTGCATTGAGTTCCTTACTGGAAAGATTATCCTTGCCAACAATAACTTGTGTACCTCTTTGAGAATCAGAGGTTCCATGAGAGCGTTAACTGGGTGTTGCTTCTATTGAAAAGGATTTGCTTCAGATTTCAATGGGATGGTGTGCGTGATTACTGAAGTGTCAAAGGTCTTCAGGTCTTCATATCCCTAGGCTATAGTTGCGATGTCTCTTTTTAGTACTCCCAATATTTTTTCTCTAATTTCCTTTGGACAAGTTTCACCGATAAAAATATTCTTCTCTGGCCTTGAGTCTGCCAATTTGTATGATTCATATTTCCGTCCTTCATCATCTATGGGTATCTTCTTGTGAGCTTGAGGATCAGAATTAAAGATCCTCTCCAAGGCCACCATTCCCTTAGGAATTTTGTTGGATTTCAGGTTGATTATGCCTTTCAAATCATAGTTTTATGGATCCCAATCTCCCTAGTCTTAGTTAGATTCATCAATAATATGACCTTCAAACACCTCTAAACTTGCGAGAAAATCAAGAATATGTTGATCATCATCGAACACTTGGAAATTTCTGACATTTTCAGGAATAGTAGGAATGGAAACTAATTCCATAGAGTATCATTTTAGCTTGGAATCTTGAATGGGTTCCAAAGTACTTGCAGCAACAACCAGTGCATCCGCAATTTGATTTTCTTCTCTAGGAATCAATTTGATTCCAAAAGCATCAAAATCTTATGTAAGATTCCATACCCTATTTATGTACACAGCCAACCTTTTATTATGACATGTATACTGACTACGCACTTCTTTAATGATTACCTTTGAGTCCCCCATAACCATCAGAGTTGTGATCTTATTTTGATGTGCAAACATCGATCCCCTGACAAGTGCTTCATACTCTGTAACACTGTTAGTGCAGGAAAACTACAACCTATAAGAAGAAAAATATGTTTTCCCCTCCAGGTTTGTTAGCTCAACTCTAGCTCTACTCCCTGTTTTGGACTTAGAGCCATCAAACTTAAGAGTCCATAGTTGGTCTGGGGCTGGGGTTTCCTTCTTTTTGGATGTTACAGGTAGTTTCTTACAAGGAATGGGTGGTGGCTCAAACTGGTTTAGGCTATCTAGATTTGAAGACTGATGTTCATGATGTTTATCAGGAAGTTTATTTGTGTTACATGTTGATGCAGAAGCTACTTATTGCATGTTTTCTTGGACGGTTTTGGAATCAGGTACTTTTTCAAGAATCCCCTCAGGCATCAAAATATTATCAGGGGTAGGTGTGGCATGCAATTCCTGAGATTGCTCAGTTTTATTTTGAAGATCAAAAAATAGAACTTGAGCATATTCAACTCTGGAAGATTTTTCCTCTTGAGTGGTATTAGTTCTTGTCAAGATGGTTGCATCCCTAGCCTGGAATGGGAATTGGTTCTGAGGTGTTACTGGATGATGTTCACAAGCCTCTTCTAACTCATAAACATAATTGAGAATACCCACATAAGGTTGACATGTTCGCTCAGAGTGGCCTTCATAGTAGACTTTGCACCAGTTTGGGAGTAACAAACTCCATAAATCAACTTCCTCTTTGAGAACCAACCTATCATGTTGTAACTTTCTAATAAAAACCTCTTGGTTAACAATGCTCCTTGGATCCCTATGTTCCATAGGTTGTGGGGTATTAGGATTGAATATCGAAAAGGTCATGATTTCCTCTTTCTTGTATACTCCTATCTCAATTTCAAAATGAGCTACCTCATTAGGACAATCATATTTAGTGATCATATGCTTCAGATGAGGCTCACTTTCAATCCTAATTTGATTTGCAACTCCTTTCCATGGCAACCAGATGTGTGAAAAGTCTAAGGATAAGTAACCTCCAATACTTTTCATTAAATCTAGGCTTAGAAGCATGCCATATGTCTCAAGAATATCTGCTACATGAATATCCATGTAATTTTGGATCCATGGGTCTGATCCAACCTCTACATGAATATGTTTTGATTCCCCTACTATATTAACTACAATTTTGTCCAGTTGTATTACTTTCTTATGGGTTTGAACCCGACTTAGACCCAACTTTTTAAAATGGAAAAGGGCATGACATTACCTAAGGCTCCAGAATCCAAGAGGCAATTATGTAGATTATTTCCAAAGATCCTCATGCTTAACAGGAATGGTGGAGTTCCTACCTTTCCTTTTTGCATGGTTGCGTACATCTCATTTGTTGGATTCACCTTGCTTTTTCCTTTTGATCTATCTGCTCCCTCCAAAGCCATCAACACGATGTCCCGTTGGGTAGGGAACCACTTCAAGATGTCAAAGAATAACAACAAGGTCCTTTATTTCTACATCTCTAAAAAAAAATCAAATTCCACATCATTTTTCATTTGATATTTCGGAACAAAAGATGAATACCTTTATGTTTTAATTCAGGTGGACCTTTGGGTGGAGGCATATTTTTGTCCATGTTTTGGTTTGGTGGAACTATAGTATTTGGAGGGGCAAACATGGTGAATGGACCTTTATTTTGATTCCTCAGGAAATGACCTCCCTTGGTCTGGAAGGCCTGAGCATTGTGGCTATCCTCTTCTAGTTCGTTCATGTCTCCCTACATGGGGAATTGGTATTGTTTGTCAATGGTTTCAAAATTCATGGTTGCATCTACTGACCCACCACCTTGGTTAGAATTTCCTTGCAGAGGGTGGGAATCAACTTGTGCTATTTTGACTACCTTCTCCATTTTAGGGTAGTTTACTTCAAAGTGTAAAGTCATATCATGCAACCTAAACAATGGGGTGGGGTTAGGCACTTGAGGATATCCTATAGTATGAAAAACCCCAACTAAATTTTCTACTTGTGAACTAATCTGCTATTGTAGCTTAATGGCTAAGTGGTAAACTTTAGAAAGAGAATCAATATCAACGGCATGGTATGTTCTTTGCAAAAACATGTCAATCAAGAGATCTATGACCTTAAGGTAGGCTTGGATAGCAATGTTTTCGGCTACCAAGTAAGGATCTTGTAATCGTCGGTACATTCTTTGAAAATGAGTGTTGAAGATGGGAAATGGCTCATGTAGTTCCTTCCTAATTGTAAAAAATTTATGATACATAATGGATGGATCCACATAGACCCATAATTGATTGATAAAGGAATCCTTTAGGTTTTCCAAACTTGGGATAGATCTAGTGGGAAAGTTTAGGTACCAATTGTAAGCCATATCCCCTAAGGAATGTGGAAACAATCTGCATGCAACATTATGATGGGCTATTTGAGCCTACGTACAAGCATCTTTGAATCCTTGTATGTGTTCTTCAGCACTTCTAGACTCCCCATGGGAGTACCTAGGAGAAACATTTTCAGGCTTCTTTGGCATCTCATGAATACCACTAGGAATGGTTCCCAATGGAGAAGGGTTATTGGCAATGGATGCCATGGGTGGAAGATTTGGATGCACTAGTGGTGGTATTGGCTATACCAATGGTGGTATTGGTTGGAACCCAGGTGGAGTAGGTGGTGGTGTAACAACCTTACGGGTTCTTGGTCTAGTGGGTGTTCGAAGTTCTAGAAATGGGTGCAGATTTGTAGAAGAATTGAGATTTATTTCAAACCTTTATGGTGAAAATGACCCTATTCACTCTCGTTTGTCCCTTCAGGCCCTTCTTCTAGTGCCAGTTTTGTTGATGGTGAAATTGATACACAATGTTAAATATAATATTTCTATTCTATTTCTCTTGAAAAAGATAATTGATCTAAAACCATTTATCTCCCAAGGTCCTTGTAGTTGGTTCTCAACTATGTTGATTTGTTCAGCAGCCCATAAAACTATAATATTCAAGGGGCCTAATGGTAAAGGATAAAAACTGAGTAGCATTGACTAATCTAATGATCTAGGGGTAGTAAATAAATAGAAAAAGATATAACAAAGCATAGGTCAGCAAATCATAAATGTAAATTCCCTCTTATTCAAATATACAAATTTCACAATGAGCATTTGAAGTAACTAAGAAACCATAAAATGACATAATCCACAGACTATTCTACACCATCATATTCATTTATAGTGCTAATTTAGGACGTACAATTATTCATCAACATCAAACTTCAAACCAGACAGTAACACATCACTTGCTCATTATCAAAACCCATAGATCAACAAACATGAGGAACTTGCATTTATAGATAATTCAATGAAATAGTCTTAAATTCAGAGTCTTCTATTGATTCTCATCAATAATAAACACTTATGCACAAAATTCACTAGCATGTGCAAATGAATATGATTCACCAACATTACCATTAAAACTAATCTAGAAAATAACATGACTGTATTGAAAACTTGTAAAGAAAATATATCCAAGTATCTCTGCATAAACTGTAAAAAGCTTATGAAAAACTATAAACTATCTTAGATGTCCTCTAGGTGGCCAATCTTGCTTCAATGATCCGACCTTTACAAATTGGAGAGAAATTCTATATATAAACTTATGTAGCACTAATTCCTCTTATCAAAATCCAAATCCACAAATTATGGGGTGATTGAGGCAATGCAAGATGAGCATCCAATTTGATCTTCAGTTGTGATTGAAGACTCTTTGTCAAAACCTATGTTCAAAGGGAGAAAGGTGGAACTATTGAGACCTTCAGTTGATTCTATGTCACCTCCCTAAAAAATAGGAAATAGACATGCCCAGTAAACCGTGCCTTCTTGATGCTGATCTGGCCAAGGAATCGGTCTATTGCTACCTTATTCTTTCATTTTCAGCTCTACCATATACTCATCATAAGTGGTGATCACTTTTTGAATCATATATGTATCTAGCCCATCTACCCAACCATCTTCAAATTTTTATTTTTCTATTTCAGAGGAAGCAAACTCTTTCATATCCTTAAGTTTGATGAGCTCTCTTCTAGCAACCTTTACTTCTCGCTTTATATCCATCAGCCTATCCATTAAGATATCATTGCCATCATCCCATTTTTTCATCACCCCTTCAAATCGGCTACTCCATTTTTCCTTGAATTTATCAAGGATGAGACCATCTTCCATAGGCATGTCTTCATCAAAAAGTATAGAAATACTTGCTCCTAATTCTTTAGCCTATTCATTAAGATCTTTCTTATCCTGTTGCACCTCATTTTTGTGTGTATAGATGAATGAAGACCTGAACCTGATGATGCTAATAGTCTTCTCAACAAAATCAGCATTGTCTTCTTCGATAATGGATTTTTCTAACAAGGTTTTCTTGGGTAACTTATTGATGTCTTTCAATCTCCTTGCATGCTCTGAATAACCTTCCTCTTGTTTCCCAAGAGTTTCAGCATGTTTGACCATGTCATTAATCAATTCCAATGCTCCTTCATGAGCTTTGCAACTTTCCACAAGAAACTCCTCCACTTCTTGGTTCTGTCTATTAATCCATCTATCCTTTATTCCAACTATATTCCTCATTTCAATCAAGTTATCAGCATCTTTCTTTCTTAGCAGAATAGGTTTCTTAGGAGCAGCAGACTATGAAGAGATAGGAGAAGAGAGATTCTTCATAAACTTATGTAATTAATCCACATGTGACTTAATCTCATCTTTCTTTTTCTTATCCTGGATCATTCTTGACTTGGTAGAAGAAGCTACAATATCAATTAATTTTATCTGTCGGTTTCTTGTGGGCCTTCCTAGATTGACAGTGCCCAATTGATAATCACTTAATTACATATCCTATTTATCCTTGTCAACCATGGGAATGGCGCACTTAGAAAAAAATTCCCCAACATCTGTTAGCCTCGTAGAATGAAGAACTTTGTCTCGCTTCTTAGGCCTCTCCTTTTCTATTTCCTTTCTGACATCATTTGAATTAAGGGGTTGTGGTTGCACTACCTCTTTCTTTTCCAAATTAAGTTTCAGCCATGCTGGGGCAGCAGGGGGAGTGATTACCTGAGAGGAAGAAGATTTGGAAAGAGAGAGAGGTTTCCAAAGTGCCACCTTGGGTTGAGATTCAACCTCTTGTTGTTTCTCCTTCTTTACTTTCTCCTTGGCCAATTTGTCAGCTTTAGCTTTTTCTTTCATTTCTTTTTCAACTTTGGCCAATTGTTCTTCTTCTGATATCATCTCCTCCAACATATGATCTCTTTGTTTCTCTAATTCTTCCACCCTTGCCCATACTTTAGTTTCCTCTTGATCAATTTTATCTTGTTCCTCCTCCTCTATTCTTCTAAGCTCCAATTCTTCTTTGTTCTTCCTCTGAGCCTCTTCTACTACTTTAAATTTGGCTTCAAGAGCTTCTTTTTCTCTTCTCTGTTGAGCCTTCTCTTCTTCTAGTTCATGGATCTTTTGTAACAAGGCTAGCTTGTCTCTCTCTTCCTTAACCTTTTTCTTTGTTTCTTGTTGTTGCAATAGAATTTCTTTCTCTTTCTATTGTCTTGTTGATTATTCAGCCTTTGCAATAGCCTCTAACTCCTTTTGTTTGGCAAGTATGTCAGCCTTGGTTTTAGCTTCTTCTTCCTACTATTTTTCTAGTATGTCAGCTTGTGCCTTACCATCAGCTTCTCTTTTAGCATCTTCAAAAAAATTCCATTGATCTTCCAGAGATAATACATGTTCTTATCCAACATCTTTGGCAGACATATCTCTAGCAATCTCATCATTAGATTGTGTACCTTCTAGGTTTGTGTCTATGTTAGGAATTCCCACTTCATTCTCTTTCCCTTTTAAAGTTCTTGCCTGCTCATGAAGGATACTTGTAGGTATTCCCTTGCTAGGTTCTTGAATAAGGAGAGGTTGAGATGAAGAATCTTCTGCAATAGTTGTAGCATCCACACCTTGTGTTTCCTGGACTTCTTGGGCTGGTATTTCTGGAATAACATCCCCTCCAGAGATAGGAGGAAGATATTATAGTTTCTCTTTAGGGGCTTCCCTTATCTTAATCCTCTGATAACCTTTAGTGGCCCCTGCTTTCCTTTTCTTTGAACCTTGAGCCTTTGGCTCCTCTATTATCATGACCACCCATTGGATATTTCTATCCAATATGGTCCAATAATTATACTTGTTGTCAATGGATTATTCTTCATCCCAATTGATGGGGGCTAAGTCCTTGGTGCCAATTTTTTCAGCCTCATATCCTGGATCCAAGATCACACCATCATCTAACAATGTGTCAAGAATATCCTCCTTTATTCCAAATTCAATTATCCAAGGAATAGGAAGTCTTTCATAATTCCTCCTCACATCATAATCATCTTGCAAATCCCACAAAAAATCCTCTAGCAATTGTAGTGCTTCTCAAAAATAGTGGAAAGCAACTTATTCATCTTATTCTTCGGGTCAAAATTATTCCTGGAGATGTACCATCCCAGCCTTAAGTGATTCAATTCATCACATACTACTTTTTTAGCCACAATATGAGCACAATAGTATTCCCCCAACTTCATGGGAAACTTGTGACATCTTGTTTTGTGCTTGGTTGCAAATTTACTATTGACTGCCAAAGCTTGGTATACAAAATCCATGAGAAAAATTATGTTATTACATCACCTTGGAAGTAGGTGATGGTGCCCATCAAATCCTGCCAATCTAAAATAGGAGAACTTGGTGTATTGGATATACCAATGTCCCCATTCTACAATAAAGGCCATTACATCCCTACTTAGTTTGTATCCAGCATCTCCAATTAGTATACTAATAATGACATAGAGGAAGGCATCATTGACCCTTCTCCAGTGCAACTCAGATGTATGTAGGGTGAGTTGATCATAATGTTCCCAGGGTCTCTTCTGTCCAGGAGCTTCCCCCATTATTCCTACAAAATTTAATCCAAGGAAGATACCCATCCTTGCTGCAATGTATATGACATAAGAAGTCAAATAAATTATTTTTTCTCTTACCCTTAGCATCTGGTTGTGCAAGCAGTCTGACAAGATCATTGTCCAATCAAATTTTTCTTTCCCAGGCAGAATTGTCTCAATAAATGGAAACATCCATTCTTTGAATCATGAGGAATCCCTCTTCCTAAACACCCTAGAAAACATCATGATCAAATCACCTATGTCCTTTTGGAAGTATACTCTTTTGGGTTGATCTAGCACTTTAGCTAAGGACTTATTTTTTGCCTTTAACACTCTTTTATTCATGTGAGCCCTATCGAATTCCTTATGCTTGCTAAACAACTGTAATGCCTCCACCTCATTCAATAGTCTAGAATTCTAAGTGGTAGGTGCATTGAACATTAACTTCATCATCTATGGGGACAAATCAATGATTACATTCCCTTGAAGATCAACGCATTGCTCAGTTTCTTGGTTATAAGCCCATGCTACTGCAATAATTAGTTATGGGCAGTGGACTAAAAGTGGGAAGATGGTAACATGTGCCAATCCTGACTGAACTATTCTCTCGATCTGCCCGACCACATTTTTAGAGAAGGTATCATTCAACAATTCCTTGTAATTGAATGGTCCTAGATTGGATTATGTGACATTATCCAACTCTGAATCCAATTTTCTTACAATAGTAATGGGACTCTAATGTGTGTATCTGAAGGTATATGGTAGTTGCTCCACCTCGATCCTTTTAGGCTTAACTTGTTTTGAACTTTTTGCAGTCTGACCTTCCCCTTGTGAAGCTCCTACAGAGGATTCTGACATCACTCACTTCCTATATGACAACCCAGAATTAGATCTATAGAAAGTATTAAAAAATTAGTATCAGAGGACTTACCCTCCATGTTACTCTATCCTTCTTTAGGTAGCCTCTACATACTTAGCAAAATTTATCACTCATCGGAGGCGGAATCAAGAAAGGAACTAGAATTGAAAAGAATCTAGTATGGCAGGATCAGGGTGAAGATCATCATCAGAACTGGGCCCGAGATTGTAATACATGTCAAGATGGGGAGCGGGACCAGACTGAAAACCAAACTTGGAACATCACTAAGTTTCAAATCCCACCTCCATTCTAGTTTTCACTTCCATTGAAGTAAAGGATGTTTAATAGTCAAAAGCTTATCGAGAGCGGGCTTGAGATTAGATTTGAACTACTGAAAAGACATTTATGGGTTGAACCCATAACCTGGATCCGCCTCTGCCCATTATCATGAAGTATATCATAATTTAATCAAACACTCACGGTGTTAAAAAATAATGAGGTCCTATGGTAAGTTGAGAGGGCTTAAAATAACAAGGTATATTAATTCATTAAGTGACCGATGGATGACCACCAGTTAGGGCATGAAAATAGAAATAATGTGTAAAAACCAAGTTTTATAAACTAGTTGACTCAGGAATTTTATGGCATAAAACCCGACATGGGAATCATTTAATCAACACACAAATGACATGGAGCAAACCCTTTGACAGATTTGAGACCCTCAAAAGCCCTCAAATCCTGTCAAAGATGAAACCCTAAAAACTAGGGTATGATAGTAATGAGCAAAACAAACAAGGGAAGAAATAAAAGAAAATAAAAAGTAAAGAAAACTAAAAAGGGAAAATGATAACAAACATCATAGAAACAAGTGAAGATTCATGAGGAATTTCTCATGAATGCGTGAAGAACATAAAGCAGCAAACAAAAAGAAAAGAAAAAGAAAAAAGAAGTGAGGAAAAGTCCACCTACGTCAAACACTACCCAACAAGATGAAACTTGATCCAATCCGTGCTCAGATGCTTGCCTTCTGACCAAAATTGTGCTCCTCCTTCTCTATCTCAGCTCTGGTTCGCTATTACAGTTTAGGAAATAATAATAGTGAGCAAATTAACCTTAATTAAGGTTAATAATTTGACTGTACACGTGTGGAGGGCTTGCAATTAATTCCATTAATATGGTTGGTCGGGCGCAGGATTACGGTGGGAGCAAGCACACAACCATTGTGTAATTGAAGTAAAGTGGAGAAAAAAACCAGAAAGCGAGAGCGAGATCAAGATCAGAACTAGCCAAGGAACTTTTGCAAAGTTCCCAGTTTGGTTCCGGTTTTGATTCTGGTTTTGCCAAAGATGAAGAAAACACAAAACAAACAAAAGAAAAGACAACTAGGTGGGAATAGGATCATAAGGACCGAACCTAAAATGAACCAAACAAAACACAAAGGTGGAGGTGGAGGTGGAATGGGAATCAAATCGAGAACTTTGCAAAGTTTTGAGTTTAGTATCTGTTTCGGTTCCGATGCCATGCAAGGAAAACAACACCGACCCAAAACAAAACACAATGAAACAAATATGAGGGGGATTGGGACCAAATCAGGACATGGAAATCATAGTAAATTCCAAATCAAGATTCGTTTTTAGTTCTGGTTCTGTCAGAGCAAATATTAAAAAAAATGAAAGACTTAAGAGAAAAGAATAACTCTTAAGTCCCAAACAAAACACAAGGACAAGAAAACAAAAAAGGGGGACCCATTTTAAGAAAAATTAAAATGGGGTGGTTATGCAAGGAATAACAAGTATAGCTTTTATTTATAAGACAAAGGCTAACCTGCCTTGAGTTGAATATATTTAAGGTAAAATATCTCCCGAAGCTACAAAACACTAACACTGCCTCTTAGCTAGGGAGGTATTTTCAAATATCCTCATCATGGAGTCTCTCAACATGATGCCCACAATGGCTACCTCCACATCTCAGTCTCAAAGATGTACAAGAGTTCATCACAGAGTCTCTCAACATGATGTCCACAATGGCTACACCCATTTGTGGAAAACACATCTTAGTCTCAGAGATGTACAAGGATTCATCACAAAGTCTCTCAACGTGATGTCATCATGGAATCTCTCAACATGACGTCCAAAACAGCTACTACCATGTGTGGAAAGAAACACATCTCAGTCTCATAGATTTACACAGATTCATCACGAAGTCTCTCAATGTGATGTATTCATGGAGTCTCTCAACATGACGTCCACAATGGCTACTCCCATGTGTGGAAAGAAAGACATCTTAGTCTCAAAGATGTACAAGGATTCATCACAGAGTCTATCAACGTGATTTTGGCATGGAGATTCTCAAAATGACATCCACAATGGCTACTCCCATGTGTGGAAAGAAATACATCTCAGTCTAAGAGATGTACAAGGATTCATCATGGAGTCTCTCAATGTGATGTCATTATGGAGTCTCTCAACATGACATCTCATCTCAGTCGCAAAGATGTACAAGGGCTTTCACCTCATGTTTCTTTGTCTCAAAGAAATATACACTACATGGGCTTTCACCTCATATTTCTCCATCTTAGAGAAATATACACAACAAGGGCTTTCACCTCATATTTCTCTATCTCAGAGAAATATATACTACAAGGGTTTTCACCTCATATTTCTCTGTCTCAGAGAAATATGTATTACAACAAATCTTCATGATGATGTGACTCCCTCTGAAGCTTCAAGTACTTACATCAACCTCCTAAACTCCTCGTCCAAGATTTCCTACAATGCTTGCCTTAGAGGAACGGTTTCCAATGCACACCTCTGGCACTACTAACTTGTGAGAGTCCAAGACTGTCCTCCTCGGCCTCATCCCAGATTACCCTATTCAGAATAGGTTTGCAGAGCTACCAATGTCAAATCCAGATTGATTGTCTTGTGAAATTCGGTACTTTACAACTAAAGAGGTCTTCCAAGGACTTAGCACCTGGCCTTGCAACACTGTGACCCACTTAGTTGACACCTTCACTTCTTCTTAGTGAGTCACTTTAGTTCCTCGAGACATAGGACTCCATTTTTTTAACATAGAACTCCCTCTTGATCCCTACCTCAATACATAGATTACAAATAAATCCAATAGAAGTGAACTCTCCTCCACTAAATAATCTTAGAACTTTAAATTCTCTTCCTATACATGATCTCAACTTGTGCCTGGAATTTAACTCCCTCTGAATGGTAGGAGTGTAATCGAGGGATGCATCTATATCTCCAAGAATCCAACATAGTTTTGCTCCTTGATCCATCCTACATTTTAAAGAGATTAATAATAGTTCATAGAATCAAACTACCCAAAAGAGGAATATACAGACCAATGTTAGTAACATACATGATTCACTAATCTACATGATTATTTAAATCCATGATAATTATTCAAAGGTACAAACATAAAATACTTATCTCTTTATTAAAAATATCCAACCAGTGATGCCTTTCCAGATTTTGATCTCCATATATTTCCCTCTGGTTTTCGATTGCAACAAATTTCAGATTTAGAAGAACTAGCAATATGCAAATCACAATGATCTATACTTTTTGACAGTAAAGATCTCCTCCTGCAAGCAATAGCTCATTTCCTTGACTATGAACTACAACAATTTTTAGATAACTACAACTCTTTGATGATCACTTGATCTTCTTTAACCTGAAGAAATAACATATATTCCTTACTCTTCCTAATGACCAAGTGTGAAACCAACCGGCGGAGGTACTTCTCCAATGATCTATTATAGAAACCTCAAAATCTATTAGCATGCCTCCATGAATTTGTTGTATTTTGTGGTTGCATTGTTGATATGTGGTTGTCATTGATGTCAACACTGTTGGCATTAATGATGCTTAAGGCTGTATATGTCAAGGATATTGAGAAAATTGTAAAAATAATATTGCTGACAGCCAGTGATGCTTAGAAGGTCAGAATGTTGGAAATTTTTGTACATTGAAGATCTAAAGGTGTGCTTCAAAGGGTTTGTTTCTAAAGCTTTCTAGTATGTTGTCCAGAAGTTTCAGAGGTTCACATCAAGATTTGTGGAAGTTATGAAGATCTGTATTCCTACGGTTATTCAGTTTCTATAGATGGTGTTCTTGGATGAAGAGGATGAAATTCTGGTAATTTCATGTGTTGCGCATGTACCTATGATGTTCATGGATGATTCTAGATTGTACTCTATCCTTTTTGTACATCCGCATTGATCGGAGTATTCGTGATCGAAGATTTTTCCGATATGTGCTCAAGTTTTCATGTTCTTGGCCGACATGATGTTGTTAGCATGTTGTAGATCCATGAGGATTAATATTTTATTGTTTGGCATGTTTTAAGGTGTTTTTTTGGGTCATCACTATGTTGTGACCGACTTGTGTTTGTGTGCATTAAAATTTATTCATGTATTAATACCGACAATTGTAATTTATTTTTTATTTGAGCCTAACTGAATAATTGATGTAAATTTGTATAGAAGATATATATAAGTGTTTGTTTTCCTAATTTAGAGGCAATGCTCAGTGTGTGAAAGAGGTGTACATGTGTGAATAAATGTTAAATCATTCGAGAGCAGAGCAAAGTGTGTAGAATTTTTTGTGTGCCTAAATAGAACTATAATCAGGCTTTTGTAGAAACTATTTTCTCAATTCAATTTCATCATATGGACTTAATCTGACTATTGTATGTAAGGCAGTGAGCCTTCCTCTGAGCAGTGTTCCTAAATGTAAGTGCATTCCTTTTCATTCTTCATTATACTTCTAATAGGGTATAATCTTGTGGACTAACATCCACTGTGGTTTTTCCCCTAACAAGGTTTCCACGTATAAAATCTTGGTGTTCATGTGTCTCTGTTGTGTTATTGATTTATGCTTGCACTGTTAATTATCATATCTAAGATTTAAGGTTTATTAATGTTGAATAAGTTTGATTTTGGAAACAATTGATTCACCCCCCCTCTTAGTTGTCTATCCTTGTTTTGCCAACAAAATCAACTTTTTTAAATTTTTCCCTTAGGTCTGCAATAATTCGCCTTCAAGATACGCTCATAAATCTGAAGCTTATCTTCACAAAAAACTGCATTAAATCTTCCACACAATATATCTAATTTTTGCTCCAAAACTTTCTCTAAAATGGACACAAGATCTACCCTAGATTCTGATAAAAAAAACTGCTCCAAATTTGATCCTACTTCTGCTCCAAATTAGACACAAGGTCTGCTTCAAAATTGTTCTTCAATGCTGCTCCAAATCAGATATAGAGACTACACAAAATCTAGTCCAGATAATGATGTGAATTTCTTCATACATATCACTTATATACTAGCATGATCTACCTCAAGGAATGTCTTCACAAATTCGCTCTATGCTGATATGATTTTCTTCACCAAAGAAATCTTGTGTTGGTCCAATTCTCCTCATATAATGCCTTATAAATCTTCTCTTGATTTGGTCTAGAAGTCTGATTAATATTTAATGAATGGATGCTTAGTCAAATCTGATCTGATCTTCCCTAAACCTGCTCTGATACCATGTTAGTTTTAGGATCAGAAATGCAATAAGCAGAAAACATAACACATAGAACAATGAACATAGTATTTTACCCTGGGAAAACCCTCCTACTCGAGGGAGAAAAACCTAGTAATATATTCTCTTGTAAATCAAAATAATAAGTGCAGAAATAGCACTCAAAATTAGGCCCTAGCAAGGCTGAGTCTCATACAAAGAATAATACAACTTCTCCTTGAAGTGAATCTTGAATACACAAAATTAATGACACTTCTCCTTGATTCTAATCTACTGCTTAGAAAAAATAGGCCCACTGCTGAAAAAATTCGAACTTGAGTGGATTGAATGATGATAAAGTGAGCACCTTCTCCTATATATACAAGCTAGTTGATCTTTCTTTCTAGGGCCAACCTAGAAGAGTACAAATTTTATTTATAAGACAAAGGTCAACCTACCTTGAGTTGAATATACTTAAGGGAAAATATCTCCTGAAGCTACAAAACACTAACATGAGGAACGCAGACCAAATAACTTTCATCAACTTGTACAGTATACACCAAAATATAGTTTGTTAAACTTTTTTCACTTGTAACTTCCATCTAGATTAACCAAAAAAAATTAACCCTTGAACATAGGTGAATAGAGTCGTCACAAATAATATACTTTAATACCATAAGATGATCTTAAAACATGAGTGAATCCGGACTAGAATACTAGATCAAGATGACATGAAAAATGCTTTGCTGGATTAGGCAGAATTTTTCAACAAACATTGTTGGCATCAATGACAACATAGCAAGGGGTTCCTTCTTCATTCTTTCAATGGAAGGTTTTCGGTGAGTTTTGTGCAAACCTTTAAAATAGTATTCAGAGGTATTTATCTATTTTTCTAGTAAAACCCTAGTATTTAGAAAGTGTTATCATGGATACACCAATTTTTGTTGATGTTGTTGAGAATCCAAAGCCAAAATTCAAGAAAAATCCATAAATATCTACTGTGACCGACAAGGATGGAGCATTTCCTCATGTTTTGAACAATGTACTTCATAGTGAAGATGTCTACATCTATATTCACTCATAACTAAATGAGTACGATCATCCGAAGTTAGAATAATTTAAAAGCAATCATCTCTTGGGTGATGATTTTCTACTCAAGAAAGAGTATGCAAATGTGGAGGAAAAGCAATTAGATATGTGGAAGGTTTTTCCCAACTTTTTCTATGATGATGAATGGGTCAAAATTGCCTTGATTCAGATTCATGAAGATATCTTTTGGCTTGATCAACTCCACCTAATTACAAAGTAAGCTATCAGGGTCATGACTATGTTGTGCTCCACCGAACTTGTGTCAGCACTGAAGACTATGAAAAATGAAGAGGTTATGAAGCTTACAAGTGCAAAATTTGACAAAAGAACCCTAACTGTGGATGATATCTTCGACCTCGAGGTTCATTATGCATGATGGGAATTGCATGAAAATTTTACTACACAAACAGGAAAGGGTCTGCTACCACCATTTCCATCTACACTACTCATCAGATGGTGAAGGAAAGAAAGGATTATGATTTTGGAGAGCTCTTGTGGTAGTAGTTTGTTGGAGAATTTATAGAGAACCAAGGATTCACGCTACAATTTCTAGTATGGGATTTTGATTAATTTTCTAATGTTCTATTACTTAAAGGAAGTGCCTGGTTTGAAGAATGTGGTCTAGAGAAGGGATATTCCTAAAGCACATCATATTAGGGACCACATTTATAGATTTCCTGACACCAAACAATGTGATACAATATTTTGGGGATTCTTCAAAATATTCCAAAATGAAATACAGAAGAGAGATAGGATACCCTCACAAGCTATGAAAAGATACAAGAATGATATCACCTTTATGGTGGATAAAGATAATTTTATATGGAGGCATTTTAACCAAGAACTTCATGGATTAAAAAGTTTCCTTATGAGGTCTCTAGACATGACAGGATTGCATATGTTGACATTTTTCTCAGCAAACCTAGAGATCCCTCTATTAAAAGTTTTGGCACATATGATGAAATTACCATCAAAACAATCAATAAGAAGGTAGAGGAAAAGATGAATAAAAATGTGGAGAAGATGATGTCAAATTTGGAAGAAGTGCTTGGTACAACTTCTCCATGAAGTGAATCTTGAATACACAAAAGTAATGACACTTCTCCTTGATGCTAATCTGCTTCTTAGAAGAAATAGGCCTACTGCTGAAAGAATTCAAACTTGAGTGGATTGAATGATGATAAAATGAGGAGACACAAGTTCTCCTATATATACAAGCTAGTTGGTCTTTCTTTCTAGGCCCGACCTAGAAGATTACAACTTTTATTTATAAGACAAAGGTCGACCTACCTTGAGTTGAATATATTTAAGGTAAAATATCTTCCAAAGCTACAAAACACTAACATGATGAATGCAGACCAAATAAATTTCATCAACCTATACAGTATACACCAAAATATAGTTTGTGGAACTTCTATCACTTGTAACTTCCAGCTAGATTAACCACAATTGTTGAAACCTTGAACATAGGTGCATACAGTAGTCACAAATAATATACTTTAACAACATAAGATGATCTTAAAACATGAGTGAATCTGGACTAGAATATCGGGTCAAGATGACACAAAAACTACTTTAATAGATTAGGAAGAATTGTCAATAAAGATTGTTGGCATCAATGACAACATAGGAAAGGGTTCCTTCTTCATTCTTTCAATGGAAGTTTTTCGGTGAGTTTTCTGGAAACCTTGAAAATAGTATTCATAGTTATTTCTCTTTTTTCTAGTAAAAGCCTAGTATTAAGAAAGTGTTATCATGGATACACCAATTTTACATTGATGTTTTTGAGAAGCCAAGGCTGAAATTCAAGAAACATCCATAAATATCTACTGTGACCGAAAAGGATGGAGCATTTCCTCATGTTCTGAACGATGTACTCCATAGTGAAGATTTTTGCATCTATATTCACTCGTAGCTAAATGAGTATGATCATCTAAATTTGGAAGAATTTAGAAGTAATCATCTCTTGGGTGATGATTTTCTACTCAAGAAAGAGTATGCAAATGTGGAGGAAACAAATTAGATGTGTGGAAGAGTTTTCGCAACCTTTTCTATGATGATGAATGGGTCAAAATTGCCTTGATTCAGATTCATGAAGATATCTTTTGGCTTAATCAACTTCACCTAATTACAAAGTAATATATCATGGTCATGATTGTGTTGTGCTCCACTGAACTTGTGTCGGCACTGAAGACTATGAAAAATGAAGAGGTTATGAAGCTTACAGGTACAAAAATTGAGAAAAGAACCTTAACTATGGATGATATCTATGACCTAGGGGTTCAGTATTCATGATGGTCATTGTATAAAAAATTTACTACACAAAAAGTCAAGGGTCTGCTACTACCACCGCCATCTACGCTTCTCATTATATGGTGAAGGAAGGAAAGGATTATGTTTTTGGAGAGCTCTTGTGGTAGCAGTTTGTTGGAGAATTTATAGAGAACCAAGTATTCACGCTACAGCTTCTAGTATGGGACTTTGATTAATTTTCTAATGTTATATTACTTGAAGGAAGTGTCTGGTTTGAAGAATGTGGTCTAGAGAAGGGATATTCCTAAAGAACATCATATTAGGGACCACGTTTATAGATTTCCTGACACCAAACAATGTGATACAATGTTTTGGGGATTCTTCAGAACATTCTAAAATGAAATACAGAAGAGAGATAGGATATTCTCACAAGCTGTGAAGAGATACAAGAATGATATCACCTTTATGGTGGATAAAGACAATTTTATATGGAGGCATTTGAACCAAGAACTTCATGGATAAAAAAGTTTCCTTATGAGGTCTCTAGACATGACAGGATTGCATATGCTGACATTTTTCTCAGCAAACCTAGAGATCCCACTATTAAAAGGTTTGGCACATATGATGAAATTACCATAAAAATAATCAATAAGAAGGTTGAGGAAAAGGTGAAGAAAAATGTGGAGAAGATGGTGTCAAATTTGGAAGAAGTGATTGGTATCCTTGATAGCCTTGTGGAAAAATCTTAAACCACTTTTGCAACTCCACAAGTTATTAGAAGAACAAATAGGTCTACCTTTGCTACTGTTACTCCTCCTAAACCTTTTAGACCTAATCAAACACCTCCTAGCAGAAGGAGAGCTACTATTGAGGTACTGGTGCAAACTAAGAATTCATAAAGGAAGAAACCAAAACCTAAGTAGAAAACAAAAAGGGGAAATATTGATCCAATGAATGTGAATGATGATGAAGAGGATGAAGAAGAAAAAATGAAATCCTTTATATTGAAGAAGAGAACAAGACACAGACAAGAAGAAGAGGGAACATCAAAAGGAAAAGGAAAGGGAAAGGAAAAGAAAACAAATAAGGCTCCTTTAGTTGCACTTTAACATGAGCCCCTACAGCTTGAGGTTACAATTAACACAATAATAGAGCATGGTACACTAAAATAAACTATGGATCTTTATGATGAGATGCCTCCTATTGATAGGGCTACAATTGAGAAATCTATAGTTATGTTCATGATTCTCTTTAATGTGGTTCTATATGATATAATTGATCTACTTATAGCAAGTCTTACAAATATACTCAATAATAAGAGGAATGAAGTAGTGGTAGAAGAAGATATAATAAGGAAACAAGCATTAGAGAAAGTTGGTTCATCTATTTCTCATGAAGAAAGAGTTAAATTATCTCAAATATAGGAACAAGAATTTAGAACTAAATAGAAGATAAATACTCTGATGGGGAAAGATAGAGAAGAGATGGAGAGGATAGAAAATAAATGAAAGTAAAGATTGTAAAAATATTGGAAGAAATGAAGAATGTTAAAGTGATTATAAACCAAGTTTTTCCAGATACTTAAAATCTACATGATATTACTAATGTGTCTACCCAAGACATAAAACTATTAGCTTTTGAGGGTAATGTGACAAGTGATTATGAGATGGAGAAAAATAATAAGCAGAATGATGAGACTGCTACTCCGAAGAATATAGGTACACGAGGTGCAAGAGATCAAGGAGAAGTGAGTGTCCATACTCTAGGAAACACTAATTCTAATAAGGAACATAATATGCCTCCTCTAGAAAATTCAAGTGAGCAAGACATATCTAGTCAGGAAGAAGTACAAGGACCCTCCAAATAACAAGGATAAGGTGTCTCTAGTGTACATAAAATGCAAGAAGTATCTAATATGGAGTTAGAAAAGGAAAAAGATAAATAAGAGGTAAAGGCGAAGGAGAATGATGTCCAAAAGAAAGAAGATAATCTAGAGAAAGATCGGGATGCAATAGAGAAGATAGATGAGAAGGAAGATGCTTCTACAAGAAATCATGAAATAGGTAAGGGTTCCTCCTCTCACTCAAAATACTCCTTTAAGGACCTACTAACATTGCAAATGCAGCTTCAACCTGTGGTGACACATCAGCTTCTACAAATCCCTACTCATGAAGGAAAAGTTAAATTGTCAAACATTTATCCCCTTCATAAGTTATAGCCTGAAGATATTTTGCATGCTTTTGTAAGGAAGGAAATTCTTCAAGAACATGTGAAGAAGATTCGATTAATTGAAGATGTTGTGAAGATCATTCGGGATGATTTACCTAAAGTAAACATAGATTCTTCCTTGCCTTCAGAACAAAAATTGAAGCTTTTTATGGATTCTTTAAGGATCACCCCTCACACATTGAGCAAAAGGTAGAGAAAGAGGCCCTAAGAAAGATAAAATACAAAAGATGATTGATGCATCTAACCAGTGTGCCAATGCACACAACAAACTGCAAGAAAATTTAAAAATGTTTAAGGAATATGTGGATGAAGTTACTACTCTTTATCATTTTTTTGAAATGGCCTAATTCAACTAAAAGCATCAAGGATTAGATTGATTCCATTGAGTCACAAATCACTCAAATTTTCTAGGATATATGATCAATCAGATGATAAGGATGGGGAAACTAGAGCTCAAATAGAAATTCTTCATTTGCATTTGTCTTTTCTTTAGGATCAAAGAGATGAAATCAACAAACAATTTGGTCAATTAAGGGAAGCAGTCAACTTGAGACTTGCTTCATTATCTGGGTTGCTTGTTGAAGCAAAAAAAATTGAACCAAAAATGAAGGCTCTAAGCAATGTGGAGAAGGCTGAGGATTTGTGCATGCAGTTTGAATGCTGAAATAAAGCTCGCACTTCAGAAAACGCAAAATGGGTTGCAACTCTAGCACAACTTAAAGTAATTTACAAGAATATTCTACCATCTAAGGAAGTTGAAAAGGTGTAGTTAAGTAAATTTTGTCTTTGTATAGTCTTGTGGAAGATTGCAGTATTTGTTTGGGTTTTTGTCGAAAATATTTTATACATAGTATCATTTTTGGGGCATCTCCATCTCAGGAGGAGTTTTTTTTGTAGAAATTATATAGTAAGGGGGAGTTTATACAATTTTTGGTCTGATATAAGTAGAATATATTATGCCCTTTCCCTTGATGTCAAAGGGGGAGAGAAGACTTGTAGATATATGTGTGTTGCCATCAATGACAAAGGGGGAGATTATTGGAAATATGTGTTGTCATTAATGTCAACTCAAGATTGGTTTTCATTAATGGAAAGTGTGTGTGTGTTGAAGTTTGTATTATATTCTAGAGTTAGTTTATGTGCAGAGATATGTGTTGATACTTTTCAAGAACGTAGTATGAGGAATATTGGTGATCAGTCTTATATCCAAGTATGATGCAGAGGATGGTACACTTGTTCCAATATGTTTCCATAATTCCTACATTGATATTTTACTAGTTTGGTGTACCACACTTACAAATATATTGCAAAAGTTTTGTTAAGGAAATCACAGTGTATGCTCTAGGACAGTGTCATGGTGTTTTGGTGTGCATCTTTCCAGAAAGAAAGCTTTTGTCTTGCAATTCAAAAGATAAGATGGTCAATATGTGAAGGTTTTATATTCAATAATTTAAGTCATTACACCTTCCACAGTGAAAGTTTCAAATGACAATGTTCTGGTCTGTATGTTGGCAGAGTAAAGTGTTGATAAATGCTTGTTGGAATACTCCACATTCCTCTAGAAGTGAAGTATTGACCTTGCATTTTTGTGGAAATGCTCAATAATTTTCAAATCATATTAGATTTCTATATCAATTGACTTGGTGTTCTACAAGTGTACTTTTCATATGATAGAGTTGTACAGGTCATTCTGAGATACTCTATTTTTCAATAATTCAATGTGTTTGTCTTCGTATGCTAGCATTTAATGATCAAAATGCTTCAGAAGATGGTTGAATAGATATTTTGCATAGACCACAATGCTCACATATTGGTTTGTGCAATATTTTTTGTTTCTCCACGATGGTGTAAAGCTGAACAATTGGCAATTTTACTGGTGTTGTCATTGGTTGAGACGACAGACTTGTTTCCTTCATCCACAATTGATCCTGATTGACTAATTTTTATTTGGTAAATATTTTGTGATGTATTTAGAGCATGTTATGCATTTGTTGATCTGCAACACTTTTTCTCTTCATAATGTATGTGTTTGGAGTCAACCTATTTAAAGGAAAGTTGAGTGCAAAAATGCTCCCCTAAATGAAAATCAATTAGGGAAGAGGTTGCAAAACTTGGTTTAAAATATTTATTCAATTATAGTTTATTTAATAGTGCACATGCATTAAGTTAATTTCATATTTAAGCAATAAAACACATACTGCAAAATTTATGTGGGAAAACCTTTTCGGGAAAAAACCAACACACCAAAGCATAGATCAATTGTATTATAGTAATATGGAAATTACATACAATATGCAGAGTCTATGCTCTTGTAGGTGTTGTTTCATTGTGATGAAAATCTAGAGTGAATCTGGAAGCATAATGACATCTCAAAAAATACAATCAAGCTAACACAATTCACTAAGGCATTAACATATTTATATCATGCATACATGGGCACCCAAATTTTCCATGTGCCAATTGCACAGTCTCTACATGCATGCAAACTGAAACCAAAAATATGCATGAATTCCCAATGGCCTAAAAATAACCTATCAGACATGCAATAGCATATGCCAACATGCAACAACATGCAAGGAGTGCAACTCCCAAAAAATAAGTAACCTTACATGCAAGGCATGCCCATAGAGAAAATCAAGTTAATTGCCGAATTTGAAATCATATTTGACTCCTCGTCACTCCCAGTTGCAACTCAGTCTCCATTTAGCGGCTTTCCAAAAAATTCCAATGATAACTCAAAAACAATGGCACATGTCAATATTAGGATTCAAGAAAATTTGAGCAATAAACATTAACAATTGTATGCAAATAAATAACCAAGAAATAACAATGAAGAATAACATAAAAGAGATCAACACAAAATTTAATGCGGTTCACCCAATATGGGCTACATCCACAGAAACTCATCCATCCAATGATTTTATTATCCAGTGCAAAACAAATTACAATGTCGTGAACACCATGCCGCAACATACATCCCAGCCGCTTATAACAAGATTTTTGGAAGCTTCTAGAATTAGGGTTTTACAAAGTCATTTTTCATTTGTTGGTTTAAAAAAAAATCTACTGACCCCTTGATGTGTTAATAGGAAAAAAAAATTGGGGGTTACGCCCTTGAACCCCTACTATCAAGGATTGCCGCCCTCAAACCCCAAAAAGGATATGTAAAGAGTGTATAGTATTTGCATGATCAGTCACCAAATACCAACAATATCCCACTTGGAGACTGATCAAGCTCCACACCAAACAATCTCCCACTTGGAGACTAATCTTCGATGACACCAATATACTTGCAGCTCCCACTAGATTATAGGTCTTGTTGGTTTCTTACGTCTACCATTATTAGTCATGAAGGCCAATGGAAACTAATGAGGAAATCAGATTCTCCCATGTAACTTCCTTTGTGAAAATATCTGCAAGATTCTCACTTGTATGAATTTTCTCTAGCTTCAATTGTCCATCCTTCAAAACTGACTGGATGAAGTGGTATCTAAGTTGTATTTGCTTAGTTTTTGAATGCAAAGTTGAATTCTTAGCAAAATGAATGGAACTCTAACTATCAATGTACAAAGGGCTATCTTCTTTTCATCGTCCCAATTCCTCCAAAAAATGTTGTAACCAAATCATCTCCTTACTAGCTTTTGTAGTAGCAACATACTTAGCTTTAGTGATTGAAAACACAACAACCTTTTGCAGTCTTGAAATCCAACTAACTAAAGTACCTCCTATAGTAAAAAATACCCTGTAGTACTCCTCCTACTATCAATATCACCCGCTTGATCAAAGTCAACATATCCTTTTAGAGAACAATTTGTTCCTCCAAAACATAGTTTCTTTGAAGTAGTACCTCTCAAATATCAAAGAATCCATTTTACTGCATTCCAATGTTCCATTCCTGGATTCCTCATATACCTTCTCACAACTCCCACTACATGTGCAATATCCGGCCTTGTGCATACCATTGCATACATCGAGCTACCAATTGTTGATGCATATGGCATCTTAGACATTTTTTCTCACTTGTCTTGTGTCTTTGGACACATCTCCTTTTTCAACTTAAATGTAATGCCCCGCCACATAATCCTAAAGGAAGTTGCAATTCACTACTTAAACGTACAATTCTTTTTTCTAAAGTGTATTTAACATACATGTTCACTTACTAATTGACAACAACCTCTAAGGCTACGAGACCGAGATTACTAAAAACCCATACATACGTCATTATACATCCATAGCATTTAATTACAATATGAATTGAGTACTTATACCAAATAAAGATACATCATAACATAAAGAGATATATAGCAACATTCCATATTCATTAACTTAATCAAAGGTTACATCACTCATTCCCTGAATGAGGCAATAATACAAATGTGTTACAATATACATAAATCCACCTCGAATACAAATGAGGGGTAAAATAATATGATTCAAATTGAAATAAATACATTGCTTGAATTTAAAACAGGAACCGTGAGCTCTCCAACTAGGTATCTCGCCATCAAGTACTGAAGATCAAAGGGGGACCCAACGGTGTATGATGCATGTTCCACCCAACCAAGTGGTACCTGAAGGCCCACCCCCCATGCTAGGAGATAGTAACAACATAACATGGACAAATCTATAACCTCTAATCACAGGCTGACAAAAACATACTGACTCAACCAACTATTTACACCAACTGACACAAAGGTTACAATGCTTCCAGTACAAACCATTTTTGAATTACAATACTACTAGCACAGTTGACCTAAGAGGAGTGTCACCACAATGCTACAAGGGATATCCTGGTGAGTCTTCCTAGGCCCTAGCCCCCATCCTGGGATCTCTTGGAAACCTCTAACGACTTCCGGCCCCACATGCAGTCCAAAGCGGAATCAAATATCTTTTATGAAGACAAGATATCGATCATGCCATTCCAGGCCTTCTTGTCTCTTCCCAAGCCTTTATTAGCACGCGGGTCCATGAGCAAGGCTTATTAGTCTAGATTAAGAGTTGAAGCTACCCAACCCCCTAACAAGTTAATTATATTATATCTAGTTTACCAACCTACAACAAGTTATCCTGGCACCCCTTTGTGTGTTGGCTCTCATTGCAAGCCACTCCCCTATGATAACAAGTGGAACAATTCCACAACCCAAGGCCACCTAGTGCTAGTCCAAAAATAGCATCCACCCTAAACAAAATATAAGGGTAACACTTCCCCGTTCGTGGTAAACGGGTTACAATAACCAAAACTAAAGCACTAACCAAGGATTCAATAACTTGGTTGACTCATTAAACATACAACCCCCTTTCCCTTTTTTCACTACTGGAAGTCTTAAACAATTTAAACCCCATTTCCCTTACAAAACACAAAAGAAAGAAGCATAGAAGGAAATAACTATTTTTCAATATACTAAATCCATTTCCCTTTTAAATTAATTTAACAGGAAAGAAAATAATTGATTAAAATAATTAATTGCCTCTTCAATAAAATCAATTCCTTAAATTATTTTTAAAAGCAACATAAGTCCATCTACGATTAATTTCTTCAATTTTCCAATCTAAACATAAAAACATGACATCTTTTGAAATAAAACTATTTTTAGAATAAAAATATATATTTAATATATATGCATAAAATATATATACATAATTATATTTTAATATATAACTATATATATACTCTTATGATATATATTCATTAAATATATATTTAATATTTTACAAACCAAATATATATCAAATATATATACATATATACACTCATTATGTATACATACATAAATATACACAATATATATACATATATATACATAATGTATATGTATATAATATTATATATATATATATATATCAAATTAAATAACATGTTGAAATTCACAATAAAAAGTAGGCGTACGAAATCCTACCATTTGCGTCTTGTTTTATCCGTTGGTTACATTTTATACAAGGAAAACCCCAGTGTTTGGGGGATGGCTGTGCTAAGCACAGCCAAACCCCAAACCCTTGGGCACGGCCATACAGAATGGGGAGGGGCTACGGAGGTCTCCCTCCACAACTGTCCCCTTATGGGGGTGGCAATGGAGGCAGCGCCTCCCAAGCCTCCCCCATTATTTATACAAATAAACAATACAAACAAAAAAAAATAGGGTTTAAAAACTGCGAATTCATTAAACTCCATACGCTGTACAGACGGCATTAATTCCGTCAAAAACAATATTTTATCATATTAAAATATGTATATATATTATACATATATCTATGTATATATGTAAACATATATATATATATAAACATATATATGTATATATAATATATATATAAATGAATTTCAACATAATAGTTAAATTGGAGGAATTTTTTTTAAAACATCCACCTACATGAGAAATTATAAAATTTCTAGAAGATACTCAAACTCCACAGAGGATTTTACAATAAATCTTTCAAATAGCTTTATCAAATCTAAACACAGGGAAAAGAAAAGACAAGCTATAGGAATTCTCTAATTTCTTTCAGAGGCTTTCAATCAATTTCTACATTTCCTCTGGGTTTTTCCAAGGCAAAATTTACAAATACAGAGGTTTCAGAAATTTTTTTCTACAGAGGTTTTGATAATTTCTACACAAATTTAAACACTAATTTTCCCTAAATCTAAATTTGTTTTCCTCTAGATTTATTTCACTGTTTAAATCTAAAAATTCTTCAACTATTTCAAATCTTATTCTTTTCTTTTTCTCTCTAACTAGAATTTCCTAGATTTCTTCACGGCAAACAAGAAACTTTAAATTTCCTCTTTTCTAAAACAAATTAAACTTTAATTTACAGATCTAGCACAACAATTTTCTATAGCAATACAATTCCAATAAAAATTTTAAACAAATCTGTATACACAAGGAAGGAATTTGTTTCAAGAAGCTTCTGAAGTGTTGAAGTTTTGATGCTGAGCCTCTTCCAAAGCTTTCATAGCTTCTTCCCTGCAAACACAATTTTCCCAGAAAAAAGTATGTATGCAATATCACAACAAACTATTCCAAAATAATTCTTTTCAATTTCCAACAACAAAAACCTCTAAAGTCTTATGTGTTTTTCAATTTTTCTTCCTCTCCCAAAATATTCTCTCCAAAAATATCCTCCACTCTGTCATGAAGAAGCTTTTCACTTCTTCACCAAAAGCCCAAATTCTCTCCGGGAATTAATTTTTTAACAACCTCATAATTAATTAACTCTCACATGCTGACAATTAACAAATATCTTATTCAATCGCATTTATTTTCACAAATAAAATTTAATAACTTCTAGTTCAAATTTAATTCCAAAATAAATTTAATTCCCTTTTTCAACTTTCAAAATAAACAAATTTCTTTAATCAATTTTAATTACTTTATAAATAAATTTAACCCCATGGATTAAATTTAATTTACTAAATAAATTTAATTTAATTAATTAATTTAAATAAAAGGATTCTATCAAAATGTCAAAAATTAATTAAATAAAAATCAACATTATTTAATACATAATCTGAACATTTATTTCCAAAACAAGATTCCTTCAAAATTAAATAATATTAAGCAAGGCAAACGATGACACAACAACTACGACCGACGACACATTATGGCTAGGGTGTAGACCTAACACATGTTACCTAGCGACTATCTCCCGTTCAACTTAACTGTTGAGTTGACACGCTCAAACTTGTGAAACTAGGTGGAGTCGATGTCATGTACTTGCAAACCTGTAACGAGATAACAAGGAACATATATATATAAATAGCATAAAATGCACACCGTGAAGAGGAAATCATGGAATTGCAGGGCGCTCGCAAGTGAGTGATGCGATCTCATCCCCTTCACCAATACACTCATCATAAACTGACAGTTCCATAATACTCAAATATCTCATGTACAATAAACATGTTATAGCAACAAGAATTATTACACCAATTAAAGCATGTCAAATAAAGCATCAAATAAGATAAATCACATCACACAAATAGTCTGTCACTCTATAAATAGTGATCAAATAACACACATGATAAAGTATGCAAAGTATCAAAGTAACTAAAAACTAAAACAAAGCAAAGAACACTGTCTGAACAAGAAGCTCAAACAGAGGGGTATTACATAAAATGACTAGGAAAAGGTGTACTAACTACTTTTGCATTTTGCATGTTAAACATTTTCAACCCCTTCTCTACATACTCACTTTGAGAGAAAAATAATTTTCTTTTTGTCTTGTCTATGTGATCCTCATACCAAGGATTTGTTTTGTTGCAGCCAAATCCTTCATAGCAAATGAATTTGCTAATTTTTTCTTAAGTACATTAATATGATGCATGTTAGACCTAACAACAAGCATGTCATCAACATAAAGCAGCATGATAATATAGCTGTCATTATCCAATTTCTTAAAATAGACACAATAATTAGAATGACATCTTTTGTAACCTTGTTCAACCATAAAACTATCAAATTCCAAATACCATTATCGAGGTGCTTTCTTCAGGCCATAGAAACTATTCTTTAACCTACACACAAATTCCTCCTTACCCTTGACCTCACATCCTTGTGGTTGTTGCATGTATATTTCCTCTTCCAAATCCCGATGGAGAAATGTTTTTTTCACATCTAGTTGTTCAAGATGCAAGTATTTTGCAACCACAAGACTTAGAATAGTTCTAATAGAAGTCATCTTTACAACCAGAGAAAATATTTCGTCAAAATCATACCTTTTTATTGTGCAAAACATTTTACCATGAGTCTAGCCTTATATCTTTTCCTGCCTCCATCTTCTTCCTTCAACCTGTAAACCCATTTATTTGGCAATCCTCTTTTACCTGTGGGTAATTGGACTAAGTCCCAAGTTTGATTCTGCAGCAAGGAATCAATTTCCTCTTTCATGCCTAGCTCCCACTGCTTTTTGGTATCTACCTGCATTTCTTCTTCATAACCTTTAGTTTCACTAGAATTAGTTAATAGTATAGAGTTTAATGATGGAGAAAATCTTTCTAGAGGTCTAGTTATCCTTGTAGAACATCTTTAAACACTTATAGGATTTTGTGGGATAACTTGTCATTGTTGAGCATTAGGTACCACTGGCATTTTATTTTTTGGAATCTCATCCAACACCACATATTCCTTTTTGGCATGTTCATGCTTCTTTTTCTCCAGCTGATCCTTATACATGACCTTCTCATTAAATATAACATCTTCACTTCTAATGATTTTATGATTTTCATAATCCCATAACCAATAACCAAATTCATCTACTCCATATCCAATGAAGGTACATTTTTTAGACTTAGCCTCAAGCTTGGTTCTATTTTCAATATCAACATGGACAAAAGCTTCACAACCAAAGGTTTTCAGAAATAAATAGTTTACATTTTTACCCGTTCATGCCTCCTTTGGAATGCCACCATCCAAAGGATTTGAAGGTCCCTTGTTTATTAAATAAATAGCGGTATGTACAACATCTACCCAAAATTGTAAGGGTAGTCCAGCATGCAATCTCATGCTCCTTTCACACTCCATAATGGTTCTATTCATCCTCTTAGACACACCATTTTCCTATGGGGTTCTAAGAATTGTTTTCTGCCTATGGATTCAATTATATAAATATTAATTTTCAAATTCTCTACTACAATACTCACCTCCATTATCAAATCTGAGACACTTTAACTTTTTTCTATCTCATTCTCAACCAAAGCTTTACACTTTTTAAAAGTTTCAAATACTTCTGACCTTTGTTTTAGGAAATACACCCATGTTTTCCTAGTTGCATCATCAATAAAAGTAACATAATAAAAAGAGCCACCAAGATAAGATACCTGAGTTGGTCCCCATACATATAAATGCACAAGATCTAATTTCTCACTCTTCTTCTCTTTCCCAACTTTCAGAAATCATACTCTTTTCTATTTTCCATAAACACAATTTTCGCAAAAATCCAAGTCAATCTGCTTTAGACCTAGTAGCAACTTTCTAGAGTGAAGGATCGACTTCATCCCTTTCTCACTCATGTGCCCAAGTCTATGGTGCCACAATTCTATTTATGTCCCTATAGCAAGTGTTATAATTGTATTAGTAGCAATTGTTTATGTAGCAGCTAAGGTAGAATAAGTATTACCAATACACAAATATAATGTTCCTACCTTTTCACCTTTAGCTACTACTAATGTACCTTTAGTGACCTTCCAAACTTTGTCTAAAAAGGTAACTATATAGCCTCCACTACCTAGTTGTCCTGCAAAAATTAAATTCCTTCTCAAATTTGGAACATGCCTTACCTCCTATAGCAACCATTCATTTCCATTCTACAACTTGATTTTTATCTTTCCTTTTCCAACAACCTAACAAGGTTCATCATCACCCAAATATACCTATCCAAAATCAACTTGAACATAATATACAAAATATTTCCTACGGGGTGTGGCATGAAATGAAGCCCCTGAATCTATTACCCAAGAATCATTAGCATTATCTAAACACAGAATTAAAGCATCCTACAATTTATTACTTGCAGCATTAGCTTCCTTACTATCATCATGTTGTTCATCTCCTTGTTTTCCCTTTCAAGACCAACAATCCTTCTTCAAGTGTCCTAACTTTCCATAGCGCCATCAATCTATTCTTTCTCTAGATTTAGATCTGTCTTTCTTCGACTTCCCTTGTGACTCTCCATGATTTCTTGGGATTTTTCCTCTCTCCTTTTTTCTTCCCCTATTCTCTACAGTCAAAGCATTACTCGATGTTGACCTCTCCACTGTGCTTTTCCATCGTATTTCCTCACTAAGGATAACAATGTATTTGAACCAGAGATAGAATTACTTATAGCCATTACCAAGCTATTCTAGCTTTTTGGAAAAGAACATAAACCAAGAGAGCCCTCACCTCTTCATCAAAATTCATTTTTACCGAAGTTAACTAACTTGTAATTGTATTAAACTCATTTAAATGATCTATCAAGATCCACCTTCAATCATTTTCAAATTAAACAAACACTTCATGAGAAATACCTTATTTGAGGCTGAGGGTTTTTCATACAATTTAGCCAAAGCTTCCATCAGATCCTCTGTTGTCTTCTCTTCTATTATATCGAACGACATAGATGGTGTCAAGCATAACTAAATGGTTCACATTGCCTTTCTATCCATAATCTCACATTCTTCATCAGACATTGTAGAATCTTTCTTTGTTTTTCCTTGCAATGGCCACCATAGATCCTTTTGATACAAATAATCTTCCATCTACATCTTCCATAATTGATAATTCTAGCCATTGAACTTCCCAACCTTTAATTTTCCTTCTTCCATTGCTCCCAATAAATCTAGAGGTTTCCTACCAATTGACTGAATTACATGCGGCTTTCATACCAATTGTTAGGATTCAAGCAGATTCGAGCAATAAACATTAACAATTATATGTAGATAAATAACCTACAAATAACAATGAAGAATAACACAAAAGATATCAATAGAGAATTTAACGTGGTTCACCCAATATGGGCTACATCCACATAAACTCAGCCATCCAATGATTTTATTATCTAGTGCAAAACATATTACAATCTCGCAAACACCATACCACAACATACATCCTAGCTGCTTATAGCAAGATTTTTGGAAGCTTCTAAAATTAGGGTTTTACAAAGTCATTTTTCATTTCTTGATTAAAAAAATTAACTACCAACCCCTTGACATGTTAACAGGAAAACCTTGACATGTTAACGAGAAAAAAAAGTGGGGGTTGCACCCCTGAACCTTGGAAAGGATGCGTAAAGAGAGTACAGTATTTCCATGATCAGTCGCCACATACAAACAGTCACTAGGGCACACCTCTAAGATGTTTTCACAAGAATCTCTTCCCGAATGAGCACCCAAATGACAAGTGGCATAATTTTGTTTCTTTTACCAAACTTGTAGGAAGCAAACACATAGCCAACTTACTATTAACTTACCGTTAGGTCCCACCAATGGACACATATCACTACATCATGCTTCTCCCAACTTGCAGCCAACCCATAGAAAACTCACCATGAACTCATAGCCAGGTCCCGCAAAGTGATTTATCAATATAGAAACATATCACTTATGATTTAATAAATTAAAACTATAACATAGGGAAAAATAATTAATTAAATAATCTAGGGAATCACTAAGGTTGAGACACCTTAATCCCAACACCTATGTTGTATCATATGTTTCATCTAAAGGTCATCTTGGAGCCGACCTAATTGGGGTTTTTGAGTTGTTGCGGAGTATATTTATAGAAGATCAAAATCATTTGTGAACGCATTAGTATTGATTAGTGTGTTGAATATGAATTTCGCAAAGCCAGTATGATGGATTAATTATGTGAAAAAGGGATTGCAACATCAGCATATGTTGGATGCTTCTTCATAGCAATTCATGTTCATATTTTTCATTATAATTTCCACGTATCTTGCTCTAACATAGTGAGTCTCAGGAGGCCCTTGTATCTTTCCCTAAGGTTGTGTGCCTTAGTCTACAATTCCTTGAGCAATGAGCCTTAAACAACATTGTGAGTTAACTCTAATCATGGTTTTTTCCCTCATTGGGTTTTCCACATAAAAATCTCGGTGCCTTTATGTGGTGCATGTTTTCATTTATGCTCTTCTTTTATTTAATGTGATTTGATGTTTAATCTGAAATGGAAATGTTGAAGTTTTAGTATGTGTTGATTCCCCCCCCCCCGCCCCCCCCCCCTCTCAGCACTTCAGTGTGTTCAACAAACAAAGGGAAATTAATTAAATATATAAAGTATTTATTTAATTAATGGGATCATGTGAAGGGATATTAATTAAAAAATGATAAATATTTATTAATTAATAGGATTAGGATAAAGATGGGAATAATTAAATAAATAGTAAATATTTATTTACTTACTAGCCAAGGATAGGCTAAAATATTTAGGTGTGGTTGGGTACTTGGTCATATTTTAGGTGTCTACAATGGTATATCATTTAAAACTATTTTTTAACAAATATTCTATCATCTCTTAATATTCTTCCCTCTTCTATATAATATTCATATCATTTTATGTATAATAAGCTAAAATCATAAAACTCGTGCTTTAGAATTCATAGTCAAATTCACACTCACAAATTTGAAATGTAATATTTTTTATTCTTGGAAGTGTAGTGAGGTAACTAATTAGATTTCCATCATAAAATAATAGGCTATTCAAAAGCAAAAACAAGTGATAAATATGCACTTTAGGACATTCTTATGGATTTAGCTCATTATGAAACTCTAGAAGTCAAGTGTTGGAAAAATATAAATGAATAATCATAATATAAAGGGAGCTTTGTTGGGAAATGTTCCTTAACCTTGCTCCTAATGTTAATGTTGTAGAAGGTGAAATTTTTAGGTATAAAATTTCAATTTCGAGGCTATAGTCTTAGTTTTTGGCCAAAATAAAAAATTCTTGATTGCTTGGCACTTCCCTCAAGCAATGTTCATTGCCTATATCTCTTCAATTACTTCAATTAAAAAAATCTTAATCAACCCAACAAATCATAAGTTATGGCCCTCAAAAGTTTGCGTTGGAAATGTAAAAATTTGTTGGATGCATAAAGAGCTATAAAGGGGATTTATACATGTTGGCTAGCCTATGATGCATATATGACACATCATAAGTTGATTGGGGGATAATTTGGGAACCACTTTTGGGTGGTTTTAACTCATGGGTTTCTATTTACCATTTGATGGTTTTAGGTTTTGTATCTCCTATATATTAGGTGCTTGAGATGGAAGTTGTGTGTATAGTTTTGTAGATACTGCTTAAGATATAAGAATTCCTCTAGATCTCTACTTGGTGCACTCCTATGAAGGATTTCCTTGCAATTTTATTGTAATTGTGATTTACTAATATAGGAGCATCTATGGCATTTGGCTATCCCGTGTCAATAAAAAAGAGAGGTTCAATTTTGTTTAACATTTTTCAATTTTGGAGTGATTTAATTTTGATTAAATTTCATGTTGAGGAATGACAAATTATTTACCTTTGAATAATTAAATTTGTTAAATAAATTTTTTTTGCACATTGACAAATTGGCTTCTAGGGTGAAAAAGCAAGAAAAGAAGTTTAAATCTTTAATTGCAAATTATCTAAAAAGCTTATTGGGGCATTGGATTTTTGAAATAGAGGAGTTACAACACTTCATCATGATCCCTCAGAAGTAGGGACTGAAGGAGTGGGCACCCATACCTATTTTTTATCTTTTTTCCTTTTTTCGGTAGTCAAAAAAGGAGGGAATCAAAACTAAAAAGCCTATCTTTTGTGGGTTGTTGTAAATGAGTTTTAAAATGGTTTTTAATTACTTTAGAAGGTCTGAATGTGCACAAATAGGTGAGGTTGTACCATATTGGAGAAGCCCAAAAAAATAATGGGAATTAATTTATGGACAAGAGGAGTTAAGAATGAGAAAACCACTTTTCATTGCAAGGGGTTTTGAAGAGGAATTTGGAGGGGAGAAAGGGGGAAGGTGTGGTATTCTCAGGAAGATATTCTTGGACATTTATTTGTAGGTTGATTTGGGCTGATTTACAATAGTCCATGAAGGTGCCAGAACAATAAGATTGAAGCCATAGAAGTTGAAAGGGGTGTTGAAGTGTTGGAAGATGAATTTGGTTGTATGAGCTCACATAGTTGAGCATAGAATGTGTTAGATTGTTATTCACTTGCATATAAGTTTACTGTATCAAGTTTATTTGCAATATAATAGTCCATAAATGACTGAACCTTTTTGTAATTAGCTTTCTTGAACTGTGCAATTTAATGGTTCTATTTACAAACAATTTGTGGTGTTAATTTGGAAGTTTTTTATTATGTTTTAGCATTTGTTGAGAGGATTTTAGAGAGGGTTTAGAGTGTTTTAATCCCTCTCTACATTAGTGGTATCAGAACCACAAGATCTTGAGTCTGTAAATAGAGCACCGAAGAGAGGCAATCTGCAGCAGGCCTTGTGAGTTGTGGGTGAAGATTAAAATGCCTCTAAGAGTTGCCAACTATGGTAGAGGTAGAGGCAGAGGATGAGGAAGAGATCCTCCAAGAGATGATTTTAGAGCTCTAAGAAGGAAATTTGAGGTTTTGAAGGAAGAGATTCACAGAAGGGATGTGCATAGGGAAGATGATAGTGAAGATGAAGAGGAAGAGGAATTTGAAGAGGAAGAACAGGAACCAATGGACCATGGAGAAATTAGATTGTTGAGAGCTATTGCACAAATTGGAGAGAAGCCTAATATGGAGGTTTCAAAATTTAGTGGAAGATTGAATTCAGAAGATTTGATAGATTGGATTAATGACATGGAGGAATTATTTGAGTTTGAAGAGATTGAAGACCCTCATAGGGTGAGGTTTGTAAAAACAAAACTAAAAGGGCATGCTAGCATTTGGTGGAAGAAAATGAAACTGGAAAGAGGAAGAAGAGGAAAGTAAAATATATTAAAATGGGATAGAATGGTAGAGAAGATGAAGAGACAATTCATCCTAGTAAACTATGAGTTGGAGCTACTCAAAAAGATGCAAAATTTGAGACAAGGAAAAAAGACAGTGAAGGAGTACACAGAATAATTTCATAAGATTCTGATTAGAACCGAGCATTTTGAAGAAAACAAGGAAAAGGGGGCCCATTACATTAATGGGTTAAAGCCAAGTATAGAAGAGGAGTTGGCATTAGTGAGAATATACACCATTGAGGATGCATATCAATTTGCATTGAAGGTAGAAGAAAGATTGAGCCAAAAATTTGAGAATAAGCAAAAGGAGAAGGGGAGAGCTTATGTGCAGTAAAACAAGGATAGAAATAAGATTATAGATACTAGGGGCAGCAAGCATGAAAGAGGTGAGAGTTAAAATCAGTCTAATGATCAAAATTTTAGAGGAAGAGGAAGATCGGGTAGAGGATTTGAAGAGGAAATTATAAAATAACTTGTTTTAGATATGGAGAAGGACGCGGATCTCATGAATGTCCTGAACTTGAGAGGATGAATAGGAGGGTTGAGAATGATGCAAGGGAAAAAAATGTGAATGAGGAAGATACTATTATTCACACTCAAAAGAGGCAGAGGATGGAGAAGTACTTGTTTCAAGAAGAGTCTTGATGAATGAAGGAAAAGAACCAAATCAAAGGAAAATATTGTTCAAAACCAGATGTAAATGTGAAGGTAAAGTTGGTAATGTTATTATTGATGGTGGTAGTACTGATAATATTGTTTCTAAAGAAATGGTAAACAAATTCTAGTTGGAAAGAAGAAGACACCTGCATCCATAGGATTGTTTGGTTGCAAGATGATCGTAAAGTTCTTGTAAATGAATAACGTCTCGTAAAATTTAAGATAGGTGATTATCATGATGAATTTTTATGTGATATAATGTCTATGAATGTTTTTCACTTGTTATTGGGAAGGCCTTGGAAGTTTGATAGGTGTGCAATGCATGATGGGTATGTCAATACATACTCCTTGATGAAGGATGGAAACAAACACAAGTTGAAGCCCTTGAGTAAGGAAGAAGGAAAGGTATGTAATAAAACTAGAAATTGTTTGGTTAATGGCTTTAAATAGTTAGTAGAAGAGGATGAGGATGAAGATTTTGATTTTTTGATGCAAGTTGAAGCAGTATGGATTGCACTCAAGAGAAGTAAAGTGAAGGTTTTAGTGAAGAAAGAGGAGGTAAAATCTATTTTTTGTGATAATATAGTTGAATCTAATTTACTTGAGCATAATAATTTTGATGTAGAAGGATATATTGCAGAAAAGAGTACATTTGTAGATGAAGGTACTACAATTGTAAGTAAGGAAAAAGACGAGAAAGTGATTTTTGATTTGGTTGGTGAGCTTTCATTTGCATTAGTTGACGATTTCTCATGTGGTAAGGAGACTTGTATGGATGATAGTTTATTGCAAGGTGGAAGGGAAGAATATTTTGATAGTTCTATTGACATTGAAATGGATACATAGGAGAGGGATGAAGAGGATGAGTATTTTGATTGTTTTGCTAACATTGAGTTTGCAGCTGAAAAATTCTTTTTCAGGAGATATAGAGAAGGAGGAACACCTAGAACAAATAGAGATTGGAAATGGACCAATTATTGTAGTGATCACAGGGGGAAAGGTAATGCATGAGTTTCTTGACTTTATTGAAGAAGATAAAATTGATGATCATTGTTTTCCAACATTTCATAGCCCAAATTGGTGGGAATTGGAATTTGTGAAAAGAGGAAAGAAGAGAGGAGGAATGAAAGATGGAAGAGACATCAAGTTACAGGGATAGGTGAGAAAGAAGGTTTGGGTGAATAAGTCTACAAGATGGACTCAGAATGAGTATCAAATCTACAAATTTTTATGAGTCACACTCATGAAACATTTATTTTCTATTGTGGGTGTCTGATGCAGGAGCATCCATGGCATTTGGCAATCCTGTGTCAATAAAAAAAAAGAGGTTCAATTTTTTTTAACATTTTTCATTTTTTTAGTGAGTTAATTTTGGTTGAATTTCATGTTGAGGGGTGACAAATGATTTACATTTGAATAATTAAATTTGTCAAATAAATTTTCCTTGCACATTGACAAATTGGCTTGTGGGGTGAAAAAGCAAGAAAAGTAGTTTAAATCTTTAATTGCAAATTATCTAAAAAGATTATTGGGGCATTGGATTTTTGAAATAGAGGAGTTACAACACTTCATAATGATCCTTGGACTAGAGGATTGGGTGCCCAAGCCCTATTTTTTGTCTTTTTTCCTTTTTTCAGTAGTAAAAAAATTTAGGGAATCAAAACTGAAAATCCTATCTTTTGTGGGTTGTTGTAAATGGGTTTTTCATTAATTTTGAAGGTCTGAATTTTCAACAATAGTTGAGGCCATACCATATTGGAGAAGCCCAAAAAAATAATGGGAATTAATTTCTGGATAAGAGGAGTTAAGAATCAGAAAACCACTTTTCATTGCAAGGGGTTTTGAAGAGGAATTTGGAGGGGAGAAAGGGGAAGGTGTGGTATTCTCAGGAAGAGATTCTTGGATGGATTTTTGTAGGTTTGGACTGATTTAAAACAGTCCATGAAGGTTCCAGAACAACAAGATTGAAGCCACAGAAGTTGCAAGGGGTGTTGAAGTGTTGGAAGATAAATTTGGTTGTAGGAGCTCACATAATTGAGCATAGAATGTGTTAGATTGTTATTCACTTGCATATCAGTTGATTTTATTGAGTTTATTTGTTGTATAACAGTCCATAAATGACTGAAAACCTTTTTGTAATCAGCTTTCTTGAACTATGCAATTTAATGGTTCCATTTGCAAACAATTTGTGGTGTTAATTTGCAAGTTTCTGATTTTGTTTTAGCATTTGTTGAGAGGATTTTAGAGAGGTTTAAGAGTGTTTGAATCCCTCTCGACATTATTTACTAAGTAATACATTGAGTTGCTTTGGAGTGTGGGGTTTTCCTCCCAAAAGAGTTTTCCCCACATACCCCTATTTTATGATATTTATTGTTTATTTAATGTGTTTATGCTTTTTGTAATTGTTAAAAGATTAATATCTGCACAACACTCTCTTTAGAATATTAGTGTAGGAAGGGTCCTTGCATAGCCAACTTACTTTCAAGATTAAAGAACTGTCAATATTCAATAAGGTCTCCCACTCCATCCTACACTTTTTGATCTATATATTGATGATCCAAAGGAAATTACAAAAGGATATTAAAGCATATATGATTAATTTTTATTAAAGTGTTTTGATATTCTTTTAGTTGCAAATGCTATAATTTGATGTCCCTCTCAAATAAATATAAAGATATGTAAATATTTTAGCAACCTTTTATGATCTTTGTGAACATTGGGTCAATAAAAAGGAAACAAAGTGTATGGTTTTAAACACTTTCAAACACAAGGAACTAAGATATATTTTATATAAAAAGGTGGGAGGACAGATATACATTTTTATATGTGTATTTAGTTTCTCTTTTCATTATATTACACTTTAGGTTAATATCACAACAAAATTTTAGCTTAAGGGGTATGTAGCCTTAACTAGTCTAGAGAAACTATTTTCTTAGTTTCATTTTCAACACATTTTTAACACATATTGATTTAAAGATTTGATTCTTTTGATTTTCTAGAAAATTCCACTCTCTCTTTTGGGGATATGATAATTAGGCCTTATCTTGGAACAAATGATTGAGACTACTAGAGAAAATGCTCATTTTGATGATGTCTAACCATTCACATGTCAAAAAGCATGTGTTCCACATTCACCAATCCTATAGAGTTTGACACATCACCAAATTTATTACTATAGTGATTTTGATGGAATTTATAATGGTACATAGGCTTAAATAGATGGGGAAAATTTCAAGTGGAAATCTTGGGTATTAATATTTACCATTCATATTCCTCATGCAACATGCCTATCATTGAACCCAAAACCTCCTTATTATTAGACCTAGTAGATATTGACCATGTGGAAAGGTTAAATCTCTAAAGCAAGACTATCTAAGATGAGATCTATAATTGTTGTTTATAATCCATGAGGTTATAGCCTTGAGAATACCTCTTCTTTATTACAATTTCTACCTTTATTTCGAGGATGGGGTTGTCTAAAATCCAAGGCATGCCAAACATTAATTAACTTGCATCTTGAGGTTTCCTTTGACACAATTTAAGATTTATTTCTATTAATTATTAATAGAAACAAAGCATCTCATTCCACAAGAGCATCATACTTGTCATATGTTTCCCTAACACTAAAGATTTAGGCTCATTTTACATTCAAATGCTCTCCAAGCTTTGTGATATCAAAGGGTGATTATTTTCCCTTTAGAGACTATAAAACACCTTAAACACCTTTATAATCTACAATACAATCAAATTATCAAACATCTTATACTTTATTTTGGATGATGTTTAATCTTTAGAAATTCTAGAAGGCCTCCAATCAAGACATGGTTACATCTTTCTTCTATTCTATTTTAAGATCAAATAAGAAGGTGTATCTTTGTTAACTTGGGAACTCTTAGAACATATAGTTGTGTAACATTAAAGGATATGATTTGATTTTGTTTATATTTTACATTTAGTATTCATGGATTTTGATTTTTTTTATATCGCACAACATGCATTGGAACTTCTTATATGATCGTCATATGCCATTGAGCTACAATAGTAAGCAACTCTTAAGGAAGATAAATATATCTAGATTAAACTGACACCATTATGTTTCAGCTTAATTTCCCCAACAAGGATAATAATAAATACCTCCACTTTGACAACAATCTTCCCACCAAACTAATTTACAAATTAAAAACATTGCTGTGATAAAATCAACCACTTACAACTATATCTCATTCACAAATTAGAACCATTTTTATGACAAAATGAAATCAACCACTTACAAGCATATATGAGATAAATTTATGTGAAAATTTCTTACAATATAATAATTAGCTATGCTCTTTTGTTCAATTTGTACAGTAAATTGTTTATGGGTTAAAACTATTTACCCATTTTAAAGAGAAGGGAAGACATGTAAACACTATCTTTATATACCATGCTTATATTTGCTACTATCAACATTCTGCAACTTAACTACTACTTGTTCTACCGCTGCTGCCTTACAGAAATTAAATATATATAAGGAGTCGTGATAGTTGATCACTTCAGGAGCCTCATTGTAGCTTCATGCGCATTATTGTCTGCAAAAGATTTATAATGTCAATACACAGGAAGAGAATTAGCAAACAATATTCATTAGGAATATATGAGTAGAAAAAGATAAAAAGCATTGCTCTTTTCCATTTTCAAGGAAGTGTGATGAATAATTGTCATTCATAAACATGGCTAGTCACTTAAAATAGTGTGTAGAGGATGTTCGTGGAGATAACCTATTGCTTTTCTCTGCCATGGTTTTTCAGCCCTAATAAAGAGAAGCTTTTGAAGAATAAAAAAGCTTTGCACAAACTATTCTTGCAGTGATCCAGAAAAGTGAAAAGGGTAGTTGGAGCTCTGTCTTTTTCTGCTACTATAATCTCTAGCCACTTTAAGAAAATAGACTGAAGGGACAAGTAATGATAGCTTATATAAGTCTAATCAGAAGAGTCATTCAAAAAGGACTTCTTGAGTCTGCACAATAGCATCACCCTCAAAGAAAAAATTTATATTCCACTCAAAGCTAGCCTGCTAGCACTGCTCTAAACTGAATCCATTCATCAAGCTAACTTTGTGAGATAATATTTTATGTAAGACACTATGTAACAGGAAATTAAATGCCTGTACTTCAGAAACCAAGAAGAAAAACTGTGAAACATCATTAGTCTTTTACCAGAGATTATGATTACTTTAGAGCTTTGACCTATATATACAGATGATATTAGTTAGTGCAAAAGTAAACATAAAAGAAACGAGTTTTTAGATGTGCCTGTTCTCCTTTTCTCCCCAACTGCCTCCTGAGCCCTTCCCTTAGTTAGAAGCTGAAGATTTGTACTTAAGACAAGGCACTTGGTCTGCCTCGATGGAATTTAAATCCTCTATTAGAACCTCATAATGCCTTTTCACTTCCTCTGGAGATTTGCCACCAACCATGGCAGCCACATTTTGCCAACGGTCAGGAGTGTCTTTGTCATAAACAGCTATGGCCTTTTCAAATAATTTATTTTGTTTGGTTGTCCAGTTAGATGCAACATTTCTCCCAGATAAAGAACCTTGATTACTGGCCATACTACTAATTCAAGCCTTGGGGTAAGCAAATTCAGGGCAGAATTTAGAGGGACAATATACTGCTCAGTGCTCTCCCAACCTGATATGTCTATCAGCTTTTCACTAATGTAGTAATTGTAATCGGGAACTTCAACTCTTGATGGACCAAAAACCCAACTTATCTAAGTGCTCTACAATAAAAAATACTCCATAAATTCTCAGGTAAATGCATATACTCTTGAAGGATAAGACTCAATAGAATTTTAGGATAAGGTGCTAAAGTGCCTAGTTCATCCAAATGCTTCAGTGCTCCGAGATGCAATACAACACACGAAAAAGTATATGTGTCAGATTATTTGTAATATTCCAGGAGCAATTGCAGATTGGGAGTTCAATTTAGATTAACTAAATACTAGGAACCCAAACCAGTGTGGAGATGCAGCAGAGAACGGCAAATGAAATAGGATGTATTTAACATCCAAGTAAATGATGTAGATGAAATTCACAAGAAAACTACAGTTAAAGAGTGGTCTCAGGGCTCAAAATGAAATAAATGAGTAACTCTTTTTCCAACAAAAAGGACCAAAAATAAAATCAAACATAAATATATAATCAGTAGAAAAGCTCTTAAAAGAGGACTAACAGACGGTACCCAATTTCCCCAAATGCCCTAACAAATAATAAACTTGAAGGCAAACTAAGGATCAATTCAACTGGATTATTCAAAACAATGATGCTCTTAGGGGGGTTGGATATAAAGAAAATGGTGTGCCTTGAGGCTTTGCAATTCAGGCTCAGGGGTAGGAGAAGCTGTTTGCACTGGATGAGATAATTGAGCAATCTAGAGTGTGCCTATAAATAGATTGGAGTTTTGGCTGTGTGATGACGAGCGATTGGCTAGAATCCATGAAGAGTAGTGAAAAGAATAATGAATGACTCGTCTCTTTGCAATCAACACGATGGCCCCTAATTTGGACAAGAGGAATAAGAATCAGAGAATCCCTGTCAGCTCAGCAGAATCTAACCTCATCAATCATGAACACTGCAAAACACTTGATTTCAAAAACAAATAATAATGGCACAGCCCATGAGCGCTAATTTTCCTATCAAGTTGTTTTATCCCTCCAAACCAGAGAACCTTATAAGCTTTTCCCATCTGAAATAAGGACCAGGGATTCTAATATCCCTTTACGGTTTTGACAGTTTTGTATATCAAGAGGATCGATTTGGTTTTTGTAGGTGTCTGATTCATGGTATATGGTATTCTCCCTAGGCCTTCACAATATGTTGGAAACATGATACTACTTTACAGCTCCGCATTAAAAAGAAAATATCTTAAACACCCAGAATACTACCTCAGTTTTATAAGAGTATGGCCATATGTAATAGAAACTCAACCTACAAGATTAGAGGGCTACGTAGGAGTTATTAACCTCAACCTCCAGGTCTTTTTATTCTCTTTAACAAATCTTCCAACAGTAGAATTATTACGCTCAAATCATCTCCCGACAATCAAATGGTGCAAACAAGCCATTTAAACCCAAGCTGAAAATTTGTCAGAAAGTTAAACCATTCACGTGTTAGACAATTGTTTGATGAAATGCTTCCAAGATAAAATGCAACCAATATCATGTCAAACATATCTGATCAAAAACAGCAATTATATCAACAGTATTTCTAATAGAGAAAAATTAAAATACCAAGAGAAAACATTCTAAAGGCCTAAAATTTCATTAACAAAATGCTAACTAAATTTTATAAAAAATTGGGTGAATATGCAAAGTAATAAAATAGCAAACTCCAACAATTCCCAGAGAAAACATTCCAAAGGCCTAAAATTTCATTAACAAAATGCTAACTAAATTTTATGAAAATTGGGTGAATATGCAAAGTAATAAAACAGCAAACTCCAACACTTGTAAATGGACATTCAAACACAAAAAGGTGCTGGTACAAACAGAATTTCAAACACTTCTCCCAACCATATTATTTATCCCTATTCCAATCAAATGCAGCGCCCAAACAAAGATATGGCACCCTGTTCAACAGCATATTGGCACTTTATCCTACAGGCAAATGATCCCTAACGGAGTAAGAATATAATACCCCAAACTAATGTAAATTGGCACCTAGTTTTGCAGTAAACAATGGAGCCAAACTTTATCTAAAATGAGGCCCAAGTAGTATTTATCTGCAACATAAGCAAACCACTATGGAACATGTGGGAAATGTTAAAAAATGCCATACAAATTTGCAATGTGCATACACCTATGGCAGGGCGTGGCAACTATTTGATAAAATGCTTGGTAAATATTGCAAGAAATATAAACATCTACAACATTGCTATGGTAACTATTTCACAAAATGCCTCGAAAATATCACAATTTAAATCATTGAAGAGAGATTTTGTGCATGGATTCTTCTGTATAGAATTCTACGCCTAAATTTTTGTGAAGGTTGTAGTGATACAAATAGGAATTGATTATTACAATATCCGACAGAAATCCATTTTCAATCATGTTTTGTTGGGCATTCATACCCTCTTCGCAAGCTCCAATTTGAGTGCAGGCAGGCAGGATGCTACTTGCATTTAATTAAAAGTTTATAAAGTCTTTTCAACAAACCTGTTTGGAACATATCCTGCCACCTTGACATTCATGAGGCCACATTTTTTTGAGGCATTTTGTCAAACAGCTCACGTACCTTATCTAAGCTTCCACATTTTCCATACATGTGTTACCATAGGTGTCTGGAGAGAGAGAGATTGCTAGTTTATTCTCTGAGCTGTCAACTAATATTCTCCCTGCGTATAATTTTTGGGTTAACTTTCATCTACACATCCCACAGCCAGCTTTGGGATGACAACTATTTTGTCATCTTCCATGTTTTATTTTCTGTGTATTGCTAGGGAAAATCATCATTGTAACACAACTCTCTTGAGTTCCTTACAAACTATATGATGACAAGAAAAGTCGACCAGGACAATATGTTGTGTCACCAATTCTTTTGTGTATGGTTTGTATTTTACTTAACAAAAACTGCCAAGGCAGTTATAATATATAAAATAGAACAAAGTCTTTCATGACTACAACTACATCAGAAAGGTTATTTCAGTTAACTAGATTTATGCTAAAGCAAGGAAAAGCTATTACAAGATGGCTTCAGCAAGGTTTGTTGTCAGACTTACTATGATGGGCGCTTAGTTGGGTAGCATATCTCATTGTTGGGATCAATAGTCCTGACATTCTTGAAGCTAATTCTCTTGTCTCTTTCATGCTGCCTTTTTTATATTTAAATACTCCTCCAATCATTGAAAAAATTCTCCTCAATCAAGGTTCTAAAATTTCTCTCTTGTATATATTTTGATGGATGTCAAACCCTATCCCTATCTTTATTACTTCCAATAGAATCGTTGAAGATGGAAATTTCTTCTATGTTATGGAGGGCATACGGCAAATTCATCGCCAGCGATTCACCGATGGAAAATTCACCGTCAGCAATTCACCGTGGGAAAATTCACCATCATGACAAATTCATCGTGGGAAAATTTACCGCCATCACAAATTCACCGCCAAGTAAAAATCACCTCCAGCAATTCACCCAAGCATAAAATTAACCGTATTAATATTTTTTAATATATATTTCAAAAACTTCGAATTTAAAAAAAAAAAAAAAATTCACAATAAATAACAATGTTTAAAACTTTGAATTTTTTTTATTTTTTAAAATTTTTTCACTTGCCTTAAAATTTATTGACAATTCTACTTTTTAAATATTTTTTATGTTTATTTTGATATGAGTGTTTTTAACATGATAATATATTAAAGTTAATGCAATTATTTTTTATTATTATCATAAAATATATTGAAAAATATTTTTATTTTTCTTATCATATATTGAAAAATATTTTTATTTTTATTATCATAAATCAAATTCTCCATTAATTTTTTATTATCATAAATCAAATTATTCTTTTCCAAAAAAAATCAAAGTTTTGAAAAGATATATTAAAAAACATTAATGCGATTAATTTTCCCCCTAGGTGAATTACTGGCAGTCAATTTTACTTGGCTATGAATTTTCCCACGATGATTTTTTTATGGCGGTGAATTTTCCCACAGTGAATTGCTCGCGGTTCCTAGAGCCGTCATGGAGGTAACCCCTCTCTCACATTAAACTTCTTTCACAAAAATTCTCTTGTTGCCCTTTTTATACCTAAATGCTCCTTCAATCATTGAAAAATTTATCCTCAATCAAAGTTCTAAAATTCCTCTTGTATATATTTTGATGGATATCCAAACCCTATCCCTACCCTTATCACTTCCAATAGAGTCGTTGGGGATGGATGCCACTTCTTCTATGCCATGGAGTTAGCCCCTCTCTCACATTAAACTTCTTTCACATCAATTTAATTCCTCTTTAATGTGTTTGTTGCCTTGTTTCTTTTCACCAAAGCTTTTTCTATTTGATTTTATTTATTATTGTATTTTTATTTTAAGGACGTCGAGAGAGGTTAGGATGGGAGGTTGAATTTATATTGGAATTTACATAGGATTCTTCATCAAAATGCTTCTGAAATAGGCTTGGATTTGATCAACAAAATTAAGGAAAAGTATTTTGTCATCTCCTAAATCTACTTTCCCATCATAGGAACCATAATGAAAATGTGTTTCCCATTCTCCGGATAATAGAGCAAGCAAACAAAGAAGCTGATTCCAATGAATGGAAAAGATAAGAATTCAGTAGGTTGCTGCAACATGGAGTAATAGCACTATTTGATGTCTCTTTTTCTAGCAATCTCATAGCTATACAAACGAATTTTTTGGCATTGTAATTAAACAGACCAATGTTGGTGTTGATATATCGTCTATATAGTCATTGCCAATACCTCTACTTGCCAATTTTGTAACGATTACAAGCCAGTACTATAATGCTGGCAATTTTTGTAACTAAATATTTTATATAATACAATTTATAGGCTTTGGCCTTTTACCTAAATATATATATATATATATATATATAGTATTTATATTCTATCAACAATGAGAAATATGACACATCTAAAGTTTTTGCAAAAATGTATTCTAATTTTTATTGATAAATGTGACTTTGATGTTCCATTGACCACTATGGGTGTGTAGGTGTCATGAATCAATGATAGTGAAGCCTCTATTGAAAGTAGGGTATCTCTACTATTTAAAGGTGTGAAGAAATAAGGCATTCATTTCCCACCATTTATTTCTATTATAATTTTTTGGTTCCAACTTAATTTCATGGATTTATAAGAACATGTCATTTAAAAGGCTTACTTAGCTTGAAATTTCATTTGGGCCACAAAATTAAATATTGATAAATAGTTGATCAAAAGTTGAATAAACCTACACCTTATATTACCTTTTTAATCAAATGGTTTTGATTTAACTTCATGGGTATATAAACACATGTCATCCAAAAAGCTTACTCAGCTTGAAATTTCTTTTGGGCTACAAGATTAGGTAAATTTCAAGTTGAGTAAGCCTTTTAAATGACATGTGCTTATAAAGCCACAAAATTAAATCAAAACCATCCAATCCAAAGGGTAATTTTAAGTTGTAGATTCATTTAGAATTTAATATTATTTTTCTTGTGTGATATTTTTAAAATCTTTAGTTTGCATGTGCTCCAACCACTTCTTGATAGTGGATTGGTGTGCTGCAACAAGGGGCGTCGCCTCTCAACCCTACGTATATCACAATAGGAGTCTGTTGGGGCTACTATCCCTAGACCCCACAAGGGAAACTTCCTCTTTGAACCCCACAACGTGCAATATCCCCTGCCATCACTAGTAGTTCTCACTTGTAGCCCCCACTTTAGCATTATTAAAAAACAAAAGAATATATGAGAGAATTGCACCAACCAACTATGCAAATTTTTAAAGGAATGATTCAAATTGGTAATTGATTTTCTTAGCTAGGGTTTTCCAAGGTTTTGTTAAAAATAGTAGCAATGTCCATAAAATTGCTAAGAAAATTAATATCTTTTGAAAAAGAAAGAAAGATTCACCGTAAAAAACAATGCGCTTAGCTAGGATTTGCCAAAAATTTATAATAGAAATATTGGGGCATTTTCTTTAAGTTATTACTAAAATGGATATTGGCTCCCTCATCTAATAACTCATGATTTTTTCATTGAAATAAATATTCACTTTGAGATCTCTTCAAGTCCAACTCTTGATAATTCGCTTTCTTCAATCACCTTAGATACAATAGGGATATATGGCAATTCTTAAGATGATGCAAATCCACTTGAGGACATCTTTGATGAAGAGGATTATTTTTTATCTACTTTAGATGATAAGCATGATGATGAGGTTCATCCTCCCTCCTCTCCCAATTATCATTCTAAGGATGCAAATCTCCTCTTGAATCTCTTATATTTGGTCCACTATGGGATAGACAAAATTTATGATCTACAAATGATTGGTTCAAGGATCTTTCAAATACCAGATGGACTTTATCACAATATAGGCATCACCTCATATATTTATCTCCTATGCTTCATATCTATAGTATTTTAATTAGTCATTTGGCATACTTGAGTGGGATGTAGCTATGTAGGAGTATAGCTCCTTGTGAAACAAAGAAAAATGTATGTTGTATGGATGGAAGTGTGTGGGGGGTTTGATATATGATGTTTATCAATATGGAATGATCTAACACACTTGCAATTTAATTTCATTAAAAAAATAGATCTCAAAAGGATAGGATTGACTTTCAACCTTGAGATGAGTCAACCCTGTTAGGATAGTATGTTGTTTTCTTATGATAGAAATGACGGATTAGCACTTTTGGGAGATAAATTTAAATGCATTAATAAACTCAATTATCTGACCGAACACTTGAAAAGAAAAATATTACGATAGCATAAATAGAAACAGTAATTTGCAGACAAATTTGAGAAGGGGAGAGTGATGTGCACCTGGCGTAAAAAGCAACTTCTAAGCTCTATAGCAGGATTGGTTTTTTGTAGGGCAAATGGGTCCTAGTGCAGGGTCCAAAATATGATTTTGCAGTCCTTAGATCTTGGATCTAAGCTTTTGATTTCTCTAGGTTTGACTGTTGAAAAGCCAAAAATAAAATCTGTAGGTGTTTATGTTTCTTGACAACAATGATAACAACATTAACAACTTTGCAAAATTACTCTTTTCATCAATCTTCAGCCCTTCACTTGTAAATCTACACATACAAAGAGAGAAGAAAAATGTTTTTGGGTGAATAGGGGTTTTCCTTAGTCAAACCTCAGTTTGGTAATTAAACCTTAATGATAAAACAATGATAAATAGAATGGATCGATGAATGAACAATGTTATGTCACAACTCACCAAACCCTTAATGGCTGCCCTTAAAGGATTTAAGTTTGACACATCTCTCTAAGGATTGGATCTTGCATGAATTGACTTGATTAATTTGATTCTTGAATGCTTGAAACCTACATCACAATGTTTGCTCCAAAGCATGACGTGAACACACATGAACTTTGGCATAATGATATGATCTTTATTGTTGTTGTAAATGACTGATAAATCTGCTTTTCAATGCTCTTGAAAATAATATTTGCTCAATTTTTTCTCCTTCAAAAGTCTTCTTGCTAGTTAGATTTGAATTGATAAAATAACTATGTATTTATAGGTGTTTATTTAATTTCCCAAAAAATAGATTCCACAAGCCGACATTTGAAACTTGAATTTGAATTATTAAAAGGCTACCAAAAATATATTAAAAATTAAGTCTTGGCACTTAAAGCAGACCCATTCGCCCTTGGGTGAATGGGTCCTAAGACACTGAATTTTCAAGGTGTTTTAATTATTGTAGGCAATTGTTTAATATAGGTTTCCCTTTCGGAAAAAGAGAATAATAAGGATTTGGAATGCATAATTTAGGTAATTAGAACCTTAATTAAGTCCAATTAATTAAGGGGATGCAAACATAGAGTGAAATTATAAAGGTGTACAATTTTCTACACTACATTTAGCCCCCACTTTAGTGAGAGTATGAGCCCATGCTCAAAATCACACTAAAGTAAACAAATAAGTCAACAAAGGTCTAATTGTATAATTTTTGGAAAGATAAGATAATAGGGATCAAGGAGGATGATCAAGACCCTAGGATCTAAGATCCCATGGAAATCCAACAAAGGCACAAAGAGACACATGTATGTAATAGCGACACAAGATACAACATCATACAATGTCAAAATTAATGCAAAGAGGGAAAAGGGGGTGGATCAAGCTTCGACTATTTGTCCAAAAGGTATGGATCAAGCCTAGACTGTTTATCTAGAAATACACTCACAAAGGCTAGTGCAATTTAATATACACTAGGTGAGCCTCAAGGAGTGAGAAACACACACTAGTTTTACAAGGTGCAAACCCACGAAAAGGTGGCAAATGGGAAAGTCATGCCAAGTCTACATGCTCCCATACATCAAGGCTAGTGCAGTTTAATATACACTAGGTGAGCCTCAAGGAGTGAGAAACACACACTAGTTTTACAAGGTGCGAACCCACAAAAAGGTGGCAGATGGGAAAGTCATTGATCTATATAGGATCTAGACTAGATTGCAGAATGGAATGCTTAAACTTTTACAATGATTGTTCCAAGTTTACGAAATTTGAATTCATGCATACATTAACAAATTTATGCATTAAAACTGAAACTTAAAGTGACAAATCAGAACATGAGAGAGGAGAGAAGAAGTGCAAACAAATTGGTAACGGAGTTCATCACAAACGTGACTACGTCTTCGGGTCCACTCCAATAGAGAGACCGATCCGATTAACTCCAAAATCAATTACAAAAGCACCACAACCATTCTCCAAGCACTTCGGCAGCATAACAGTGCTCTGGCATACAAGAATGGCTCAAAGAATCTCCACAAGACCTCTCTTTCGTGTCACCACAGCTTCAAGACTTTATCACCTGAAAAAAAACTTCATCACCTGAAAAAAAAAACTAATAGTAACTCTCACCTCACACTCCCCTTTAAATACAAAAAATTAACCCAATATGGTATAAAACCATATGATTTTACAATATTTTAGAGCCCTTCCCTTTTCTCATTTTCGGGCTGATATTGTTTTAGTAGTTTTGATTTAATCCTTTAAAAGGATTCTTGTTTGTTTAAATTTCAAATTAGGAGGGAATTGTTTAAAATCTATGGCTATCGGGTTTGAAACCATAACAAAACTAACCAACGCTAAAGATATTACAAAGCCATCGCATGGCTCACCGGTGGCTATCACTTTTGTTAGCCGGCCGGTTCGGGGTTCCAAACCCGCCGGTTGGCTTTTAAATAGCAATATGCCAATTTTTAAATAACAAAAACAACCCAGAAACAAACACATGTAGACCCGGATTTCTGGGCGGATTGGTCGGAGGTGGGCGCGGCAAATGAGAGGTCGGGTGTTCAAATCCCCTCAACCTTTTTTTCAACAAACAAAACGACTAACAAATTCAAAACCGCCGATGGAGCTAACCAAGGCCACGTGGCATGCCAAGGAAGTGCCACATGGCGGAGTGCAATTCGCTGATCACGCTGACTGGGATCCAACTGTGCGATGATGTGGAAGGCGACTGTACGCTGACTGTGCTATGACGTGTCCGCTGACTCGGATGATGACGTGGCGTACGGATGCCACGTGTCAGCCTCTGATTGGATCCGTACATTGCCAACGTGGATGCCACATGGCAGATTCTGATTCATCCACTTCACCGTCCGTATAGTACGGAATGCTGACATCAGCATCCATATGGTCCACCTCAAAAGTCAACTGCAAACTTTGACCACCGATAAGTTGAGCATACGATGTCGGATTTCGACGAAACGAACGTTGCTGGAATCGTCTCAACGAGCTCTTCGTGATGACGCCGGCTTTGACAACTTTTGATGACATCATTTTTTTCACTTCCTGGACGCCCTCTGATCCTAGTTTGACCCAAGGTTTGACTGGCCATAACTTGCACAAACGGACTCCTTTTCGCTCCGTTCAAGTTGCGTTGAAATCAGGACATCAAGCTCTTTCTGATGGTATTGATTCTGGAGAGAAATGAGACACTTCAATTTCACTGAAAATATCCACCGGATCAGGCCTCCCCACTGAAGACCTTTTGGACCTCCAAAAGTGACATTCATTCTGACATTAAGTGAGGACTTGGCCTCCCCACTTGTCCTGTATCTTCTATACATTTGCATACCTGGCTTACAAGCACAATGAAGACTGCAACAACATTGTTGATCATAAACATTATTCTATCACTTCCATAAGCTTCTACATCAACTGTCGTAGCCACTAACCAACAAAAATTGACTAGCATCAAGCTGAACAATAATGCAGAAATGAAAGAGAATAAGTCAACAACATATCGATCCTTCACAACAGGAACATTTTTACCCAAGGATCCATCAATGCTTTCAAGCATCCTTTTCTCATGCTGTACTGCAAGTGCATCCTGCAACATCTGACCTTGGTTAGCTACTCCAAGTTCAAGTGTAGAACCACCTGTACTGACAGACATAAGAGTTAACTCTTTACTTGCATTAATTACCCTCTTTAATTGCCCTGTGTTTGCAAAAGAACGATCAGTCTTAATCCTGTGAGAATGTACAATATACTGTATGCCATCTTTAAAGAAATGATAATGATTCTTTTCCCTGTAGAAAATAGCTTTCCTGTCATATAAGTAAGGGCTACCAAGCACTATCCCACAGATATCCAATGGAACTACATCAAACTGTACTTCATCCACAAATTTACTAGTGATTGTGAATCTCAAAGTGCATTGTCTTGTTACTTGCAACTTATCATTTTCACAAATCCAACCTAGTGGATAAGGTTTCTTATGCAATGTAGTTTTCAATCCCAAGTTCTTTACAACACTTTCTGAAATCAGATTAACTTGAGAACCACTATCTATGAGTGCATCAATTTTACTGTTCTTAGCAACAACCCTTAAATGAAAAAGCTCATTCCTTTTCTTATCTTCAGAGAAATCATTAACTGTAGAAGTAGAAGCACAACTATCAAAGGAAACACTGAAAGTAGGAGCTTTACCTTTCATACCCATAGCTGTTATCTTAGTTTCATCATCTGAATCGGAACCAAGATCCATAACAACATTTGTGGATTTCTCCTTACCCTTCTGTTTCTGATTCTGTCTTTGAGCCCACTTAGGCTTCAGTTCTGGATGCAACTTCCAACAATGATCTTCATCATGACCCTTCCTGTCACAATGAGAGCAAGAAAGCTTGTCATCCTTCTTAACTATAGCTGCCTTCTTTCCTTTCCCTGTCTCTACAACTTTAGAAGATTTCTTTACATCATTATTAAACTTATCAATAAAAGATCCTTTACCCCTTGACTCTAAGTGGGTAGCTTGGACACAAACTTCATCCAAGTTGTTAGGATTCAAAACCAAAATAGAATGCCTAAGATAGGAATGTAGACCTCCTATGTACTTCAACAAAGTATCCTGGGTGTACAAAGGTACATTTAATGCAATAGCCTTTTTTCTAAATTCATGGGTGTACTCCTGAACAGATTGACCCTTCCCTTGCCTAAACATTTGCCAGTCCATTATTAACTGTTGCATATGGCCTAAGGGATAGAATTGCTTTTTAAGAGCATTAATAAATTCTGCCCAAGTTAAACCGACTCTACCATGTTGTGAAACTTCTGCCTTAGTCTTACTCTCCCACCAGGTTAAGGTTGTACCTCCTAACCGAAGAGTAGCTAATTGGATCCTATCAACATCATCTAATAGGTTCTGGACTCTACAGTAGACTTCTACTTGCTGAATCCAATCATCCAATTTTTCAGCATTAAGTTCACCACAATACTTTGGTAAATCAAATTTTACATCCAATTTAATTTTAGGCTTATACCCACTCTTGAAAGGATTAGAAGAAATAGAATGAGGAGAAGAAGGAGAAGAAGGAGAAGAGGGAGGAGAATAAGAAGAGGGTGGATCTGGTTGCTTGTCACCATCTCCATGATGTTTCCCTTTCTTGTCTTTGCGATCTTCTTGCTTTGACGAACCTCCTTCATGTCCTTTCCGCTCTTGTCTCTCTTGAAAAAGAATGTCCACCTTAGCCTTCATCTCAAGGAATGCTCTTCGAAATTCCTGCTCACTGATCTCATCAGGAACCTCCATTCCAGACACAGACATCTTTAGAAAACTTCTTCGCTTCCCAATCTCAGGATCAAAGTCTTCAAGCTTGCCTTCGCCCTTCTGAATCCTGGATCTCATTAGCATTCAAGAAAACAACTGCAATAATAGTCAACTGAGCTCTGATACCACTTGATCTGTATAGGATCTAGACTAGATTGCAGAATGGAATGCTTAAACTTTTACAATGATTATTCCAAGTTTACGAAATTTGAATTCATGCATACATTAACAAATTTATGCATTAAAACTGAAACTTAAAGTGACAAATCAGAACATGAGAGAGGAGAGAAGAAGTGCAAACAAATTGGTAACGGAGTTCGTCACAAACGTGACTACGTCTCTGGGTCCACTCCAATAGAGAGACCGATCCGATTAACTCCAAAATCAATTACAAAAGCACCACAACCATTCTCCAAGCACTTCGGCAGCATAACAATGCTTTGGCATACAAGAATGGCTCAAAGAATCTCCACAAGACCTCTCTTTCGTGTCACCACAGCTTCAAGACTTTATCACCTGAAAAAAAACTTCATCACCTGAAAAAAAAACCTAATAGCCACTCTCACCTCACACTCCCCTTTAAATACAAAAAATTAACCCAATATGGTATAAAACCATATGATTTTACAATATTTTAGAGCCCTTCCCTTTTCTCATTTTCGGGCTGATATTGTTTTAGTAGTTTTGATTTAATCCTTTAAAAGGATTCTTGTTTGTTTAAATTTCAAATTAGGAGGGAATTGTTTAAAATATATGGCTATCAGGTTTGAAACCATAACAAAACTAACCAATGCTAAAGATTTTACAAAGCCATCGCATGGCTCACCGGTGGCTATCACTTTTGTTAGCCGGCCGGTTCGGGGTTCCAAACCCGCCGGTTGGCTTTTAAATAGCAATATGCCAATTTTTAAATAACAAAAACAACCCAAAAACAAACACATGTAGACCCGGATTTCTAGGCGAATTGGTCGGAGGTGGGCGCGGCAAATGAGAGGTCGGGTGTTCAAATCCCCTCAACCTTTTTTTCAACAAACAAAACGACTAACAAATTCAAAACCGCCGGTGGAGCTAACCAAGGCCACGTGGCATGCCAAGGAAGTGCCACATGGCAGAGTGCAATTCGCTGATCACGCTGACTGGGATCCAACTGTGCGATGACGTGGAAGGCGACTGTACGCTGACTGTGCTATGACGTGTCCGCTGACTCGGATGATGACGTGGCGTACGGATGCCACATGTCAGCCTCTGATTGGATCCGTACATTGCCAACGTGGATGCCACATGGTAGATTCTGATTCATCCACTTCACCATCCGTATAGTACGGAATGCTGACATTAGCATTCGTACGGTCCACCTCAAAAGTCAACTGCAAAATTTGACCACCGATAAGTTGAGCATACGATGTCGGATTTCGACGAAACGAACGTTGTCGGAATCGTCTCAACGAGCTCTTCGTGATGATGCCAGCTTCGAAAACTTTTGATGACATCATTTTTTTCACTTCCTGGACGCCCTTTGATCCTAGTTTGACCCAAGGTTTGACTGGCCATAACTTGCACAAACGGACTCCTTTTCGCTCCGTTCAAGTTGCGTTGAAATCAGGACATCGAGCTCTTTCTAATGGTGTTGATTTTGGAGAGAAATGAGACACTTCAATTTCACTAAAAATATCCACCGGATCAGTCATGCCAAGTCTACATGCACCCATACATCAACCATACCAAAATTTATACTCCGAGATAGCTTTGATAAGGTGCCACACTAAATGGTCACAAGATTTCATAAGGCACCACCAACAAGCAAGTTGTATTATGCTTGGTGGTCAAGAATTAGTTTAGGATAGTCAAAGGGGTTTTATTTAGTTCATGAAAGGTCTCACTTTAGGGAACATCACACTTGATATCACCATCAAGAGAGGACTAGTCGAGGGATAAAAATTTTACACCTTAGAGAATGAAAGACATATCATTACCACTAAGAGGAATGTCATATGCCTCGAAAGGTTGTGATTTTGAAGGACATCAAACCCAATGTCACAATCAAGAAGACACATCACATGAAATAAGAAGACCACACTTTGAAAAAGGTCATGCAAGCAATAAGCGGGATACTGAATGCCACCACTTTAAAGAAATTGCTAAACACCATGCTATGAGCAATTACTTTAAAGTAGAGAATGATAAATTTCAATACATGAGATATTATTTGGAAATCCCTATGCCAAACATATGTTTCCAAATAGAGCTATGTCATGGAAAGGAGGTTTCCCCCCATATGCAATCCTAGGGTAACACATAAGGGATCCACGGATTTGGGGTCGGTGTATGTCTTTTCTACAGTGATATAATCGAGCTTGGAAACATCATTATTCCCCAAATACTTGTAGTGTAGTGTCCCTCCAATTGCTACTATTTGTTTTAGTTTTCTTATGTTCGTTTTCTAGTCGTTTAGCTGTTTTGGATGCGATATTACATTATTTCAATTACAAAATAGATATTATGTTTGTTGTTATAATCTTATGATGATACATTAAACATTGTGATTATATGGTTATGCTAGTGTGATGAAATTATGACAGACATTGAGTGTGTTATGGTTTCATGTTGTTTCTAATTTTTAATGAATTTATCATGATGTATTTGTTGTTTATGATGTAATGATTCATGTTAGCCTTGGTGAAGGGGACAATATAGCATTTCTCACTCATGAGTACCTTGCTACGTTGTGACTCTTCATCATGATGTGATTGTCGATATATGTTGATATGTTTGACAGTGTTGTTTTATATAGTTTGCAGGTACACGCATCAACTCTACCTGCTTTTTCAGGTCTGAGTGTGCCATAACCCAATGGAAAACTTGTTGATTCAGAGATAGTGTCAGGTCCTCTTTCTTAAGCCAACGTTCTTGATAGAACGAGTACCCATTTATTACCCATTTTCATTTGTCATTCATTTTTTCATGTCATTCGTATGTTCGTCATGTTGGAAATTGACTTGTTTATTTAGTTTAATGGCTTATTCATAAGTATTTGTAATTTGATTGTAATGTTAGATTAGAATAATTATGTTAGATTACTTTGTAATTAAAGTTTGATTTAATTTTTAAAAGATTTGATTAAATTAAAAATATTAAATAGAGTACTAATTAAATGTAATTGTTGATTAATTGTGGAACTTGAATGCTTTTAAAATAGATATTTTTAAAAGAGTTGTTTTCAACAATTTATGCAAAATATCTGTAAACGTAATTCGAAATGAGGAAGTGTGATCTTGAGTTATTGTTTGATTTGATATGCTTGATTAATTTCATTTGCATGTAGACTATCAATTAAGCTTTGTGATTGCAATTTAATTTAAAAATAATTAAAAGGCAATGTTATGCAATTGGTGCACGACAATTGGATTTTTTGAAAAGTTTGATTCACGAAAGTTTTTGGGGAAAAAGGATTTATGTCTCTGTGTGTGTTTGGTTGGAAAAATATTGAAGATTATGAATTCAAAGGCTTTGCTCATGTTGGAAAGATAGAGTGTCTGATATCTTGTGTTTGGCTTCACCCTTCGTTCGAATTTGAGGAAGTGCACCAGGTTTTGTTTTGTATTTTTGTTTTGTTCTTGAATTCAAAACTTTTAAATGGTGTTATTGGATTTGATTTAGTTTATGATGTTCACCTAAATGTTGTATAACCTACACAAACAATAGAAAATAAAAACGTTATTGCTTATTTTGAAGAATTGAGCTAAATAATAATAGGAAAATAGAAAGCAATATAGAAACCCAATTGTGATGAAATTGAGACCTTTACGATTATTGCTTCTCCTTCTCGAAAAATTGTTTGTAACCTTAGTTTTTTAACAACCAGTGAATTCATTTGAGTTCCTCGGTTATCTATTCATATTTGTATTTGCTTTCAAATTATGTTTGTGTGTTGCTAGCATTGTCTTTAAATATATATATCCTTCATTCATTTTATACTTGTGCAACCATTTTCGTGGTTATTATTTTCCTTGAAAATCTATAGTTTTTTTTTTTATGGAAGCCATTGTTGTCCTTCTTTTGGACATTATCCTTTTACCAAATCTTAGGGATGCCTGGTGAGGTGTATTTATCTTTTTCTTGTGTAGAATTCGGTTATCCTAATATGAAGGTTGGATCTCTAAATTTCTGATATAAAGTTGGTTGAAATCATCGTCTCAACCTTAACCTGAGTCTTCTATGACTTAGCCTTGAAGGTATTCACATTTTTACTACATGCATGTGTTCTTGTTTATTGTGAAGTTCAGCTTCAACGTTTTTGGCTTCGTTCTATTTATCTTGAATTGAAACCATGTAAGTTAGTATTCGTTATCAAACTCATCACTGAATTTTGAGTCACTACCTAGGAACAACATCTAGTTTTCATTCTCAACCGATATTTGTTGATTTTTCTTTAACTTTTGTTGCTTTATATTAATTTTCGATTGACACAAAAGCTATCCTCCTGCCTTGAGTCCAATATTAATAAGGAAAGGACTTGATTCTTCCTATAGAAATATTTTTTCACATGACACATGTATTATCTTTTGTATTTTTGGGTCACATTCATTGTAAAAGATTTCAAAATGACAGGTTATAGTTACACATGCTTTTATGCTCTGCATGTTGCTTTAGGTAATTTTGGTTGCTTAGTTTGGTCAGCTATTTTAAGTGAGCTCATAACTAAAGTTTAGACTCTTGTTCCTCTCCTTGATCACGCCTTTGTTTTCTTATGTTGAGATTTGATAACATCTTGAAACACATGTGTAAGCATGCATAGAAACATGCATTTGAAATCAGCAATTTAAGATAATTGAATTTTTATTAAGTTTGATAAAATGCTTATTATATATATATATATGATTGAGTATTTTTTGTTCATTCAGTAATTGATATTCTTACTTATATATATAATCTTTACATGTTATGTTGATTTCTGCAGTCGGCATTTAGATATAAATTGTATATCGATTTATGGCATGTTAATTCAAATATATATATATATATATATATTGAATTTAATTGACTAACTTTATACTTTATAAAGTAATGTATTTATGTCATTTTTAATAAAGATTGATTATTAAATTATTTGGTCAAGTTGGAAAGACACTAAAGGGTAAGTGCAAGAAGTTGGGTCCATGAAGAGGGGAAGTTTCGGCAAAAAAAAAAAATCTCACAGTAAACGCGTACGCATTATTAAAAAATATGTATGTGTTATGCATCGGGTACTCGAGCCTAAAAAATGCATATGCGTTATATAACGCATATGCGTTTTATAACACTTAAAAGTCATTTATTTTTTTAAAAATGCTTTTTAGAAACGGGTACCTGTTTTAAAATGCGTACGCGTTTTGAAAAGCAAAATGGGTACCCATTTTAAAACGCATCTGTGTTTTTCTTTACAAAATGCGTACGCGTTTTAAAATGGATACCTGTTTCTAATTTTTTATTTTTTTTAAATAATCAAACAAATAAAGAACGCATATGCATTTTGTAACGCGTACGCATTTTTAAAAACGCATATGCGTTATTAAAAATTTGAATCCCCAACCCACTTGCAGCCTTGGTTTTAGGCTCGGAAAAGGTTTGGCAATCTGAGCCTTTGCCTTTGACCTGCAACTAAAAAACTAAGGCAGATTGAAGAAGAATGTCCAACTTTGACAATATGGATAATGGACTTTTTTTTTGAATCAATCTATAAAATTAAAACCCATTATAGAACATGATGTCTAGTTTCCAAATATATAATTTTTATTAATATTGTATTATATTTTCTATTTTTTAATTAATTTCAAAGCAAACTAGTCCTTAAACTTGAAATATCAAACTTTTTTTTGGTGAAGTTTCTTGTAAATAAAATCATATGACATCAATATTTAGACAATTCTCTACACAATGAAAAAAAAAAGTTTCAAAAATTTTTTAGTTAAGGTCAAATTATGTTGTCCGTACACATTGATTTTTAAAAACAACAATTAAGGCCAATTAAAAATAAATAAAAAATAAATATTCAACAAAAAATTACAAAAAAAATTCCTCATCAATCTTCATGTTGTTAGCTCTCTTTCCCCAAAAGTGATCAAAAAAATAATTTTATTTGGGTCAAAAAGTAGTGTCCGTACACATGCATGGTATGGTAAAAAAACAAGGACTGTTAAAATGTGGTTTTTATAGATCCCTATCAAAATCTAATTTCTACAATCTGGGTATTTGAATAATTTACATATTTAGAAACTAGATTCAAAATGATAACTTTCATATTATTGACTTTTTTTAAAATTCATTGTGTAAGTGCCTCAAATTTTCAGTCCAAGTGTGACAAATTCTGAAAAACAGCAAAAACACTTCCACTTTTTGAGCTTTTTGTGGACCCAACTTCTTGCATCAGCCCTAAATTAGACATTCTATTATGTCATTTGTACTATCTTTATGAACAATAAGAATACAATGAATTGAATGACAATTATGTTAGAAAACAATATATAGGACATTTTAATTTGTCAAGTATTATCCTAGTTGAACATTGAATTCATGATGTGTTGAAAGATTGTATTGTGGAAAAATTTATATATATATATATATATATAGTCTATGATTTTTTAAAGGACATTATTGGAGTTATTGTGTTTTTGTGTCTTCCAAAGGTTAGGGTTGTACTTTATATTGTAAAGTGTTTAATGCTTGCTTATGGTTGTTCTATGCCATGACATGATTTTGGACTTAGCCATGCACGATGTGTTATCTCATTGGAGGTGTTTAAAATTTATATATGGTATCATCATGTTATGATGTGTATATTCATGTTTTTCCTTTTTGGGCATGTTGGCTATCCTATGTTTTATCGGTAAATTATGTTTGGTAAATAGGAAGAGTGGTTGTCTTTAGGGGCTAAAACACTGAGAGGTTACCAGGGTAACCTATCGAGAGTAGTTAATGTAGTGGAAACCTTAACTTAATGTACTAGGGGTTGTGTAGTATTCACTTAATAACTCGGATAATTGTTTTGTCTCGCCTTACACCTTAGTGCTTGTATAGATTAAGGGTTAGTTGAGATGGCCTGGAATAGCATAGTTGTTTACTTTGTCCTCTCGAAAAGTAATTTGATTCCACATGAGTTCGTTTAGGGGCTTGGAATTGGTAGAGATTGCTAAGGTAACTCAGGACGAGGGCCAATAATCTAGGAAGATTCACCAGGGTAACCTAAAACAACTGTGTGATGACACTCTTATCCTTATACAGGTATGTGGTCTCTTGTGTAGAGTTATCATTTTCCTTGATGTTGCCTCTGGGAGTTTGTTTGTTATCATGTGGTTTAGATATCATTATGTCATTATGTGATCATTTTCCATGTGATGCTATGTTTCATCTTCTTGTATGTTTGTTTGACTTGTGGACCTGATATTATCTCCTACCATGGGGGGTGGACTTTCGAGTACCACATGATTGGGAGGAACGTGCTCTATCCTCCATTGGGTCCCCTTACAGTTGACGCAGTGCGAGATGATATTGTTCTTGACAGGTTCCTGATTTCATATTTTTTGATGAGTTGGATGTGGAGCATGCTCTTGGACAAGATTGAAAGTTGTGCATGAACGTCATTCATATATATGAGACTTTATTGTATTATGATTTTGGATGTATCGAGATTTGTCACAATCTCGCTTGATGTATCTTGAACATGTAATTAAACCTCTTTATGATTATGAAATGGGATTATTCATCAATGTTTTGATATATTCATATGTTTTATGTATATGGCTTTATGATGTAATATTCTCCTAGTGTATGTTTACGTAGCATTGACGTGGAACCCTGAGAACATTGTGCAAAGGTTTATTTTTTTCACTTGTTGTAATTGAATGTAAAATATATATTATTCGGTTATTTAGTTGCATTATGTGTTGTTCTCTGGGTTCCATGGTGATGAGTTACATTTTGGTATCAAAGCACAAGGTTCTAACACTAGGTACTCTAGTTCTTGTGAGCCCATTAGATTGTCCTAGATGTTAGACTCTGTATAGTGTGTTTTCCAATTGTATTTTGCATCTTGAAACTGAGACTTGTCTTTAGTTTTGTGTAGGACCATGCCTAGATGTTGTAGTAGAGTTTGTGGACGAGGCTGAGATGGTAGCCATCTAGCTAATCATTAGGATACTCCTCAGAGTTCTCATGAGAGTAAGCATGTTGAGCAGTTGGATCCTCAGGTTAATCAGGTGGATGAGGAACTAAATCCGATTCAACCTAAATCAGAGGGAGCTTTGTTGTGTCCCTTGCTTGCATAGGTTCTCACTCTACTTGGTCCTAGATAGGAGGTTGAACAAGAAGTGGCTAAAGAATGAGACAGGTCACCTAGGAGGGTTATTGAGACTATGGAGCAGGATTTCGTTGTTGTAGGGCATATGAGAGATTTATTAAGGGAATGCCCTCCCACATTTGACAAAATTGGTGGTGGTCTGGAAGCAGAAACTTGGTTGTTAGACTTGGGATGATGTTTTTTTATGCATCCATATGGTAGAAACACTAGAGCTAAATGCACCATTATGCATCTTAGAGTCTTTGCCTCTACATGGTGGTGATTGGAGGAGCACAAGCTTCACTTGGAGGTTGGTTCAGTATCATGTGGGCTATGTTCTGGAGCATTTTAGAGCATATTTCCTATCAGAGCATTAGAGATAGCGTCGTGCAGATGAGTTCCATGAGTTGCATCAAATGGCTATGTCAATTGAGTAGTTTGAGCATAGGTTCTACGAGCTCAAATAGTATGTTAGGATTGTGGACGATGAGGCTATGTTGGTACAATGCTTCATCAGGGGCTTGAACGCCTATATCAATGGAGGAGTATGAGTCTTCAAGCCGGTGATGATGGAGGTAGCTGTGGAGAAGGCATGGATTGTGGAGGAGAATCTATTTATGGATTTGGGTGGACATGCAGGTGTTCAGATAGGTAGTGCACCTATTACAGGTTTTGTTCCATGTGGTGGTCCAACTCAGACATGAGGTTCCTCTCGGAACCAATAGGCACCCACTAAGGGTGGTCAACACTAGTAGTAGTAACATTACCCACCAAAGAATAAGAGTTCTCAATTTCAATTAGGTAACGGTTCATAGTTTGGGAAGAACTGTAACTGGTGGCATAATAAGTGCAATCATCAAGATTAGCTAGCACAGAGTGCATAGTCTATGATTAGTAGAGGCAGTTTCCAGCAGTCGGATCCACCTTTAGATGGAAAAGGTTTTGGCAGAGGCACTAGTTTCTTTTCATTTGGTCAGCAGGGTCACATTGCAAGGTAGTGTCCTATGAGAGGTACATCAGGGTTTGGTCAGCAACCCACAGCTTCAGAGCCGATAGTTGGAGATGCAGGCCATTCTCACAGGGTTTTTGCTACGATGGATAATCATCAAGAAGATCATCAAAATATTGTGGTTGAGACTTTAGATCAGTTACAAGGTATTAATCTTTCCATTCTTTTTTATTTTGGAGCTTTTGATTCATTTATTTCTCCATCTATTTTTTAGCGATGTGGACTCATGGCAGTAAAGCAAGACGTTAGGTGGTAGGTTGAATTGGCCTTGGGGTGAAGGTAGTAGTAGAATCTCTTGTTCGCAATTGTGGACTTAGGACTGGATCACTATCTACCTCATAAGATCTTTGGGTTACACCTCTTTGTTCATATGACATTGTGTTGGGTATGGACTGGTTGGAATTCCATAGTGTTGCGATTGATTGTCAACAAAAGATAATATGTTGCTTAGATGATTTTGGTGTAGAAGTTGAGATAATTGGTGTGCAGAGACCCATCTCCTTGCAGATTATATTTTCTATGTAATTAAGGAGATGCATGCATCAAGGTTGTCAGTTGTTTGCAACAACACTTAATGACTTGGAGGTAGGGGCGAGTCGAGAGGTATCTCTTGATGATTACCCTATTCTTGGGGAATTCACAGATGCTTTTCCCAATGATATTTCGAGTATGCCACTGAAACGTGACATAGATTTTACAATCGACCTAGTTCTTGGAGCAAAACCCATATCTCGAGCTCCATACAGAATGACCACACAAGAACTGGAAGAGCTTCATCTACAATTGGAGGAACTTTTGGATAAGGGTTTTATTCGTTCAAGTGTTTCTCCTTGGGGAGCACTTGTCATCTTCATGAAGAAGAAGGATAGATCTCTCAGGTTGTACATTGATTATCATCAATTGAACAAAGTGACAGTTAAGAATCAATATCCTTTGCCCAGAATCGATGATTTCGTCGATCAGATCAAGGGATCTAATTTATTAACTAGGATCGAACTGAAATTGGGTTACCATCAGTTGCACATTTCTCAAGCGAACATTCATAAAACAACATTTTGAACTCATTATAAGCACTATGAGTTCATAGTGGTACCATTGAGGTTAATGAATGCACCATCTATTTTCATGAGTTTGATGAATGGTGTCTTTCAAACATACCTTGATCATTTTTTTCTCGTGTTTCTCAACAATATTTTGATCTATTCAAGAGATATGAAGGAGCATGAAGAGCATATGAGACAGGTATTGAAGTGCTTGAGAGAGAATCAACTATTTATGAATTTGTTGAAGTGTGAGTTCTTCCAGATTGAGGTGAAATACCTTGGTCATGTTATCTGTGGAGAGGGTATTGTAGTGGATCCTTTGAAGATCCAAGTTGTCATTGATTGGACTGTGCCTACCAATGTACTTGAGGTTCACAGTTTTATGGCTCTTGTTGGGTATTATAGATGATTTGTTTAGGGGTTTTCTAGGATTTCTCATCCTATTAATTCTCTTCAGAGGAAAGGGAAGAAATTTATTTGGTCAAATTAGTGTTAGCCAGATTTTCAGACACTTAAGGAAAAGTTGACGAGTGTGCCTATCCTAACCATTCTTGATCCTACTAAGGACTTTGTTGTTTGCATTGATGCATCTTTGGAGGGATTAGGAGCCATTCTAATGTAGGAAGGTTGTGTGACCGCTTATGATTCTTGCAAACTCAAGGATCATGAACTGAACTATCCTACTCACGATTTGGAGTTAGCTGCAGTTGTTCATGCTCTGGTTCGGTGGTGGCATTTCTTGTTGGGTCACCATTTTGAACTTCATGGTGATCACCATAGTATGTAGTACATTTTCACATAGCTTAATTTGAATGCTAGGTAGAGATGGTGGATGGAGTTCTTATGCGAGTATGACTTTGAGGTGAGATTTATCCAGGGGAAGGAGAACATAGTGGCTGACGCTCTTAGTTAGTGAAGACATGATCTTTCTGTCGTGACTCTTGGAGTTGATTTGAGGAGTCAAATTTTAGCATCACTTCCTACAAATAGACTGTATCAGGAGTTGAAGATGGAGTTGGGATTAGATAAACCCTTGGAGGGTAGATTCACAGGATATAGTCTCGAGTTAGATGGTTCGTTGCGACATTTGGATCGTATCTATGTACCACTTGTGGATGGTCTTCACACTTTGATTATGTCAGAGGAACATCGAGCACCTTATTCAACTCATCCTGGTGTTAAGAAGATGCATGCAGATCTTTGATAATTTTAATTTTGGCCTGGGATGAAGCTTGACATCGTTGATTTTGTTTCGATATTTCTTGAGTGCTAGAGAGTTAAGGCAGAGCACCAACATCCTACAAAACTGTTGCAGCCACATCTTGTTCCTGAATGGAAGTGGGACATCATATTAGTGGATTTCATTGTTGGTTTAGCTATGTCATCTCGTTGACATGATGCTATTATGGTTATTGTTTATAGATTGACTAAGGTAGCACATTTTTCTTTGGTTCATTCATCCTATAATGCCTCATCCATGAAAAAAGATCTTCATGGAGGATATTGTTCATTTACACATAAATCAACGCATAATCATTTTAGATAGAGATCCTATGTTTACATCAGTATTATGGACATCTTTGTAGCATGCCTTAGGTACACAGTTGAACTTTAGTTCAACTTATCACCCAGAGACTAATGGACAGACCGAGAGGGTTAATCAAATTATTGAGGATATGCTCAAGACGTATGTTATGGATCAGTAGTCACATAGGGAAGATTATCTCTACTTAGTGGATTTTGCCTATAATAATGAGTATCATAGTTTCATAGGTATGCCTCATTTTCAAGCATTGTATGGACATCCTTGTCGAAATCCATTGAGTTGGGATCAACTCAAGGATAGAGTTCTACTTGGACTTGAGATTCTTCTGGATATGGAGCAACATGTTGATCACATCAGAGAGCACTTGGTGGTGGTGCAGGATAGGTAGAAGAAGTATGTCGATGCTCATAGAGTGGATCATCAGTTTTTAGTTGGCGATACAGTATTTCTTTGGGTGCATCCATGAAAGAGTGGTCCATTATGGAAAAGTCTCTAAGCTCATGCCTCGTTTCATTGGATTGTTTGAGATTCTAGAGAGGATTGGTCCTATACCGTACTGTCTTGCTTTACCTTTAAGTTTGTCTCGCATTCACGATGTATTCCATGTATCTATTCTTAGGCCTTATCACCCTTATATTTCACATGTTCTCTATTAGAATGCATTATAGCTAGAAGACACGCAGCTGGCTTTGGAGCTCGTGGATGTTCTTCAACTCAAGAGGCTCACTCTCTAGGGTTGAGACGTTGATCAGGTGAGGTTCCAATGCAATCCTAGTGACGAGGCATCAACTACTTGGGAGGATGCGACACACATGAGGGAGCTTTATCATTATTTGTTTGTAGTCTTCTAGGAGTAAGCCTTATCCTAGGAGGGGAGGATGTAGTGTCCCTCCAGTTGCTACTATTTGTTTTAATTTTCTTATGTTCGTTTGTTAGTCATTTAGATTTTTTGGATACCATATTACATTATTTAAGTTATGACAGATATTATGTTAGTTGTTATACTCTAATGATGATACATTAGACATTGTGATCATCTGGTTATGTTCGTGTGATGACATTGAGTGTGTTATGGTTTCATGTTGTTTTTGAGTTTTAATGAGTTTATCATGATTTATTTGATGTTTATGGTGTAATGATGCATGTCAGTGTTGGTGAAGGGGACAATATAACTTTGCTTGCTTGTGAGTACCCAGCTACGCTACGACTCTCCTTCACGGTGTGATTGTTGATATATGTTGATATTTTTGATATTCTTGTTTTATGCAGTTTACAAGTATAGGCATTGAATCCACCTACTTTTACAGGTCTGAGCGTGCCATGAACCAATGGAAAACTTGTTGATTCAAAGATAGTGTCAGGTCCTCTTTCTTAAGCCAACATTCTTGATAGAACGAGTACCCATTTGTTACATGTTTTGGTTTGTCGTTCATTCTGTCATGTTGTTTGTATGTTCGACATGTTGGAAATTCACTTGTTTATTTAGTTTAATGGTTTATTCATAAGTATTTGTAATTTGATTGTAATGTTAGATTAGAATAATTATGTTAAGTTACTTTTTGATCAAAGTTTGATTTAATGTTTAAAAGATTTGATTAAATTAAAATTATTAAATAGAATACTAGCTAAATGTAATTGTTGATTGATTGTGCAACTTGAATTCTTTTAAATATATATTTTTAACAGAGTTGCTTTCAACAGTTTATGCAAAATATTTGTAAACGTAATTTGAAATGAGGAAGTGTCATCTTGAGTTATTATTTGTTTTGATCTTCTTGATTAGTTTTGTGTGCATGCAGACTGTCAGTTAAGCTTTGTGATTGCAATTTACTTGAAAATTAATTAAAAGGAAATGTTATGAAATTGGTGCACGACAATTGGGTTTTTCTAAAAAGCTTGATTCACGACAGTGTTTGGGGAAAAGGGAGTTTTGTTTCTCTGTGTGTTTGGTTGGAAAAATATTGAAGATTTTGAATTCAAAGGCTTTGCTTGTGTTGGAAAGATACATTGTCTAATATCTTGTATTTGGCTTCACCCTTCGTTGAAATTCGAGGAATTGCACAAAGTTTTCTTTTGTATTTTTGTTTTGTTCTTGAATTCAAAACTTTTAAATGACATTATTGAATTTGATTTACTTTATGTTGAACCTAAATTTTGTATAACCTGCACAAACAATAAGAAATGAAAATGCTATTGTTTGTTTTGAAGAATCAAAGAAAGTAATAATAGGAAAATAGAGAGTAATATAGAAACCCAAATGTGATGAAATTGAGACTTTATGATTATTGCTTCTCCTTCTCGAAAAATTGTCTATAACCTTATTTTTTAACAATCTGTGAATTCATTTGAGTTCCTAGGTTATTTGTTCAGATCTGTATTTTCTTTCAAATTTTATTTGCATGTTGTCAGGGTTGCCTTTATATATATATATCCTTCATTCATTTTATGTTTGTGCAGCCATTTTTTTGGTTATTATTTTCCTTGAAATTCTTAAGTTTTTTTTATGGAAGTCATTGTTGTACTTCTTTTGGACATTATCCTTTTACCAAATCTTAGGGATACCTGGTGAGGCGTATTTATCTTTTTCTTGTGAAAAATTTGGCTATCCTGATATGAAGGTTTGATCTCTAAATTTCTAATGTAAAGTTGGTTGAAATCACTGTCTCAGCCTTAACCTGAGTCCTCTATGATTTAGCCTTGAAGGAATTCACATTTTTATTGTATGCATGCGTTCTTGTTTATTGTGAAGTTTGATTTCAACTTTTTTGGCTTCGTTCTATTTATCTTGAATTAAAAACATGCGCAATTAGTATTCATTATCAAACTCATCACTGAATTTTGAGTCGCTACCTGGGAACGACCTCTGGTTTTCATTCTCAACCAATATCTGTTGATTTTTCTTTAACTTTACTTGCTTGATATTAATTTTTGATTGACACAAAAGTCATCCTTCTGCCTTGAGTCTGATATTAATAAGGAAAGGACTTGATTCTTCCTGTAGAAATATATGTTCACATAACACATGTATTATCTTTTGTATCATTGGATCACATTCGTTGTAAAATATTTCAGAATGAAAGGTTGTAGTTACACATGCTTTTATGCCCTGCATGTTACTTTAGGTAATTTTGGTTGCTTCTGTTGGTCGGCTATTTTAAGTGAGCTCACAATTAAAGTTTAGACTCTTGTTCCTCTCCTTGATTGCGCCTTTGTTTGCTTATGTTGAGATTTGATAGCATCTTGAAACACATGTGTAAGCATGCATAGAACCATGCATTCAAAATCAACAATTTAAGACAATTGAATATTTATTAAGTTCGATAGAATGCTTATTATGTGTGTGTGTGTGTGTGTGTGTATGATTGAGTATTATTAGTTCATTCGGTAATTGATATTCTTACCTATATATATAAGCTTTACATGTTAGATTGATTTTTGCAGTCGGCATTTAGATATAAACTGTATATTGATTTATGGCATGTTAATTCAAATATATATATATATATATTGAATTTAATTGATTAACTTTATACTTTATAAAAAAATGTATTTATGTCATTTTTAATAAAGATTGATTATTAAATTATTTTGTCAAGTTGGAAAAATGCTAAATTAGACATTCTATTATGTCATTTGTACTATTTTTATGAGCAATAAGATTATAGTGAATTGAATGACAATTATGTTAGAAAACAATATATAGGATATTTTAATTTGTCAAGTATTATCTTTATTGAACTTTGAATTCATGATGTGTTGAAAGATTGTATTGTGGAAAACTTTATATATATATATATATATATATATATATATATATATATATATATATATATATGTCTATGATTTTTTAAAGGATATTATTGGAGTTATTGTGCTTTTTTGTCTTCCAGAGGTTAGGGTTGTACTTTGCATTCTAAAGCGTTTAATGCTTGCTTATGGTTGTTTTATGCTATGACGTGATTTTGGACTTAGCCATGCATGATGTGTTATCTCATTGGAGGTGCTTAAAAGCTATATGGTATTGTCATGTTATGATGTGTATATTCATATTTTGCCTTTTTGGGCATGTTGGCTATCATGTGTTTTGTTGGTAAGTTATGTTTGGTATATAGGAAGAGTGGATGTCGTTAGGGGTCAAAATCCTAAGAGGTTACCAGGGTAACCTATCAAGAGTAGTTAATGTAGTGAAAACATTAACTTAATGTACTAAAGGTTGGGTAGTATTCACTTAATAACTCAGATAATCTATTTGCCTCGCCTTATACCTTAGTGCTTGTATAGATAAAGGGTAGGTTGAGATGGCCTGGAATGGCATAGTCATTTACTTTGTCCTCTTGAAAAGTAATTTGATTCCACATGAGTTTGTTTAGGGGCCGAGAATCGGTAGAGATTGCCAAGGTAACTTAGGGTTTGAGGGTCGATAATCTAGGAAGATTCACAAGGGTAACCTAAAACAATTGTGTGATGACACTCTTATCCTTATACATGTATGTGGTCTCTTGTGTAGAGTTATTGTTTCCCTTGATGTTTCCTCTGGGAGCTTGTTTGTTATCATGTGTTTTAGATATCATTATGTCATTATGTGATCGTTTGCCATGTGATGTTATGTTTCATCTTCTTGTATGTTTGTTTGAATTGTGGACCTGATATTATCTCCTAGCACGAGGGGTGGACTTTCGAGTACCACATGGTTGGGAGGAACATGCTCTATCCTCCATTGGGTCCCCTTGCAGGTGATGCAGTGTGAGATGATATTGTTCTTGATAGGTTCCTAATTTCATATTGTTCGATGAGTTGGATATGAAGCGTGCTCTTCTTGGACAAGGTTTTCAGTTGTGCATGAATGTCATTCATATTGTATACTATCTTGATGTTTATATATGATACTTTATTGTATTATGATTTTGTATGTATCGAGATTTGTCACAATCTCGCTTGATGTATCTTGAACATGTAATTAAACCTCTTTATGATTATGAAATGGGATTATTCATCAATGTTTTGATATATTCATATGTTTTATGTATATGGCTTTATGATGTGATATTCTTCTAGTGTATGTTTACGTAGCGTTGACATGGAACCCTAAGAACATTGTGTAAAGGTTTATTTTGTTCACATGTTGTAATTGAATGTAAAAAAAAAAATATTCGATTATTTATTTGCATTATGTGTTGTTCTCAAGGTTCCATGGCAGGGTGTTACACGTAGAACAAGAAATACAAAGGAGGAATGACGCATAGAGAGGGAAAACAAAGGAGAAACCTTTTGGGTCAACATGGAAGAGACCTAAATATCTCAATGCTTTACATTGTCCCAAAAAGGAAAACACAAGACAAGACAAAAGACAATGGTTACGACATATAGAAGAATGTTCATACAAATGGAAGAATGTCACAACAAATTCACTTCATTTGTATCCTTGCACCAACAATGTGGCAAGGGTCATCCAAAGACGCCTCACAAACATAAAGACACACCAAGCAGTACACTACAAGGGATCACATTATGCACATGCAATCACACAAAGAACATGAATAGACATAAATATAGTATGACACATGTGAGCCAACCTAAAGCAATTCATTTGTATCCCAATCTTGTTCATCATATACAAAAGGCAGATAACTAGCCAAAGGGGAAACAACAAGTGTCATACTAGGAAAAGGCCATCTAACCCCTTGTCCCCCCAAATGTAGGAGAAGGATGATTTGAGATAGGTGATGAGAATGTGCTCCTTGCAATATAAAAAATGATTTTGATGAAATGTAATACATGTAATAGTGAGTATTTTATGATTCTACAACTATCACATGGAAAGGAGAAAAGTGTGCAATCTATCCAATTACATTGATAATACCATTTTCATGTATCAATCTTTCTAAAGAATGACACTCATCTGTAGGAGTTGAGAAAATACAACACCACAAACCTCGAAGATCATCTGCATGCAAATAACCTGTCACAAAAGAAGAGATGGAGACAAACAAGCAAGGGTTCTCTGAAAACTGAAAATGTATATATCAGAGAGAATGAGAGAATGAATTGATATGAAATACAATGGGATCAATCCTTATAAAAAGGAGATCATGCAAACCCTAATAAAACCCTAATAGGAAAAACCCTAATAGAAGCCCTAATAGGATAACATTTAATAATTAATATAATTATTAAATGTCACATTATGCAAACTAACGTGAAATCTTAAGAAGGGAATAAAGGTAACTTAATCAACATAATTAAGTTAAGACCTTTACTCTAACACCCCCCTTAAGATGAGCAACAATGCAACTACAAACAAATGCAAAAAAGTAAAGGTAACTACAATGCAAGAAGGCAAACATGGGTCCTGGCAACTAGGCCAGATCAGGTACCCAAATACAACCAAATCTCTATAAAGAGGAGAAATAGAGAAAACCTCATGGGAAAAAGCTCTACTCCAAAAAGAGATGCAGAAAGCCAAGAAGAAGAACATCACTGAAGCAGAAGAAGTTGTAAACAACTATTGAAAGATGACTGTTATGGTGTTGAAGAACCTCCGCTGAAGATAGGATGATCAGGAACAAGAAGACAATAATCTGCATAAGTGCCCATACGACACTACTCAAATCAGATGGCAAACAAAAGCAAACACCTGGAACGAAGATACAGATGGCACAAGAACCAATAGTCTGAAACACTGATCAACTGAGAATGGAAGATCCCTTCCAAGGTGAAACCAAGGAAGAATTAGCACGAACAATATAATAACCCCCCCATAATGCTGAACTGGGAGAGCCTGACAGATCCACTGAAATGATGTGAAACACCCTGTAGTGCATAAGGAAGAAGAAACAACATCTGAAAGTGCGCAAGATAGCACCTGCAACTGAAAAAGTGGTGTGCAAAATAAAGCACACATGCATGAGGCTGGAATCATATGGATCCATTGTCATTGTGGAGGGACACTCACCGGACAAAGGTGTGATGGCAAACAAAGGCAAACTACACAACCCCCAATGGTATGGATTCAATGTCCTCATGGAGGGATACTCACCGGACAAAGATGTGATGGAAAAACAAAGGCAAACTACACAACCCCTCATGGCACTTTATAATATTAATGCGAGTAAAAAATATGGCACAACCTTATGTGCAAAATCCCCAAAAGATGCATGTACAATAGTGTGGCACTTTATCTCAGTGCGTTTACATAAAAGATAGCTTACAAATGATGCTCAAAATGTCCAAAAAGGACAAAATGCTGGAAATACATGAAGAACAGCTAAAAACAAAGCATCCCATGCAAACAAAAAGTTTCCAAGAGCAAATATGTCTAGGTAATCCACCAGAATGTGAAAACACAAATAACTGAATAAAATATACCTAGAGTGAAATTTGGAAAATTTGCATGGATGAAACTGAAGAGCTTTGAAATACAGTTCCAACGCCACTGAGATTGCAAAAAATGGAGAAACTGATCAAAAGTTATGAGCTTGAGACTAAAAATAGCTCCTTTGTCTTCAACTATTGTAGAATGCACCAATGGAAAAAAGAAGTGATGAAACCCACACCACTAGAAAAATGAGAAAACCAGTTTTCCGACGATATCTCGCTTGCCAAAAAACGATATCGTATGCCCATGTTACGACCTCTGGAATAAATCAACTCCAAAGAGGGAAAAAACCAGTGTTGGGTTAAATTTGACGGTCATACGGCCGTTGTAGCACAAAAAGTAGGTTAAATTTGACGGCCAAACGATCGTCACCATAAAAGTGTGATTGGGCTTATTTAGGAAAAAAAAAAATTATATAAAAAAAATTACAATAAATTTTTTTTATATAAAAAAATTTGGGTGGGGGAGGCACGTGAGCCCACCCCCATCGCAGCCCATGTGCGCACTGTGCAGGGTACACTGCGTAGGTCTGCATAGGTACTCTGTTGGCCTGCGCAGGTCCCGGCCCCACAAAATATTTAAAAATTTCCCTTTTTCTTTTTTTTTCTTTGATTTCTTTTAAATAAAAAAAAATCAAAACAAAAAATTCATGTACAAATTTTTTTGCAATAAAATATTTTGACGAAATTTTTTCTGAAAAATAGGCGGAAATTTTATTTTTGAAAAATAAAATTTACTAGGCAAGCGGACGGTCGTACTGCAAACAAATTTTGCCTCAAATTTCGACTTTGTCCAAAATGGACGAATGAACAATCGATTTAGGGGTTTTGGACCGTTGCGGACGCAATGGCGATGTCCGTTTGAGCTGAAAATGCTTCAAAATTGCAGGTATGTCCTTGATCAAAAAAACAAGCCTCAAACCCTTGAAGCTCCAAAAATATTCAAAACAAGAACAGAAAGCAGCAGGTGTGGAGCTCTGATACCATGTAGGAGTTGAGAAAATACAACACCACAAACCCCGAAGATCACCTGCATGCAAATAACCTGTCACAAAAGAAGAGATGGAGACAAACAAGCAAGGGTTCTCTGAAAACTGAAAATGTATATATCAGAGAGAATGAATTGATATGAAATACAATGAGATCAATCCTTATAAAAAGGAGATCATGCAAACCCTAATAAAACCCTAATAGAATCCCTAATAGGATAACATTTAATAATTAATATAATTATTAAATGTCACATTATGCAAACTAACGTGAAATCTTAAGAAGGGAATAAAGGTAACTTAATCAACATAATTAAGTTAAGACCTTTACTCTAATATCATCAGTAAGATGCCTAAGAGTTTTATGAAATGCATAGTAATTCATGTTTGTACTTTTTCCTTTTGTATTCTCTTTGATAGGTGGTAGTGTAATCAATCCTAGATGGAGGAATTGATCCATTTTTCGTTCAATTTTTGTTCTAGTGTGTAAGAATGGTAATTTTTTGAGTTTATAGGGCTTGGGTTTCTCACTTGATTGGGTAGCTTGTTGAGGTGGAAGTGGAGAATCTAAGGTTACTTGATCATGCTCATGATTCCTTAATTGTTGCTTTAAAATAATTTTTTGAAAGAGGATACCTTTCCCAGTAGGAGAGGTAGTAGGAGAAGGAGAATCTTAATATCTCAATCCCTTTGTATCTTTTGATGGTTTTTTTCTAGAAATTGATGGATTTCATGTTCATTAGTCATGTCACATCCTTGTTTGCTTAATATTTTAAAGCCTTGACCATAACTCTCTTCTAAGTTGATGGGTGTGTTAGTAACTCAAAGAGCATAGGATAGAAGAGTATCACTATTGTTCTTGTTAACAATTTCTTTCAGATGGTTGAAGCTTTCTTTGCATTTCAATTTCAGGCTGCAAAATTTTAAACATATTAGGTGATGGGATGATAGGAAGTTTTTATTGTTGCATGGATGGATAGAAGGATGCATTGTTCTCAAGGTTATGTAAGGAGTCTTGTATGAATTGTTGCATGTTATCTTCATCTTGTCCTAAGATGTCCACCTCACACGGACATTCATTAGGAGGTGAAGGTTTAGGAATGTTTCCAATTGCATTAGGATCATCTACAAATATACAACTTGAAACATCAACCAAAGCTCTCAAGGACATCCATATTTTTCCAAAACACATATCCATGATGACTATTTGAGTAAATGAAATTTTTAGATCCTGAATTGATGATTGAATGACTTTTTGAGTGCATTTTTCATTTTGAACAATGCACTTGTTTTGACCAATTTATGTGAATGCAAACAACTACAAAAAACTACTATTTCAAGAACTAAAACTGAGATCCACAAACAAGATATAAAGCAGAAAAAGACATATGTATTCCCAATAATTTGGAAATTGACCTGTACAAGAACCAATTTTCCCTAGGGTGAATGGGTCTTTGCACAGGGGTTTGAAAAATTAGTCTAAGTTTCTAAGTCAATGTTTAAGGTCTCTATTTCGGGTTGGAAATAGATTCTTTCAGTTACAATTTTCTAAAATTTAATGATTAAATGAAAATGCAATTTGATGGAAAACAACAAGCAAAATGACAACTTTTTAGATGCAATTTTGTTTGAATTTTCTAATGTAAATGATTGAAAAACACTAATATGTAGATTACTATGTAAAATGAATGCAATATGTATGCAATATTTTTGGATTTTTGGATTTTAAAGGATGCAAAATACATTTTTGAATGATGCAAGATGCAATTATGAAACCCTAAATGAGATGCAAAACTAACTAATGAAAATCCTAGATCTAAGGTTTTAAAGACTTCCAAATCAGAATTTATGATGTACAATTTTGGGTTTACCAAAATGAAACAAAGGAAAATAAATATTGTGTGTGGATAGAAGTGTGTAAGGGGTTTGATATATGATGTTTATCAATATGGAATGATCTATAAAACTTACACTTTTCCTAATTTCATTAGAAAAAGAGATCTTCCAAGGATATGATACTTTCAACCTTGAGGTGAGTCAACCCTATTATGAAGGGTTGTTGTTTTCTTATAGAAATGACTGATTGGCACTTTTGGGAGATAAATTTAAATGCATTAAGAAACTCAATTGTATGACATAACACTTTAAATGCAAAATATTATGATAGAAAAAATAGAAACAATAATTTTCAAGCATATCTGAGAAGGGAAGAGTGATGTGCACTTGACCTAAAAAGCAGGTTCTAAGCTCTATAGTAGGATTGATTCACCCTAGGGCAAATGGGTCCTAGTGCAGGGGTCCAAAATCTGATTTTGCAGTCCTCGGATCTTGGATCTAAGATTTTGATTTCTCTAGGTTTGACTGTTGAAAATCCAAAAATAAAATCTGCAAGTGAGTTTTCATGTCTTGACAATAATGATGATAAAATTGACAACTTTGCAAAATTACTCTTTTGATCAATCTCCAGTCCTTCACCGATAAATCTGCACATACAAAGAGAGAGGGAAAATGTCTTTTTTTGGTGAATAGGGGTTTGCCTTAGTCAAATCCTGATTTGGTAATTAAACCTTAATGATAAAACAATGATAAATGAAAGGAATTGATGAATGAAAAATGCTCTCACAACTCACCAAACCCTTGATGGTTGCCTTAGAGGGCTAAGGTCTAACACATATCTCTAAGGCTTGGATCTTGCACTAATTCACTTGATCAATTTGATGCTTGAATGCTTTCTTGAATGATTGAAACCTACATCACAATGTTTTCTCCAAAACATGACATGAACACACATGAACTTTGGCATAATGATATGATCTTGATTGCTTCTATAGATGACTAATAAATCTTATCTTCAATGCTCTTGACAATAATATTTTCTCCTTCAAAATTCTTCTTGCTAGTTAGATTTGAATTGATAAAATAACTATGTATTTGTAGGTGTTTATCTAATTTCCCAAAAATTAGATTCCACAAGCCAACATTTGAAACTTGAGTTTGAATTATTAAAAGGCCACCAAAAACATATTAAAATTTGGGTCCTAGTACTTAAAGGGGGCCCATTTTCCCTTGGGAAAATGGTTCCTAGGACCTAAATTTAAGACATTCAATTTCCAAGGTGTTTTAATTAATGTAGGCAATTATTTAATATAGGTTTCTCTTTCAGAAAATAGGAATAATAAGGCTTTGGAATGCATAATTTAGGTAATTAGAAGCTTAATTAAGTCCAATTAATTAAGGGGATGCAAACATATTGTGAAATTGTAAAGGTGTACAAATTTATACACTACACCTTGATAAGGAACAACACTTGGGATCTAGTAGGGAAGAAAACTTGTTCAATGAAAGTGGATATATCAAACTAAATTTAGCAAACAATTTTGTTTATACATTCAAAACTCACTAGATTTTTAAGTGATTTTTCCACCTATTACAAAGATGAACTCTGTCCAACTCACATTTACTACTCTATCAAACTCCCTAGCTGAAGAAACTGCATGTCCATGACCTAGAAATTACTAAGGTTTTCATGAAAGGACCACACTCTTTCGATGAATGGGAAGGTGGTGATCATCTCTAAGGACCTCATTGTGAATATAAATGGTCTTTCAATCCAAGAAAGGAATATTTTTAGAGACAAAAAATCTTGTGAGGGTGTCATTAGCCAACTCATGAAGGAATTTGAGTGAAAGAAACTAGTTAAACTTAATTCTAGTGGCCATGATAGGATCTTGATCAAACCCATTTGGGAAGAAGTAGTTGAGGTAATAATGTAGTACTTCACCTTAGATGGTATATATACAATATTATATGGCTTCCATTTCATTCTGTTGAACCATTTTCATCATAAGAAGCTTGTTTCTTTCCCCTACTATCTCCTTTCTTCTTTAGAATTTGGCTTGAAAGAGCATAAAGACAATTTTGAACTTCTCATGTTACATGAGGATCTCATTCTTTTGATTATGGAACATTTTAAAATTCTACTCTCTCCTATTGAATCCAAGAAATTAGTTTGAATTTGTAGTGTTCATACCCATATTATTTCTTTTGAAGAGGTTTTTGAGGTAGAGGATGAAGATGAGGAATGGAAGGTTGAGGATGAGGTTAAAATGTACTACAACCCCCCATTTGAGGTTGATAAAGCCAAGAAAGGAAAGTCTTCAAAGAAGTGAAACATGACTCAAATATCTTGGTCGAGTGGGTCCTATATAGATGGAGCTAACCCTGGTGAGTACCAAATTTCTATTGTTGAGAAAGGAAAAAAATTTAAACTTGGAGATGAAAATGAGAGAGTAAATCTTAAAAGTAAGGAAATTTTGGAAGAAGTGGATAAAATCCCTATAGGTAACACTAGCAAAAGGCCAATTTTATTTCTTGAAAATTCTAAAGGATCAAGGTTTTTCTCCCCAAGATCTTTCAAAGGAACACCCCCAACTTAATACTAATAGAGAGGACATTTATAATGTATTTGGGCTTGCAAGGGATGGTGTGGTTGGTCAATTCAGACTCACCAAGTTATTTTTTCTAGAACTCAATCAAATTAAAATTAAGTTGTGCTCCATGCAAAACAAAATTCACTCTAATAGGGAAGCAGAGTATCCTCTTACGAGAAAGAACTCCATTTTGTGTTGGACGATATAAATACTAAAGTTAGCCTGATGAAGAGGGAATTTGAGAGTCACATTAAGGGGTTGGAGGATAAAATGCAATAGGTTAACCAAAACTTAGAGAGAGTCATCAAGATTAGTCAATGCACTATCAAAAATAGTGTTGAAGGAATCTTGATCCTAATAGAGAAGCTGAAGGAGCTCAAAGAAGGGAAAATTGTTGAAGCCACTAATGCTGGGGAAAATACTGAGGGGGACAAAAAATTTAAGGTTAAACAGACCATATCTACTCATCAAGTGTGGAGTACTATAACCCATTGAAAAAATTAGTCCTTTGAAGATGAAAAGAAATAATTGCTAAATTTGGTTGATCTTCACCAAATTTTTTATCAACAAGAGCTAGAAGTAGCTAATATCTCAAAGATTTACAATATTTTTTCTATTATTTTTGTGTGTGTTTCTTTCTTTTTTGATGATGGTTGGTTGTTGGTTATCTGTTTTTATCTTTTAAGAAATATCTTATAATAGGGTTTCAGGTCCCTTCAAAACCTATTTTACCCTTAATCAAAAACAAGATAGAGATGACACTAGGGAAACATTCACTCATCAAAAAAGGATTGCACTAGTTGTCAAAAGACAAGCAATAGAAGGAGATACACCATTTGCAAGTACTTGGGTATGAGTAATGGTGTCAAAAATAGAGATACAAAGATTAATCTAGGATATATAATAATATATAGATATACATGAAAAATAAGAATATATAGAGGGAGAGGATGATATATAGAAAGGGAAATAGTATGTAATGTAGAATATAGATCTATATTGGGTTGTGAATATAAGAAGAGACTGTATTTGTCAATTTAATCTCATGTTATCTATGAATATAAGATTTCACAATGAATTAGGACTATCCCAAATTGTGTTATGGTGAATTTTTAGCTAGAAAGTAGATCTTTATATTTGATGTGCATGTTCTTTCTTATTGTAACCTTTTAGAATTCACCACAATCACTTTATTTACTCTCTTCTTATACATGAAATTGGGGTGCAAAAATAACTTCCCAAGAACCTAATCACAAATCTTTGATTATACCTTCACAACCATGGGAGAGCTTCCCAATGGATTTTGTAGGAGAAATACTAAGGGAAAATGGCTATCTTTTATGGTAGTGAAATTTTTTACAATATGTGTTTGACCATTCCATGTTAAAAGATTCTTAAGGGAATATATGCAATTAATTTTATTTTTACTCATGCATGGGTTCATTTTGGTTTACTAGAAATAATTATATAGATAAAGAACAAGTGTACTCATAAGTCACAAAATGGGAAAATTTTATTAAGAGGATTTGGCAAGTTCATATATGTGTTGTGGAAAAGTTGAATGAGTCACAAGCTAGCTAAACAATGATTTATGATAAACATTGGTTTGAGAATAAGTTTCTAGTTGATGACCTATTTTGGAACTGTATCTAGTCCAAAAGATAGACTTCAATAGCAAGGAAGGAAGGTCAATCCCTTAAGACATGTGTTAAGTGTAAAAGGAGATCCTAAATATAACTAGTACATTAACCTAGACCAATCCTTCCTTAGCTTAACATTGGAACACAAACCAATAAGGGTGTTGAGATTGGCTAGCTACCCAAAAGGCGAGTCAATCTACCTTGGGCTTAGTTTCTTCATTGAAAAGAAAATAGATTGATTGAATGTGATTTAATTAACCTAATTATTATGAATCCCTAATTTGAAAATATGAATTATTCACATTAACAAAAAAATAAATTGATGAAAAAATTACAGATCTAAGAAGAGTAGATAGAGGGGTACCTATGACAACAAGATCTTGAAATGACTAGGTAGGGGCAAGGGCACCCTAGTCTAAAAAGGAGGGTTTTTGAGCTCTTGAATCTGGATCTGGAAGTTACTGATTTGTACTATATTTTCATAACCTAATTTTTATCAACTTCACGCCTATTTACCTATAAAGAAGAACAAAAGAGAAGAGAGGGGGTGACTATATAGGATTTTGTCTCAGTCAAACCCATGTTTTAGTATTTCTAACTTTACAAATATCCAATTTGATGATATAAAAGTGTGTTCTCTGAACCTTAAGTGTATCTAAGGTTATAACAAGCAATGACATGTAAAATAAATGACAAAAACCCTACTCAAGTGTGTTAGTGGAGTTCTATATGAAAAAATCATGGAAATGCAAGATCCAACCCAAGAGAAAGTCAAATACTTAAGGGAAAGCTAATATGTCAAAATACCTCACTTAGGGCAGTAAGGTGATCATCAAATTCCAAAGATGAGAACTCATTGAAAATCAAGTCATAAGGTGCTTAAGGATGCAAACTGATCCACACACCCTAGATTCCAGCATGCTCTTCCATTGGATTCAAAATTCAATCATTGTGATAAAATTCATAAATCTAAAAACTCGCTTGTAAATTTGTAAAATAGGATGTCAATTTTGGTAGCAATTCATTGTAATTGCAATTGTATTTTTTTTACAATAAAGTTTCATTTTTTTAAATAGGGAAACATAGGAATAAATTTAAGTGTAGGTTGACTTATTTAAATTTGAATTTCAAGAATAATGTATTGCCAAATATCAAAATTCGATTCACATCACACAAGACAAAGGATGACCCTAATTTAGGACTTGTCTTTTTTTTAGAAAAATACCTAGACTAGGTTTCCCTCTCCTCTATCCATGTGTTTTGCACTTGTTGAAGTGGGATCCACAAGTTTAGGGTCTTTGATTTAGGACTTATCCAAAATTCAATAATTTGTCGAGGTTAAAAAGGTGTAATGTCATCACAAGGTGTTTCTAGGGTAGTATTAACACATTCTCTTGAGTTGAAAGGTAAGATCGAGGCTAGAAAATGGCCCTAAATGCATTAAAGGAGTAGACACCAAAGCAAGCACTAAATAAAGCATGAAATTATGCTTTCACCCTCAAGGAGCACAATTTACAATGCTACAATATGGTCCATTTTAGATTTGAAAGGAATGGACGAGAATGATTTTTATACTTATTTGCCTCCTTACATGAAAATGTACTCACTGGTGAATACTAGGAATATGAGATTATTGATCCTTCAATGCTTGATGAAGAAGACGATTTGTTGTTGCTTACTATAAATGACCTTGCTCCACACAATCAAGAGTAGATAGGTGGTGAGAAACTCTCCCTTCCCATTTATTATTTGTGTTTATTATTTGTTGTTACTCATTCTTGAATACTATTAACATGTTACATAACTATTTTATTTTATCTTTAATCATCTCTTTAATACAAATCCTTCTTAATAAATGGTATAGTATATAATTTTTTTTAACAAATATTCTATCATATTTTAATACTCTTAGCTCTTGCATATAATAAGTATATTATTCTATGCATAACAAGGTGAAATCATTCTTTAGAAAAAACAATGGTTTCCATTCTTAAAAAGTACAATCTTGTAACTAATTAGATTGCCATCATAAATTAATAGAATATTCAAAAGAAAAAACATGTGAGAATTATGCACTTTATGATATACTTATCGATTTAGCTATTTTTACACTCACAATGTCACTTGTTATGACACTCTTTGTCAAGTGTTGGAAAAGTATAAATGAATGTTCATAATATAGAGGGAGCTTAAAGTACTAACAATTATCATTAAGGTTTCCCACTTGATCCTGAACTTTTTGAGCTATAATAAAAGGATCCTTAAGAATATATGAGTATTTGTTATTAGAGTTTGTTTCTATTCTTTTAGATATAGATGTTATAATTTTATGTCCCACTAAAATAAATCTAAATATATGTAAATATTTTAGCATTCTTTTGTAATCTCTAGAATATTGGATGAATAAAAAGGAAACAAAATCTATGGTTTTAAACACATCCAAATACAAGGAACATAATATATGTTTTATGCAAAAAGGTGGGAGGATTAGGATGATATTTTTATATGTATATTTTGTTTCTTTTTAATTGGATTATACTTTAGTTCAATACCACCAAGTTTTAGCTTAAGGGGTTTGTAGCTCTAACTAGCATAGAGAAACAACTCTCTTAGTTTCACTTTCAACACATCTAGATTTGAAGATTTGATTCTTTCAATTTTCTAGAAAACTCTACAAGGGCTAAGATTTGGAAGCCTTATCTTGGGACAATTGATTGATACTAGATAGAACGAGTGTTCATGTTAGTGATATCTAACCATCTATATGTCATTTTTTTAACATCCATTAGTCTTACAAAATTAAACATACGGACCAAAGCTATTATTATAGTGATTTTCTAGGAAGTAACAATGATAGATAGGCTTAGATATATCGAAAAAATTCTTGGTAATCTTGGGTATTAATATTTCAAATTCATATTGCCTATGCTACATGCACATCATTGAAACCAAAACCTCATTTCTATTAGACTTGGTAGATATTGACCATGTGGAAAGGTTTAATCTCTAAAGCAAGACTATTTAAGATGATTTCTACATTTTCTATCTATAATCCATGTGGCTATGGCCTCGAGAACACCTCTTCTTGATGTTTGAACAATATTTCAGTTTTTACCTTCATTTTGAGGATAATGTTGTCTAACATCCAAGGCACACCAAACATCAATTAGATTGCATCTTGAGGGTTCTTTTGGCACAATATAAGATTTATTTCCATTAACTCTAAACATGAATAGATCATCGCATTCCACAAGAGCATTGTACTTGTCATATATTTCCCTAGCATTGAAAATTAAGGTTCATTTTGCATTCAAATGCTCTCCAAGCATTATGAGCTCAAATGATGGGTTTTAACCCTTTAGAAACTTGCAAAACTCCTTAACAACCTTTATATACAATATATTAGACATGTCTTATATTTCTCTTTTGGGAGATGTTTGGTTCTTAGAATTTTTAGCTAGGAATAAGGCCTCTAGTCAAGACATGGTTACTTTTGTCTATTCTATTTTAAGATCGAATAAAGTGATATCTCTTTGTTGACATGGAAACTTTTAGAATATAGTTAATTGACATATGAAAGATATGATTTGCTATTACTTTTATTTTGCATTTAGTATTCATGAATTTTGTTTTTTCTATATCTCATGAGATGCATTGGAACTCCTTTAATGAACATCTGATAAGGAAGTATATTAGACTGCCACCTTTGTATTTCAACTTAATTTCTCCAATAATAAGAATATCTCCTACAAATTAGAACCATTTCTATGATAAAATGAAATCAACCACTTACAACCATCTGGGATAAATTTATGTGAATATTTCTTACAATATAATTATTATTAACAATCAGCTATGCCCTTTTGTTCAAGGTGTACACTATAAATTGTTGCTGTGTTAATACTATTTGCCCATTTTCAAGAGAAGGGAAGGCATGTAAACACTATTTTACATTGAAGGTATTATTAGTTATTTCTATTCCATGCTGATATTTGCTACTATCAACGTTCTGCAACTTAACTACTGCTTTTCCTACTGCTGCTGCCTTACAGTAATAAAACATATACAAGGAATGATGATAGTTGAACATCACTTCAGGAGCCTCATTGTAGCTTCATGCGCATTAGTTGCCTGCAAAAGATTTATAATGTCAATATGAAGGAAGAGGATTAGCAAACAATATTCATTTGGAGTATATGACTAGGAAAGAAAAAAAAACATTGTTTTTTTCCATTTTCAAGGAAGTGTGATGAATCATTGTCATTCATAAACATGGCTAGTCACTTAAACTTGTGAGAAGAGAATGTTGATGGAGATAACCTATTACGTTTCTCTGTCACGATTTTTCAGCTTTAATTAAAGAGAAGCTTTTGAAGAATAAAAAACTTTCCACAAACTATTCTTTCAGTGATCCAGAAAAGTGAAAAGGGTAGTTGGAGCTCTGTCTTTTTCTGCTAATATAATCTCTAGCCAATTTAAGAAGATAGACTGAATGAACAGCTAATGATGGCTTATATAAATGTTGATCAGAAGAGTTATTCAAAAAGGACTTCTTGAGTCTGCACAACAACAGTACCCTCCTTCCAAAACTTCTCAGAAAGGGAACCCTCAAATAGTAAGAACTGTATAGACCTCAAATTAAAATTTTATATTACATTCAAAACTAGCACACTAACAATGCATTAAACTGAACCCCTACATCAAACTAACTTTGTGACATAATATTTTATGTAAGACACTTTGTAACAGGAAAGCAGATGCCTATACTTTAGAAACCAAGCAAAAAAATGTGAAACATCATTAGTTTTTTACCAGAGATTATGATTATGATTACTTTAGAGCTCTACCAAAATATATAGATGACATTAACTAGTGCAAAAGTAAACATAAAAGAACGAGTTTTTAGATATGCCTGTTCTCTTTTTCTCCCCAACTGCCTCCTGAGCCCTCCCCTTTTTTAGAAGCTGAAGATTTGTACTTAGGGAAAGGCACTTGGTCTGCTTCAATGCAATTTAAATCCTCTATAAGAACCTCATAATGCCTTTTCACTTCCTCTGGGGATTTGCCACCAACCATGGCAGCCACATTTTGCCAACGGTCAGGAGTGTCTTTGTCATAAACAGCTATGGCATTTTCAAACAATTTGTTTTGCTTGGTTGTCCAGTTAGATGCAACATTTTTCCCAGAAGAAGAACCTCGATTACTGGCCATACTACTAAGTAAAGCCTTGGGGCATACAAATTCAGGGCAGAACTTAGAGGGACAATATACTGCTCTCCCAACCTGATATGTCTATCAACTTTCACTGACAGTAGTAATTGGGAACTTCAACCCTTGAAGGACCAAACACCCAACTTATCCAACTGCTCTAAAATAAAAACTACTCAATAAATTCCTAGGCAACTGCATATACTCTTGAAGGATAAGACTCAATCCAATTTCTAGGATAAGTTGTCAAAGTACCCAGTTCATCCAAATGCTCCAGTGCTCTGAGATGTAATACACTCCAAGAAAAAGTATATATATCAACTTATTTGTAATATTCCATGAGCAAATGCAAGATTGGGAGTTCAATTTAGATTATCTAAATTCTAGGAATCCAAACAAGTGTAGAGATACAGCAGAGAACTGAAAAATCAAATAGGATGAAATTAATATCCAAGTAAATGATGTGAATGAAATTCACAAGAAAACTACAGTTAAGAGTGGTCTCAGGGCTCAAATGAAATAAATGAGTAATTCTTTTTCCAATAAAAAGGACCAAAAATGAATAAAATATAAATATATAATCAGTTTCAAATCTATTAAAAGAGGACAAACAGAGGGTACCCAATTTCCCCAAATGCCCTGAAAAATAATAAACTTGAAGGCAAACTAAGGATCAATTCAACTGGACTATTATAACAGATGTTTCTTTTAGGGGGACTGAATGTAAAGAAAATGGTGTGCCTTGACGCTTTGCAATTCAGGCTCAGGGATAGGATAAGCTTTTAGCACTGGATGAAATAATTGAGCAATCTAGACTCCTTATAAATAGATTGGAGCTTTGGCTGTGTAATGATTAGCCAGTTGCTAGAATCTGTAAAGAGCAGTGAAAAGAATAATGAATGACTGGTCTCTTAGCAATCCACACAATGGACCCTAAATAGGACAAGAGGAATAAGAATCAGAGAACCCCTGTCAGCTGAACAGAATCCAACCAAATCAATCATGAACACTGCAAAACACTTGATTTCAAAAAACAAATAATAATGGCACAGCCAATGAGTGGTAGTGTTCCTATCAAGTTGTTTCATCCCTCCTCATCAGAGAACCTTATAAGCTTTTCCCAGCTGAAATAAGGACCAGGGGATTCTAATATCCCTTTAGGATTTGGACAGTTTTGCATATCAAGAGGATTGATTTGGTTTTGTGGGTGTCTAATTCATGATGTATGATATTCTCCCTAGGGTAGGTCTTCACAATATGTTGGAAACATGACACTGCTTTACGATTCCATATTAAAAACAAATGTCTTTGTGCAGCCAGAAAAAGGGTCATTTTCCTGTAATTAGAAAATTTTCTTGTCTTTCTAGAGAAATTTCTGAGATGCTAGCTAGCCAGCCCTGAAAGTCTGCTGATTTGTCACAGGCACTGTGTACAATGCCTTAATAGTTGGCTAACAGTAGGCATGCGTTGAAACTTCAGAATGTTAACAATAAGTTTACTGTATATGAATTGACTGACACCACCTCTGACTAGTACTCATCTTCCATGTACATTGAATATGTTTCGAGGGATAAAAATGTGCCAAGTCACATGACAATTAATCGCATAATCCAACTGGATAAAGTGCACTTTCCAGCAATTAATCGCATTATCATGGCTTTAAGAGAAGATTTTTCTTAGCAGTTGCGTTTTCTCCCCACAAGGGTATCTTAACATGTCTCAATTAGTAGAGAATTAATGAGACTAATAGTATCTTATTCAAAGCAAAAGAATTCTTACTACCTAACACCAGAAAAAAGAATAAGTGTAAAAGGGAAATTCTTGCCTATTCACAAAAAGGTGACGAGATAGTGTATTCTAATATATTATTCTGAAACCAAAATTTTAACTAATGGATCTGAGATTTCTTTTTTAGGTGGATTCTTTATTCTTTTATTTGTATGTTTTATGTTATTTTGTGTGGATGTTTTTGATAAGATAAGCTGCATTTAGAGGGTGCAATGCCCTTTACAGAAAGAAGTCTAGAGGATCAAAGTCACATCAAACACCAAAAATTAAAAGCATATAGTAGTTACAAAAACAGCAGACAGACACCAAAAACTTCAGAAACAGGGGATAAACAGCAAAAGGAAAGCCCACCCAATTGTTAATAAATGATTACAGAGTTTAGTTTATCTTTTTATGTATTTCATAATTTTAAATTTTAATTTGGTATTTTAATATACAAAATATTTTATTTCAGATTAGTATTGATCTAGTTCTCTATATATTTGTCATCTTAGATTAGATTGCACTTATGATTGAATCTTCTAGATTAGATTGTGGGGACAATATAATATCCATTAAATTCTAATTTCTAAATTCTTATTCTCCAAAATTGACAATGCTTGGATATGATTGTTATCCAACAATATAGGTGTCAAAAAGTTCAAATAGTATCTGGGATTGGGTATTTAAAAATATTGTACTAGAACACTTTTATCATCATATAGCAATCAAAAAAGAATTGCATAGGTCTCCAAACATCTCGCACATAAGTGTCAGTTGGTATTAGTCACAATTTAATCTTAGTTGGTACCTAACACAATGATCTTCAAATCAACATTCATTGTTGACTTTGTTGTGAAGGTGTCTATCAATCATAAATTCCATCAATCTCAACTAGCATCAAACATTGACTGATCATTCATTTTCATCTCTTATTTCTTTTTTCCTATATTTAAGTCAACCTAGAAACTTGGTTGTTAGCAAGTAAGTCAAATTACCTTCTATCTATTCACAGCAAGCTCCCAATGAAAATCTTTAGCACCACCATATTTTCCAAATGCATATATAATCATGTAAAAATATTTTGTAAGTATCAAAGAACAAGTTAGTATTAGATATAATTATGCTAATTGGGTTAGATCATAGAAATGATATAGCCCAAGGTCTCTAAAATTCCCATGCTTTAGTCATCTCAAACCTCTAATAATAGATCCAATAATTTCTAGCTTTGAAGATTTTTACACAATATCTCAACATCCAGAAACAACATTGTATCAAATTTTATATAAGTTTTAATCTATCTCATTTATGATTTTTATTTTTATGAGAGGGCGAGCTCCCTATAATCTCTTGAAAAAATGTGCAATGGGCCACACCGATAATCACCACACATCACAAACTAAAATGTTGTAAGTAGGAGTCAAACCCATGACCTAGGCTACCTAAATCAACAATCGAGACCAAGTGAACTGACTCATGGAGTCTATTTTTTAGTTTAATGTTAAGAAGGATGAGTAAGCAATTATCTCAATTCAAAGAAAATCCTCTTTTCTTTGACTAAGCATGAACAAGATTGAAATCTAGTTCTAAATTGATTTGTTAACCAAGTTTTAATTATTTAACACATTTCCCTCCTCTTTTCTTTGACTAAGCATGAACAAGATTGAAATCTAGTTCTAAATTGATTTGTTAACCAAGTTTTAATTATTTAACACATTTCCCTCTTTATATCTTTCATTGTTTTAAAATAGTTCAATTTATTTTATCCTTATATATAGGGTTACCACTTGTGAGAGAAATAGGGGTTTCATCCTTCCATTACCTTTCTTGTAGGAAGTAATAAGTCTTTCAAACACATTTTTTGATTTTGTATTATTTCCTATAATTTTATTTTAATCTAGAAAATATTCTAGTTGTTTGGAGATTTTATTTTGGTTTTCATAAAAAATATGAAATTATGATTTTATAAAAAAATGGAATATTGTTTTAAATTTGAGAATATAAAAATTTGTTTATTTTAATGTTATAGTAAGTATATATTTTCTTGGAGCTCTAGAATGGTGGAGGTTTCTAATGTCTTATTTCAATTTTAATGTTAAATAGACAATATCTTAGTTAATTTAGAACATGTTTTTTGTACTATTTGTAGATTGTATCTAAATTGAGGCTCAATGGTTTTCCCTCCCTTTATGCAATGTCCTTACAGGAGAACAAGGAGACAGAATTAGTCGAAGACTCCTCATTTTTTATGACATCTATTTTTTTCAATCATAATTTCCCACAGCTCATGGTAGTCATCACTTCATGTGCAAGAAGACTATGTAACCAACTAAGCCTATTGGCCCTTCTAAAGGTGACAATTCTAGATGAATCTAGTGAGGTTCCAATTTATAATATTTCTTGTAGAACACTTCATGAGGACCCAAACATGATGATATCCTCTACCTTCTACGGTGGCATGTCATCAATTCCTTTTGCTTTTTATGTTTTTTAAGATTATTTTGGCTAATTAGTGATGCTCTCAATACCCTTGGTTTGTATGATTTTAAATATGGGTTTGAAAGATCTTTTGTTATTTATTCATTATTGCCTTGCATGTGATATTGATTCTTAGGGAAATCAATTAAATTATTTAGATCTTGAGCTCCATATCCTTAGTTGTTAATATTTTAATCCTCATTAACTTAGAAGAGGAGAATAAACAAAGTCCACAAAATATCTAGGCTAATTAATCAATTAATCAAAACTTAGATAAATGAATTGGATCTAGATAAAGCACTGAAACATGTACTAAAATTGACAAAAAGTGAAAGGGGTGCTTAACTCTATGTGTGACAATGAATGTTTTACTGAAACACATGCTTTGTAGTTGAACTCAAGATTCTACTACTAGATTTACAATAATGAGACTTCAATAGACTATAAACTAATTTAGACTCTTTCAAAACTAATAATTAAAATTAAACAAATAATTTCTCCTTCAGCTCTTTGCTTTCATCCTGATGATGGATCATGGAGTGTGATCTGAAACGTTGATGCATAAAAAAATTTACGCAATCAAATCTAGAAATTTCGTTGCAAAATCATTATGAATTGTGGAAACTTGACATCTCTAATAATACATTTTTCTGCTAAATAAAAACTTTAAATTAGTTTTATTCATTCTTATTTAATATATAACTATTTTTTTAATAAATTAATATAAAAAATCCAATTAGAAATAACTCTTATCATTTATTTGGCTTAGCATTACACAATAAATATCAAATGATTAATCAATGCTTACATCATAAAGGGAACCCACCATTCCTATTGTGTGATCTACTTCACCACTAATACCCATGTAGGAAGATATTCTTTTATTGCTTCTAAGGATTTGAATCTTAAGGCTGCCATAAAAATAATAAGCAAATCTATCACATCTTCATTAAAATAATGATAGAGATGTATGTGAGAGGTGATGTTAGTTTATGCTTCCCACACCATTGGTGGTCGGCCCTTAAAAAGGACAGTGGGGCTTTTCATTAAGTCAAATCTATTATTCATCACAAAAATTTAAATAGTATTAGGGGAGAGGAGCCGATACATAAGCGGGGGCCTTAACGTGTGATGGGACATGTGCTCGTTGGGGCCCACACCTATACGTCGATCCTCCACATCTTAAAAAAAAAATCATCCATAAATAGGCACAATGATATCAAACATAAATCATATATAAAATGCACACTTAATAGCATTAATTTCAAAACAAAACAAGTAAACGCTGGCAGCCAAACATGATGAAGTGTATCCAACTTGTATCTGACATATAACAAGTAGCATTCCGACATGGAATTTAAACAACCCAAACATTAAGACATGCACCCTTCCCCGTAAACTGGTAAACCCAACTTTCACACCAATGCAGGTGTCACTTTCACATTAATCACAACTACACAACATAAACAAGGTGCCAATTCAACAACTTTGAAACCCATCCAACCCATCTTTGACTGACTGGCAAACCCATTACAACAATTTTTCCCATCGTAGCATAATCAAAGCAACATGCAAATGTATTTGCCTGTCTCATCTACCATGAGACCTACAACATGTATCAGCTTGAATCAGTACCATCTCGCCAAGTAGGGTGTGCACGTATTGGAGCCAAACCCAAATATCCCACCTACATCCATTTAACACTCCTGTAAGGCTGCCATTATTCAAAACAAAAACATTGAAACAATTCCAAACAATCCACCAAACTAATCAAGTCTAGAATTAATGGTTGAAATCAATCAAATCTCCAATTCATACGAAACATAATTCAAATTCAAAATAGGACAGCAATTTATTTCACCACACCAAACAAGCATCAATCAAATTCAAATAATTCCCAATTCAAATAGCCGTGAAAACCAAAAAGTATTCAGTTATTCTGCAGTGAGTGACATAAGAAAAGGAGGAGTGACAAGCACATAATTGAACGAGTTAACAACAAGGGGAGGCAATAACTCAAATTCCAGTGCACCAATATCCATATTGTTCCAGATTTTCCTTTTCACACTTTTCCATTCATTTACTTTATATTGTTCTTCATTACATCCATTATTGTTTTCCATTTCTAAGCTTTATATTGATCTTCATTATAGCCATTACAGTCATAGGTTTTTATTTATGTTTCCCTAGGGTTTATATTGTAAATATTATAGTCATAGGTGTTTATGTATCGGTAGGGTTTATATTGCAAATATTTCAGTCATAGGTTAGCATATGTGTTCCATAGGGTTTATAATGCAAATATTACAGTCATGGTTTACCATTTAAAGCTTTCCCTAGGGTTTATTTTCCAAATAATACAGTCATTCGTTAGCATATACATTCCCTAGGGTTTATATTGCAAACATTACAATCATAGTTTATCATTTTGGTTTCCCTAGGGTTTATATTGAAAATATTATAGTCATAGTTTACCATCTTTGTTTCCCTAGGGTTTATATTGAAAATGTTATAGTCATAGTTTAGCCTTTATGTTTCAGTAGGGTTTATATTGCAAATATTACACTCATATTTTAATATTTTTGTTTGAAAGGTTATGCATTATCATTCACTCTGCTTTTCATGTGTCTCAATAGTTCTGCATTATCATTCACTTTGCTTATCGTAGTCTCATAGGTTTTGCATTGTCCTGTATATGGTAAATATTGGTCATGGTTTACCATTTATATTTCATAGGTCTTGCATTATCATTCACTCTGCTTATCTTATTCTCATAGGTTTTGCAGTATCATTCACTCTAGTTATATTATTCTCATAGGTTTTTCATTATCATTCACTCTAGTTATCTTATTCTCATAGCTTCTACATTTTCATTCACTCTGGATATCTTATTCTCATAGGTTATGCATTATCAATCACTAAAGTTTATATTTTTAGAAGGTTTTTTTTTCATCATTTTCATATGTTTTTGCTTCATCAATCGACAAATATTTATGCCTGTCAATGAGTCTGTCATAGACAATATATGTGAGCTTTGTTAAACTCAATTGTTTTTCATTCGTAAGCTTTCTATTGTGTCATAGTTCAAATATGAGTGTGGTTTTCACTTTGTTGTGCATGAGAATGTTAATGATATAAACACTTAAGAGATATGAGATCTTCTTAAACTCTAACTCCCTTGCATAGTTTGTAATTTTGTGCTTCTTACTCCTCTACTTCCTTATGATGCTCACTCCAGAATAAATGTAACTCTCTAAACTGTTACAAAAGATGATCTCAATTGAAATGCAACAAACTAAAAAGGTAACACATACACAAACTAAATAATCTTTTGTTCAAGCATCACTCTCTTCATACATATAAAGACAATTATTAAAGGCGTTTCATAGTTTACCATTTATGTTTCCTAGGTTTTGCATTATCATTGACTCTGGTTATCATATTCTCATATGTTTTGCATCACAAACTAATTATTCTTCTATTCAAGCATCACATCACTCTCTTCATACATATATAGATAACTGTTCAATCATTTGTATTTCATAGTTTACCATTTATGTTTCATAGGTTATGCATTATCATTGACTCTGCTTATCATATTCTCATATGTTCTGCATTACAAAATAATTATTTTTCTGTTCAAGCATCACTATTTTGATTCTAATTATTTTGTGTAGATGGCCAAGGGCAATGCAGTGGTGACCTGTACTGTGTTAATAAAAAAAAGAAAAGAGTCATGACAAGGTTGCCCGCCGAGAAATGAGGATGCAGATTCCCCCCTGAAATAGATCTTGTTGCACAAGTAGACGAGGTTTCTACTCCTCAAATACCTCAGATTGAGGTTACTACACCTCAAATACCGTAGAAGGTAAAACAAATACAGAAGTTGTGGTCTGAGGATGACATGAAAAGGGCAGTCTATGACGTTGAAGAGAATGACATGTCGATAAGGGGGGCTTCCAAAAAGTGGTCAATCCCAACAACCACACTGTCCAAATGGCTAGGGGGTCTAACAACAACTTCCAAGAAAGGTCCGCCAACAGTCCTGACCAAAGAGGAAGAAAATATTATTGTGGAATGGTGCAAGCAAATGGTTGATATTGGTCACAGTCTTGAGATAGTCAATCTTAAGTCTGAGGTTGCTCAAATATATCAAAATAGGGAAAACCCTTTCACCAATTGCTTCCCAAGGAAGTCTCGGTGGACAAGCTTCAAGCACAGACATCCCGAACTCGCATTACGAACAGTTGAAGGCCTAGACAAAGATAGGGCATTCAATCTTAGAGCTGATGTTGTAGATGCATTCTACAAAACACTGTCTGCAACATACAAATCCATGTCAGAAGGTCCTGATCGCATATGGAATTGCGATGAAACTAGCATCCAAGCAGGCAAAAATGGGTCCATGAAGGTGCTCGCAAGAAAAGGTAGCAGGAATGTCTCCTACATTATCCCAAAGAGTCGTGAATGGATAACCATTCTATGTTGTTTCAATGTTGTCAAGCAGAGCATTCCAGGATTCTACTTGTTCAAGGGGAGTGTGAACATAGATAATTACATCATAGATTGTGAACTAGGTGCTTGCATGGAAGCCTAACCACATGCATGGATGACCAAAGAATTGTTCATATATTTGTTGACCCACTTCAAAACCTCGATTCCAGGCGGTGTCTCGCCCACCAACAGGGTCTTGCTGATCTTTGATGGCCATGGAATCCATGTAGCACTCAAAACCATCCAGGAAGCAAGAGAAATCGGTGTAGATTTGTTAACATTGCCATCACACACATCACATAAGCTACAAATATTGGATGTGAGTGTGTTTGCACCTTTCAAACCTTACTTCAAATCAGAACGTGCAGATTTTTTGTCAAGGTTTCCAAACATTGAAGTGAGGAGGAGAGAACTTGCAATATTAGGCAGCAAAGCAATGAAAAGAGCTTTGACAGTTGACAACATCAAAGCTAGGTTTAAAAGGACTGGTATATGGCTGTTGAATCATGATGCACTTGTCAACGACATGCGTCCTAGTGAGACATTTGTGCTCAACAAGGATCTCGACGCAGTTGAAAACATTCTCAGCCTTTCTGGACTTGGTGTGTCAAGCGATGATGTTGTAGTATTGCAGTCCACTCTTCCAGATAGACACATGCAGCCTGCAATAGAAACAGAACACTCACCTCATAGTTGTCCTACTGAATCAGTTGCACAAGTGGTGGTTAATGAACACACCCCTCCCATGGTGGACATGCGCGTTGATCAATTCAAAAAAAATTTAGATCTTCCATCACAATGAAGCCAAACATCCTGGTTGGTTGATGGAGCAATGAACTTGGGAATTGATTTGGAAGTCCCAGAACAATAGGATACCTATACTTTCCCATCACCACCACCAAAATTGACCTTTCTCAAGTTGTGAAATACTATGCTCCTTCTTGCAATTCAGATTTACAAGGCAATGAAGATATACCATAGGGCTCACAGGTAGTGGAGGAGGTCATTAGCACACAACTAGATGGGACACAAGAAACACAAATAATTTTGCACATCAGCAAGTTCCTCAAGTTTCATGTGCACACTGTCTGTCAAAAGAAATCCAAAGTAGGTGCAATTCGGATCAGCAGACTGTCTCAATTGTTGACAACATATGACTACATAAGGTTGTTAATGGAGCAAGAGCAAAGGAAGAAAGAGGTCGAGGAGATAAGAGCAAGAAAGAGACAACAAAATTAGGAGAAAAGGGCCGCAAGAATTATGGCAGCGGAGTTGAAGGAGAATGCCAGAATTGAGAAGGGCATACTGTGAAAAGAAAAAGAGCAGCAGAAATTACAACATAAAAAGGATAGAGATGCAAAAAAGGAGCAAGAGAGGCTTCACAAGGAACATGACCGAAAGGAAAAAGAGATTGAGGAGGCACAAAGGGCTTTACAGAGAGAGAGGTTTGTTAAGGAACACTTCTAATTCGTTGTCTCAAACTAATGGAGTCTTCCATGATAATCTCAACATTACTATCCCTCAATTCTCCACAACAATGAATTATTCAAGCCTCTCCTAGTTTGACTTCAAGGGCAGTCAATATCCATATCAATTTGGCACTTGAGATGTACAAATGTGTTCACCACCGCCCCCAACATATGTCACTTGCACCCAATTTGCCACTCCAAGTCCCACTCATGTATGTTGCAATCCCTATCGACTGGAAGGGGAGGAGAACATGGCAATTGGCACCCCAACCAGCCAAGATCCTTTTCACAATAGCACCCCAACCAGCTAGATTATAAATGCTAGTTTCATAGACTTTAGAAGTATTGATATTTACAAATGCACCGAAATTATGGACAGTTGTAATTTTTTGATAAGTACAGATTGACCGTTATTGTTTTGGTTTGTGAAGTAATCTGATCAGATTCCAAAAAGTGTTGTATATAATTTGCAATGTGTGTTATTTTTTTTATTTGCAATGTATGCTTCTTCGTTGACAGTTATAAATATATGAAAATTACAGATGCATCGTTATTGTTTTGATTTAAAATGTTTTATGATCATATTGCAATGTGTGTTCTATGAAATTTGCAATGTGTCACTATTTTCATTTCAAATTTTTGCTTCTTCATTGACATTTTGTCATTTTCTATTCCTTTTCCAATTATTTTGCCACGTGGGAGGTCAAAATTTGTCCACGACTTTAAAAAACGTAAAAATGACCCGTCGACCAATGCATAGACACCTTGGGTGCGACTTCTTGCATGGCTCGGCGTCTAAAGTTGACAGTCTTGCCACGTCAACTTCTCTCAGTCCGCCACACTAAGAATCCACTACGTCACATTTATCACTCACCGCCACTTCCTATTCCTATTGACTATCGTGTTCAATTGTTGTCACCTCTCTTAAGCTCCTCGCCACCCCGCAATTTTATTCCAATCAACCTATACATATACATATACGTATGAATATACATATACATATGAATATACATATACATATACATATATACATATGTATATACATATCCATATACATATGTATATGCATACATATACATATACATATGCATATGCATATGCATATGCATATGTATATGTATATGTATATGCATATACATATCTATATACATATACATATGTATATGCATATACATATCTACATACATATACATATGCATATGCATACATATACCTATACAAATACATATGTATATACCTATACATATACATATACATATGTATATACATATCTATATACATATACATATGTATATGTATGTATATGTATACACATATACATACATATTTTCCAAGCCAACCTGCACTGAATTCTCCCTAGTGCCTCACTCTTGTCACCAAATTTTTAGCCTTTCATTCTAGCAAGTTGTCATTCTTTCTTGTTGGGAAATTATGCCTCAACTTTTTGGATCCCTTTCGGACTTGGGCGATTTCTCCAATGTTTTTGGCCTTTACCATTGCACCGCCACAAGCTTACTTTGGTGGCATGGTTGAGCGGTTTATCGCTTTACCGCAGGCCACCCTGCTTGGTCTGGCGGTTGGGCGGTGTCACCACCTTACCGCAACGATCTCTTCCCTACTTGGCGGTGGCGCGATGAAGGCTCAGCAGTTCGCGTGGCTATTACCTCCTTACCACAGGGGTCGCTCGGAGGTGGCACGGTAGCATGGTTGGTGGTGCACTGGCAAAGTGATGTCTTACCTCCTCACCACGGAGATTGCTCGTCGAAGGTGTGGTGGCGCGGTGGCGAAGCGATGCCTTACCTCCTTACCACGGGGTCTCTGTATGGCGATGGAGGTAGCGCAGTGAGTAGCGCAGGAGTGGCTGCTGGCGGATGAAGGACGACGTTTATGTTTGGCAATTACCACCTTACCATGGGCGGTGAGAAGTCTCACCACGGTGGCCACGGTAAGACCGTGGGTGGTCTGCCAGGGCCATCACCGCCCTATCGCGGGGTGGCCTAGCGGCCTCCATGGTAGCGTGGGTGTGACCGCTAGCAGTCTGCCAAGGTGGTCACTGCCATACCGCGGGGTGGCCTGGCGGCCTCCACAGTAGCACGAGTGTGACCGCTGACAGTTTGCCTGGCGGTCACCACCCTAGCACAAGGTGGCCTGGAAGCCTTCATGGTAGCATGGTTGACCGCAGCAGTGATGCCAGGCGATTACCTCCTTACCGCGACTGGCATGTCAAAGCTCGGTGATAGCACGGGAAAGGCCGAGAGTAGCTCGAATGGGCTCACCGCCATACCACAGTGGATGTTTGGACTCGGAGCGGTAGCACGAGGGAAGCTAGTATGAGCTCAGAGCTCGGTCAGCTAAGCTTGACCGAGCTTGACCAGAAGTCAAAGCGGCGAACGAATGGAAGAGCGCCACGTGGAAAGATCTTTAAGATATGATTGGCCGGAAGATTATTTTCTAATTGTGATAGGCTGCATTATTTGAATGGAGGTTGATAGACATGTTTCTATAATTGATTGAATGTTGTGCAGCTCGATGCATTTGTAGAAAGGTGGTGCATGTTATTAGAGAATGATGGAAGCTTGCAAGTAGGATAATTAATTATCATGTTGACTGTTGATTGCTTGAAAGGGAAGAATGGGTAGGCACACGGTTAGAGACTATAAAGTAATCTCATGTGCAAGATCGATGAGCGAGAGTGAAGAGAGAGAAGCTAAGAGTGTTCGAGCGGTTTTGCATATTGTTGTAATCATGAACACTTAGAATCTCAGATCATGAAATATGTGAACCTATGGAAACCTAGAGGTTGGGATGGCCATAAGGCTGGCTGAGAGGGTCGACTATCTTGGTGAGATGAATCTACACTGTGTGTTGTGAGGGTGTTGGAACGGTGTGAAGATTTTGATTATGTTGTTGTCTGCTTTCTCCAGATGGACATGATGTAATCTTCTGAAGAGCATAGCTCTGAGATTGTATTGTAAGTGTTTGTTGTTGAATAATACAATTGAGCTGAGTGTTTTAGAGGGTGGGGTTTTTTACCCGAAACGATTTTTCCCCATGTAAATTTGTGTGTGCATAAGTTTGTCTTTCATGTTGTCTGATTATGTATTCTGAATCTATGCTTGTGTTGAATCTGTTATTTGTTTAGCATTTAATTTTCTCAGAAAGATCAATGGGGGATTCACTATGCCTATTTCCGCTTTATGGCATAGTGTGATTTGAAGAAATAAAAATCACTAAGGCACTGTTGTTTTAGACGTTCGTTCTATGATGAAAGACCCTCTGTATCCCCAACAAGTGGTATCAGAGTTGGTTAAGGGAGGTCAAGGCTTGTTCATGATACCAACAAGTGGTATCAGAGCCTTCTCTTGGTTACTGAAGTTCTGGGTATTTCTCCTGTGAAGATTTCTTAGCCTGGCAAGCTTGAGAAAATCTAGAGAAATTTGTTGTTGCTTGATCCTTTTGATGAGTGGAAGTTCCTGCTTCTTTGATTCAACACACAACTTGAAAGATGTTGGAGAAGACTAGAGTTGATCATATTGTGGCGATGTGGTCTGAGGCTTTTGTTTGGCAGCAAATGATCCTAATGCAAGGGGTGTGAGGTATGCTTATGGTTGTGTTGCAGCAGTGTGTGGTTTCATACTGGGTGTCTATGTGAGAGGCTCCTTGGTAGTATGGAGTTGCTTGTGTTGTTGTTCAGCCATGGATTATTGAGCTTGTGTTGGGTGTTCTGACTTAGCACTAAAGACGGTTTCTCTGTTGCTCTGGTTGTATGAAGGCTATGAAGTTGATTTGGGTGGTCTGAAAATTTTGTATAGCCTAGCTCTCTCATATGCCTGTGCATGGTTGTGGTTTTGGAACTGGTCTGAAATGGACCTATTGTTCCTGCTTACCTATATCTTGCACTAGCATGTTTCAGTTTCATGTCTTTGGCTCTAAAGGTTTTTTGTAGATTTTCCTAATTCTATGATGCATATTCATGTTTTTTCATTGTTTTGGTTAACCACAATGGTTGTGTGCAGACTCCTGAGTCATCCAGATGAGCAGTGAATATGGATGTGCATGGGTGTTTTATAAACACTGTGATTTTGCAGGTTTTACACAGTCAAGGAAAACTTGTGGTTTGTGGAGTTGTTGTTCAACTATTTTTCTACACCCTAGCTTCTAGGGTGTGACTGGATGAGATAGTTACAGTTCAACATGGTTTTGAGAAGGTGTGATGTCTTCTCTGCATAGGAATGTCGGTATGTTTTTTTCATTCAAAATTCTTGTTATGGTTTCTTTGTTGGTTTCCTAGACTATGGTGCTTGAGTTGTGGATGTGATCGGCAAATCAGATCTATTGCTGATCAGGTGTTTGATTCATGTTTGTTTGCTTTGATTGTTCTCTTTGATGATCTCAGTTTTGTAGTTTCCAGTGTGATGATAGATTTGCAGGTTTCATTGGCTGCATCCATGAGTTATGCAATGTTGTGGGTTGTCTTTACCTACATGTTTGTTATGAGACAACTCGAAAGTGGACTGTCAATATCCACGAGGTTGTAACAGTGTGGTGCATATATGTTAGTTGACCTTGTCTATGGTCACTTGTGCGTTGGCGTGGTTTTTTTGAGATGCGAGGAGGAATGGTGATTGAGTACTTGAATAGTTGGTTATGGTCCAGTAGCATGTGAATCATGATTTCATGGAGAGCTTGATACACTGGCTTGTGTAAGATTTTGACAGTGATGGTGTGATATGTGTGATCTAGTAATCTTGGTGTTGTTTGGCGTTGTTGTCCAATGGACATGTTGTCATTTGTACCTAGAGTTTTTCATATTAGCAGATGTTTTGTCATGATGCTTGGAAAGCTCGGTGTCATGGTTCAGTGGGAGCTTTAGCAGTGACTGTGGATTCATCACTTGCTGGTGAATGATCTTCTTTGGTGTTGTAAAAGAGTTATTTCACATCTACATGGTCACTATTTGAAGATGCACAACCTCTTGGAGCCATGAAGGACCTTGGTAGTCTTTGGCTGAGATGTTGGCGGTGCTTGACAGGTGATGTTGGTTTAGATTTGGTTTGCTTGATGTCATGTGTACTCTTGCTTGTGCATAGAGTTTTGGCATGTTGCTTTGCTCTTGAGACCATGGATAGTTCACTTGAAGCATGGTATCTCCTAAGGGGGATGTGTAAGATCATGATGTCATTATAAGTTCTTGGTTCAAATGGTTTGGAGTTTAGACAGTGGTCTGGGGTTTCTTTATGGTTTGAGTACTCTTGTCATATGCTTGAGGACTTCATGTTAAGTGCAGTAATGCAGATTGGAGTTAGCATGAAATGATAGGTTGTTGGTGCTCATGGATGCATGGAGAATAAGGTGAGGCTAGAATTATTTTGAGATTTTTGTTGTTTACAGTTGAAGTTCCGAGTAAGCCTACACCTTGGTTGAACGCGAGTTCAACAAAGACCAGTGAGGAGAGTGCTCTTGGGTAAGTCACGATGGCTTGTATATCTTGGAGGAGAATTTTTTCCATTTTTTCTCTTGGTCTGCTCGGCGATGATGTTTATTTGAAAGGTATTTTCCCATTATATCTTTCAGATGTTTTATATGCTTATCTTTCATATATATGAATCTTGAGTTACTATTTTGAGATTCTGGAGGATTCATAATGGAAGGTGGACAACATAAGTATCTCCTTGTTATTTTAAGGACTGATAGGAGATGTTTGTATGGGTTAGTCCAATCTTCTTTAAGATGCATACATTCATTGAACTGTTTGGGTGTTGTTATGGAATTTCCTTTGATATGTAAAGAAGATCACTCTCGACATAGCTAGCACTTAGAAGTGTATGTAGGAGGATGCTACATGTTATGATTTGTTATTTCTCTCTTCTCTGGTCTTTTCTTCTTGCATGTTCATTTGAATTGAGATGTATGTGGAGCCGTGGTTCTTATGCTTCCTCCTTCAGTCAGATATGGAACCTTGGAAGAATTTGGAAGATTGTTGAGAGAAATGTTTCTTGTAGCAGGTGGTTGCAGGTTGTGCATATCACTGTGGATAATTCCTTGGTACTAAATGATTACATTTTTTCTATATGTTGTTATTGGTAGACTGGTTATGCCTTTAATCTTTCAGATCTAGCATTACCCATGCAGTGGGAGTTCCTGGATGTGCTTTGTCTTCATTGACTGGTTGGCACATGGTATTCTACTATTGATAGGTTGGTTGTGTTGCTGGCATGAGTCTACTAATGTGCATACCTTTGAGGTATGGGTGATTGGATGAAATAGCACGAGCTGTGGATACAGGTTTTTAGTCATGTGGGTTTGATCAGTTGGATGAGAGCAGTCAGTTGTGTGGTTTCTTTTCTAGCTGATGGTTTATCTTGTTCTGGAGAATGGTTTCTCATTCTATGTTCACATTTGAGTGCTTTGTTTTTGCTATTGAGGTGCCTTTTCCGCTTGAAGGATCTGATGCTTGTGTTCCGGAGACTGGTGCATTTACGCCTTGGCTTGTTCCTTTTTCCTATGGTAGGTGTTTGGACTTGTTGCCTGGGATGGTGGACATTGATCGGATGTCACTGCAGGTGTCTTAGTTGGAGCATGAAAGCATTGTGTTGGTCCTTGTTCACGTTTGGAGGAAGCCAGTAAGTCTTCGTCAAGTGGGAGATTGTTGGGAAATTATGCCTCAACTTTATGGATCCCTTTTGGACTTGGGCGATTTCTCCAATGTTTCTGACCTTTATCATTGCACCGTCACAAGCTTACTTTGGTGGTGTGGTTGAGCGGTTTATCGCTTTACCACGGGCCACCCTGCTTGGTCTGGTGGTTGGGCGGTCTCACCACCTTACCACGACGGTCTCTTCCCTACTTGGCGGTGGTGCGGTGAAGGCTCGTTGGTCCGCATGGTTGTTACCTCCTTATCACAAGGGTCACTCGAAGGTGGCATGGTAGCACGGTTGGTAGTGCATTGGCAAAGCGATGATTACCTCATCACCATGGAGGTTTCTCATCAGGGGTGCGGCGGCGCCGTGGTGGAGCGATGCCTTGCCTCCTTACCGTGGGTTCTCTGTCTAGCAATGGAGGTAGCGCGGTGAGCAGTGTGGGAGTGGTCATTGGTGGATGAAGGACGGCGTTTATGTTTGGTGGTTACTGCCTTACTGTGGGTGGTGAGAAGTCTCACTGTAGTGGCCACGGTAAGACCATTGGCAATCTGCCAAGGCGGTCACTGCCCTACTACGATGTGGCCTCCACGGTAGCACGGGTGTGACCGCTAGTGGTCTACCAAGGCGGTCACCGCCCTAGAGTGGGGTGGCGTGGCGGCCTCCACGGTAGCGTAGGTGTGACCGCTAGCAGTCTGCCTAGCGGTCACCACCCTACTGCGAGGTGGCTTGGCAGCCTCCACGGTAGCACGATTGACCGCAACAATGATGCCATGCGATTACCTCATTACTAAGACTGGCATGCTAGAGCTCGGCGATAGCATGAGAAAGGCCGAGATTTGGTCAAATGGGCTCACCACCATACCGTGATGGATGTTTGGACTCGAAGCAATAGTGCAAGGAAGCCAGTATGAGCTCAGAGCTCTATCTTTTGAGCTTGACCGAGCTTGACCAAAAGTCAAAGCGGTGAAGGAATGGAAGAGCGACACATGGCAAGATCTTTAAGATCTGATTGGCCAAAAGATTATTTTTTGATTATGATAGGCTGCATTATTTGAATGGAGTTTGACGAACATGTTTTTATAACCAATTTAATGTTGTGCGGCTTGCTGCATTTGTATAAAGGCGATGCACATTATTAGAGAATGATGGAAGCTTGTAGGTAGGATAATTAATTATCCTATTGACTATTGATTGCTTGAACGGGCATAATAGGTAGGCACACGGTTAGAGATTATAAAGTAATCTCATGTGCAAGATCGATGAGCGAGAGCGAAGAGAGAGAGGCTGAGAGTGTTCAAGCGGTTTTGCATATTGTTGTAATCGTGAACACTTAGACTCTCAGATCGAGAAAGATGTGAACTTGTGGAGGCCTAGAGGCTGGGTTGGTCGTATGGCTGGCTAAGAAGGTAGACTGTCTTGGTCAGATGAATCTACACTGTGTTGTGAGGCTGCTGGAACAATGTGAAGATTTTGATTATGTTGTTGCCTGCTTTCTCCAGATGGACAAGATGTAATCTTCTGAAGAGCATAGCTCTGAGATTGTATTGTAATTGTTTGTTGCTGAATAATACAATTGAGTTGAGTATTTTGAAGACTGGGGTTTTTTACCCAAAAGGGTTTTTCCCCATGTAAATCTGTGTGTGCATAAGTTTGTCTTTCATCTTGTCTGATTCTATATTTTGAATCTATGCTTGTTTTGAATATGTTATTTGTTTAGCATTTACTTTTCTAAGAAAAATCAATGGGGGATTCATTGTGCCTGTTTCTACTTTATGGCATAGTTTGTGTCTTTGATGTGATTTGAAGAAATAAAAATCACTAAGGCACTTTTGTTTTAGATGTTTGTTCTATGATGATAGACCCTTCGTATCCCCAACATTTCTTCACTTGCAAGCCACTACCTGCTCGGTTCATCATTTGCAACCTTAAAACCTTTACCACAACGTCTGATGCTCAGAGACCGGTTCGTATTTGGGTAGAAGCTGATTAGGAGATATGTATGTTGATGGTGTTTTATGTACAACAACAACTTAGATAGAATATAATATCCTATCTCTCTATGAATAGAGAGATAACCCCAAGGCCTCTAATGTCAGGTCTTGACAATGCAAATAAAACAACTTAGAGATAATGTGAAAATGCCGATAATCACAAAGGAACCTTACTACAAGAAAATACTGGACTCAAATTTGTCAGCTCTAGCAATATGTTGATACTTCAAAACCTAAATCTAACCAAGATAATAAAATAAATAGCAAAAGATAAGAGTTTCAAAGAGATTTCTAAGACTACTTTCAATTCTAAGATTAATAATGCAAATGATAAAATACTCGAAATGGACCAATCCCTCATAAACTGACTCTTGTTCAACCCAGATAAATCTGCAATTTTATAGAAGTAGTGCAATCTTCTAAGGTGTTAAATATTTTCAGATTATGAATATTCATTCAAGACAACCCTATTGCAATTTAAATGAACATGAATTCATAATTGAACCAAGCACAGTTTTAAATCCAGGTTAACTTTGCAAAGAAGCTAACAAACAATTAACTACAAAAAGTATGGACTAGAGATTGCTGCAAACACTTCAAGCATAAAACCCTAAACATCATCAAACCATCTAGCATCAAATAAACTTAAGCAATTTCAAAGATAGAATATCAAGAACCATGCCACATAAAACTCAACACAAGAAAGGCACCAAATCAAAATGTCTTTACTTGTATTAAATCGTCCAAAGTGGCAACAATTCCAATCTTTTGTTAAAGCACTTGCTTGAAAAGATAAACTAAATTTTCACTCTAATTCTTTCTCTTATCACAATTTGCTCCAATGTAAAATTGTCTAACTAACTAACCTGTTACAAATGAGGCATAACGCAAAACTTATAGAAACCCCCAAGATATGTCGGCCCAATTAGGGTTTACAATAATAAACGGCCACACAACAGGTCAGCCAAGAGAAATTTGAAATAACATGAAATGAGCAATATGCACCAATTTCATCCATGTCAGCCTGGTTCTCCAACAAATCTCGGTCCAATGCATGCGAAGGAAGAGGAAATATAATGGGGAAGCACAAATTTTGATGTAGCATTACATTAACTACTTCCCCCTTTGTCCTTAGCACTCTCCACCTTATCCTGCACCATCAAAAATACCTTGTCCAATTCGGTAATAGGTGGCATAGGTAAAACCCTAGTTCTCCTTTCAAGGGACTCGATATCATCTCTTGACTGCCTCACCACTTTATCCCAATCTACCTTATTTGTTTGATATCTTTCAATAATTGCAATGTAAGTTGCTGCATCATCCAACTGATGTTCAGTGATAGGGACCTCATTGACTGGAGAATACACATCTCACCACCATTTTCTCAACTGCTCTAGGCTAAGATGCTTTGGCACAAATTTCTTTCTCCATGTCATCACTTCAAAAAAGGAAATACACTTATTGTAGATTTCAGTCAAGGTGTCTTCAATCTGCCTTCCTTGTTTATATATCTTCTTCAAAGCCTTTTTCCTTATCTGCAAAATTTCAAACCATTCCCAAGGCTCTGTGATTCTTCAGGAAGGAATAATTCCATCATTTATCAATTTATCTTCAGTGTACTCCATGATGGCCTTTGTCTTTTGCAACAGGAGATCTACATCTTCCTTATCTTGAGCTAGCACATTCCTTAGCCAATTTAAGGACCTCATTGCATCTCCTCCAGTCGAAAGGATGTCTTTGATAGCATCATCTCCCTTGGTTTGCACCCCCTATAACCAGTTGGCTGTAGCATGTGTGGTGTTTTTCATTCTTTCAAACTCTAATATTGTTTCTTGAGGTAGGAAGCCTGCAATAGATGAGGAAGAACTAATGGATTGCAAGGGTTTCATCAACTCTTGCAAACATCTCTTAAAATTATCATTCTCTTTCTCCAACTCTGATTTAGTTTGTACCTCCCTCCTCAATCTGCGAAGGATTATTGCACTGGAGTCTTCATATTCTTCAATGTATTGCTCCATGGAAGCATGCCCTAGGTTAATATTCTACACACTATAATCCTTTCCAATCACATCATCCCCATCCTCGTTAGCAGCAGGAGTAGCAATGTGGACTACCCTATTGTTCGCATCATCTCTCTCAATCCTAGAAATGATTTTGGTTTTCTTCTTTGTCTTCCCCTTTCCAATTTTTTCTAGTAGTTCATCCCAATTAGGAGGAGTATCATCCACCACAGTTTGTTTATTCTTCAATTCTTTATCCAACCAGCCCGAAACAGTGGATTATGATTGTACTTTGTTCTTTCCATCATCTTCCTATTGAACTTTGGGCACATTTTCCTCCATACTTGGCTCCTCGGGGATCTCCCTAACTAAATCATCTTTTTCCTTACTGTGCTCCTCCCTCTCATGCACTGGTGAAGGAGTCCTAGATGGAATTTCTTCCCTCAGAAGAGGTCTATCCTCTTCACCTCCTGTAGTCGAATCCTCACAAGCCACCGGAGGAGACTCCAGAACATTATCTATTTTTGCCTCAGCATTATAGAGATCACCCTGTTGGAATTCCTCCTCTCCATCATCTTGGGGATCTTTAGTATCTTTCGGTTCATCTGGCACATTACCAGTCTCATGAAGAGGAGGGATTTCCTCATGCTTAGTGACAGGAGCAGTCATGGGAACATTTCCTTTTGGTGCAGCATCCTTGGGAGAAGGGCTCCTTGATCTCTTGGTATATACTTGTGTCTTTTCCCCCAATCTCTCTACCTCTACCACAGGTGTTTCATCCTTTTCATATGCTTTAGATGTTCCCTTCTCCTTCTGTGACAACCTCACAATCTTCCTCCTTGTAGGTGAGGGGACACTGGCCTCTTCATTTTCTCCTTCAGCTCTTTCAGCCTTCTTTCTCCTCGATACATGCTCCCTTTTCTTGGCTATAGGCTTTCTTTGTTTCTTTGCATCTCCTACCTCCTCTACTTGAACATCTTTAAGTTTGATCTTGAAAGGAGAGCCCACCTTGGTTTTTCCTTTGGGGTCTTGTTCAGGTGATTCTTCAGAAGAAGAGTGAGATTCCAAGTCTCCCATAAGATCATAGGTGCATTGCACACCCTCACTCTCCAATTCCAACATCTTGTGTTTGAGTCATAGCTTGGTATACTTGATTACTGGATTCATGACTTGTTCTAGCTCTGTCTTCTCTGCCTCCAGCCAATCAACCTCTCCAACTGACTTATCCTTCATAGCCTCAAAGTTATGGCCTTGAACCAAATTTCCATCCTTCTCTCTACCTGATCAGGAACAACCCTTATGTTGTATAGCCATACCAAGCTGACTGGTAACCTGGAGAACTTCTTCTTCCTAACTTCAAACTAGTCACTGATGTTGGCCTAGTAGTCTTCTATGTCATCCTTGTGACTGTATTCTCTGCTAGCCTTCTTTTGTGCTTCATCGGTTATATCAAACCTAGACCTCTTGGAGTGGAGAGGAAGGCCCAAGGTACTCATCTCCTCCTCAGAAGCATGGACCGAGGTAATAGAAGGGTAGGCTTCATCATTGCCTATCCTCAAAGGAAAGTCACTACCAAATCCTATATTGTGCTTCTCTCTCTTCATAATTACATCAAAGTCACATATCTATCTTGTGACCTCTAGGAGTACAACATGATTCGTAGGGTACCTAGGGAGTTTGTATGGAGCCCTCTGATAGCCATCAATTTTTATGTATGAAAAGGTGGGGAATTGGATAAACCAAGCTCCAAACCTCTTAATTAACACATTGGCCCTGTCTAAAATCCGAACATGCTCTGCACCTTGGAGCAACCTAGTGATGTACATGGTGAATGCATCATTCACCCTTTTATAGCTTGAGTTACCCAGGTGTAGCCGTGGGTAAACTTCATAAATTACAGCTTGTGCAAAAACACCTTTTGTGCTCAATCCCTTGTATGGGTGGAACCTAGCTAAAGAATAGAATAGGTAAGAAGTCATTGTGAAAATCTTAGTCTGCAGGACATTACACATCTTTTCATGAATCGTGGCACTTATTATGCCTGCCCAGTGGTAGTCTATTCCATGTTCCATCCTAGCAATGACATGGAACATCCAATTTTAGAACATTCTTGCACTCTTCAACCCTACCACCCTACTGAGAAGGGTGATAACATCATAGTACTCCTTCTTGAACTTAAGTCCGAGCAACTGCTTGGGCAACTTGGAGAAGTAGGACTTAGGTTTTTCCAACCAGGAATTAATGACCTGTTGGGATTTGATGGTATCTTCCTCATAGAACTTATTTTCCACATCCATGTCAAAAGCCACCACATGAGACCTGTCAGGCATGTCAAAGGTCTGGGCTATAGACACAAGATTTAGATTTTCCATAATTCTCCCTTGGGGACCAACTATCCTTTGTGTACCTCTGTAATAGTGTCATGCACATTCAAGCACTAGTTCATAACACTGCACTCTAGAAGGAAATCTAGCTACATTTGCCAATACTGATTCCAATGTCCTTTTGGCCACCAGAGGAAGGTCCTGTCCTACCATCCTTGTCTTGAACTCTTCATAATCCCACAATCCAACATTTTTATCAATGACCACTGACCAAATGGAGGACAACTTGCTCTTTGGAATTCTGGTTTTGATATCCATCTTGATTCTTTTTCCTTCATAAATGGAAGACCCCACTGCACCTGGATCCACCACTCTATCCTTGGTTCTACTTATCATTTCCTTACCTAACTCATCCATGAGGACCAAGAAAATCAAAACAGAAGAAGCTGGCAACAAACTCCAAAGTCTGAGCAGAGTGAAAATGGCTTCCAGAAAACCCAACTACAACAATCGACCTCAATTCTAGACGCACAATCCAGCGACATCACTCAGGATCAAGCACTCCAGTTCACTAGAAAGCAAATGATAAAACTTTAGTGGCACAAAACTCCCCAAAAAAATGATTTAATACTCACCGCGGAAATCATACAATCGAGCATTAATGTAGTCAACAAGACAGGTCAAACCAAAACCCAAGAACTCGACAAGGCAACAAATCTTTGAAAAAATACGGTCACAACGAAATTCCATGAATGACGAAAATCTTCAGATCATAGTGAAAATCAGTTGTCACCAGGTTTTCAAGGAAATCGAAGAATTCCACCAGGAGTGGATTTTCCCGAGATCAATGAAAAACTCGGAATGGGTCAAAAACTTAAGGTTTTCAATATATATCATAGGGGGACCATCCATGCAAGCAAGATAAACATCCAAGCACATGCCCAAGCAATCGAATCCTCAAAAACCGAAGGTCCAGAAGACCAAGAACAAAAGTAAAAAGAGCAACAAAGAGGGTCCCTACTTTCAGTAGGGCATGTGTACAAAAAGTGCACAACAAATGGCAACTCCGTTGGGGAAATGCTCTAGAGAATTTCAAGAACAAACTGGAATCAAGAACCCAAAATCTTTGGTTTCAGCCCTTACATCAGAACACCTATGAACAAAGTTTCAGAAGTCACAAGAATGAAGACCTTTTCCTGTACCAGGGTCCAAGTGTGTGTATTTGCATTCATTTCCCATTCTTTAGGTGCAACAAGAACCAGAGCAAGTCTGACCAGGCTACATAAAAGTTCTAACTTCAAAAGTAACCAGGATAGAGCCTCGCTGCCAATCAGGCATCCATAGCCCCAACGAGGTTATCACTATGACCCTCCCAAGCATAGCTCTACTGCCAGTCAGGCATCTATAGCCTTGGTAGAGATACTAGGATACCCCTGATAAGGTGAAGATTTATTTTGATTTTCATAATTTCTCTTTCCTCTCTTTCTTTTTCTCGTAACATTTTTCATAAACCTTCCTTTCACCTCGTAAGCAATGAAACTCACACTCAGGGATGAGGAACACAGTGGCATTGAAGCAGAATATAATATTTTTCACCTGGCCAAATTCAACAGGAACCATATGCAATTCAAAAATCTTTAAAATTTATGTGAAAATGTGAGACCCAAATATATTCCAAAGTTGAACCAAAACAAGTGACTCTAATTCTAAGTACAAGGGACATTTAGATAAAGGAATTCCACCACTTGACTCTAAAAAACTAACTAGAGTTTGTGAGAGAAATTTCTAGAACAACCCCAGGTGAGCAACCCATTATGCAAATGCAACAACCCCCCAAAAAGCTAGAAACTGAAAGCAAAAAACAAAGCGGAAAGCAAAACCAACCGAAGAAAACCTACGCTAACCAAAACAAAGCAAAACAAAAGAAAAGAAACCTACACTAACCAAAGAAAAACAACAGAAAAGCAAAGCAAAGCAGAAAGCAAACCTAATCTAACTATGTACAAGAGAGAGCTTCAAACAGCTCAAGATTGGAAGTAATGCTTTAGATACTTCCCATTGATAGGCAGAGGGATATCCTCACTAGTGAGGATTTTTAGGCGAAAACCATTATCTCCCAGAATTTTCGAAATCTGATAAGGGCCAAGCAAGAGTTTGTCAAATTTACCATGCTCTCCCTTACGGTCATGGGCTTTATCCCAGTAGAGAACTAAGTCAGATATTCTAATGGCTTTCACCTTAGCTCTTCTGTCAAACTAGTGTTTCACTACGCCCTGGTGTTTGGAAAAAAATTCTAGGGCCTCATCTCTCTTCTCTTCAAGGTGTAACAACTTAGCCAAATGGGCTTCATGCTTATCATCCTTGTCATAGTACTCATTAATGAACTGCAAGGTAGGGATCTTCAATTGGATGGGAAATACAGGTTCCAAACCATACACTAGGTGATAAGGAGAGGTTCCTATGGATGCCTTACGTCTGGTACGGTCCACCCAGAGAGAAAATCTAAGCTGGGTGTGCCAATCCTTAGGATTCTGCTCTAGTAACTTACGAATGACTATCAAAAGGTTCTTATTGGAAGACTCGGCTAGACCATTACCCTGAGGGTAGTAATTGGATGAAAGTTTTATGATGATTCCATGATCAAAAGCCCAATTAGAAAGTTTCAGCGATGCAAATGCAGGACCATTATCACAAACTAAAGACAATGGACAACCAAAATGATTAATAATACTGGATTCAAGGAAATTGATTATTGTTGGATATTTATGCCTCATCTTCCTGGCTTGGACTTTCATTTTTCCTTGGAGCCCTGTTTCTGGCCTTTACCGCCATACTACTGAAAGCTTTCCTTGGTGGCGCGGTTGTGCGGTTTACCGCTTTACCGCAGGCCACCTTGCTTGGTCTGGCAGTTGGGCAGTATTATCGCCTACCATGATGGTCTTCTTCTAGACTAGTAGTGGCATGGTGAGTGGCAATAGTTGGCATGGCAGTTACCGCCATACCATAAGAGTTGCTCGTTGGTGGCGCGGTAGCAACTGGCGGTTGAAGGGCGGCGGTCTGGTGACGATTACTACTTTACTGCGGACGGTGCTCGAGGAAGCCGCGGAGGCTATGGTGGATGGATGAAGGTCACCATTGGCGGTTACTGCCTTATCGTGGATAGTGAGGTGTCTCACCACGGTCACCACAGTAAGACCATTGGCGGTTTGCCTGGCTATTACCACCCTATCGCAGGGTGGCCTGGCAACCCCTACAGTAGCACGGTTGACCATTAGCAGTCTGTGCTAGGGGTCACCGCTTTGCCACGGGTGTCTAGCGGTTGGGGCTCGGTAGCATGGGGCGATCAGAGATCGAGCTCGGGCGGGCTTATCACCACACCGCAGGGTGGCCTGTTGAGCTCGGCGGTAGCACGGTGGAGACAAGGAATGAGCTCAGGTGGGCTCACCGTATTACTGTGGACAGGCTGATTAAGCTCGGTAGTAGCGCGGTTGGAGGCCGAATGTTCGACGTGGGCTCACTACCATACCACGATGGTTGTCTACACTCGGTGTGGTTGTGCAGTAGATGGCAAACATGAGCTCGGAGCTCGACCGACTGGCTTGACTGACTTTGACTAGAGGTCAAAGGTAGTGAACGAACAGAAATATGACACGTGGCTCAGCGTCAGGATGTTGATTGGCTTGAAGCCAAAAAAGTGATGACAGTTATTGCAGGCCGAGTTTTCAGCTGAAGATGGGACTCGATTGACGCAAGGAATTGAATGTCTGGGCGACCCGATGCAAGAAGATCTATCAGTGTATATCCTGAGGAAAGGCTATGATTTGGATAGGTAGAACAGGTTGGCGCATGGTATGAGATTAAGTAATATCATGTGCACGTAGAAGAAAAAAGAGCGATTAGAGAGAGAGACAAAGTGAGTGTTTGAATGGTCTTGACTGTGAATACTTTGTCTCTCAGTTTTGCAAAGATGTGAACCTGTGAAGGTCGTGTGGCTGGGCTAGCCATCAGGCTGGCTGTGACAGTCATTTGTGAGGAGTTGAAGGGAATCTATATGATATTTCATTGAGGACATTGTATCCATGTGAAGTTTTTGCTTTGTGTTGCTTGTATATTTCTCCAGATGAACAAGATGTAACTCATGTATAGGCTATGAGCCTGAGATTGTATTGTAACTGTTTTCTGTTGCTAAATAATACAATGGCTCGATCTTTTGGAGTGTGGGGTTTTTTACCTGAAAAATTTTTCCCCACATATATTTGTGTGTCTACATGTTTGTCTTTCATGTTGTTAAATTCTTCTATCTTGAATTTGTGCTTGTGTTGAATCTATTATATTTTTTTCTTTTACTTCTCTCAGAGGATCAATGGGGGATCAATTGTGTCTGCTTCCACTTTATGGCATAGTTTTTTGTGTCTTTGAAGTGATAAAAATAAAAATCACTAAGGCACTGTTGTCTTAGACATGTTCTATGATGACAGAACCAACTTCGTATCCCCAACAAGTGGTATCAGAGCTAGTTGAAGCAAGTCAAGGCTTGATGATACCAACAAGTGGTGTCAAAGCCTTCTCATGGATACTCAAGTTCTGGGTATTTCTCCTATGTCGATTTCTTAGACTGGAAAGCTTGAGAAAATCTAGAGAAATCTGTTGTTGCTTGATCCTTTCGATGAGTGGAAGTTCCTGCTTCTTTCATTCAACACGTAGTTTTGAAAGACGTTGGAGATGACTAGAGTTGATCGTATTGTGGCAATATGGTCTGGGGCTCCCGGCTCACAACAAATTTTCCTGATGCAAAGGGCATGAGATGTGCTTGTGGTTGTGTTGCAGCGAAGTGTGGTTTCATACTAGGTGTCTGTGTGAGAGGCTCCCTGGCGGTATGGAGTTTCTTGTGTTGTTGTTCAACCATGAAGTTGTGTGCTTGTGCTGGGTGTTTTGACTTAGCACTAAAGGCAGTTTCTCTATTGCTCTGATTGCATGGAGGCTATGAAGTTGATCCCGGTGGTCTACAACTTCTGAATAGCCTGGCTCTCTCGTATGCATGTGCATGATTGTGGTTTTTGGAATTGGTCTAAAATGGACCTATTGTTCCATTCTTACCTATGTCTTGCACTCGCATGGTTCAAATTCATGTCTTTGGATCTAAAGGTTTTGTGTAGATTTTCCTAAAAAGTCTATCATGCATTTTCATGTTTTTCATTGTTCTGGTTAACCCTGATGATTGTGTGCAGACTCTTGAGTCGTCCAGATGAGCAGTGAGTATGGAGATGTATGGGTGTTTTATAAACACAGTCGTTTTGCAGGTTTTGCACGGTCAAGAAAAACTTGTCGAGTGTGGAGTTGTTGTTCAACTATTTTCTAGACCCTGTCTTTTGGGGTGTGACTAGATGATATAGTTGCAATTTGACATGGTTTGAGGAGGTGTGATGTCTTCTCTACATGAGAGTGTTGGTATGTGTTTTTCATTCATAATTCTTGTGGTGTTGCCTGTTGGTTTCCTAGACTATGGTGCTTGAGTTGTGGACATGACTGGCAAATTGGATCTGTTGCTGATCTAGTGTTGAGTCATGCTTGTCTGCTTTGGTTGTTCTCTTTGATTATCTCAGTTTTGTAGTTTCCAGTGTGATGATAGATTTGTAGGGTTTTTCATTTGAAGTGGATCTACGAGTTGTGCATTTTTGTGGGTTGTCTTTACCTACATTTTTTTCATGATTCAACTCAGAAGTGGACTGTCATGATCCACAAGGTTGCTTTGGTAGTGGTGCAGATCTATTAGCTAACCTTGTTTGTGGTCACTTATGCATTGGCATGGTTGTTTTGAACTAAGAGGAGGAATGGTGTTTGAGTACCTAAATAGTCGGTTATGAACCAGTAGCATGAGAATCACAATGTCATGGAGAGCTTGTTGCGCTGTCTAGTGTAAGCTTTTGACAGTGATGGGGTGGTCATTCATGGTGCTTGGAGAGCTCGGTGTCACAGTTCAGTGGGAGCTTTAGCAGTGACTGTGGATTCATCACTTTTTGGTGAATGATCTTCTTTGGTGTTGCAGATGCTTCTTGAGGACTCTTAGATCCTATTGTTGCAGAAGAGTTCTTTCGCATCTGCATGGTCACTATTTGAAGGTGTGCAGCATCTTGGAGCCATGGAGGACCTTGGTAGTCTTTGGCTGAGATGTTGGTGGTGCTTTATAGGTGATGTTGGTTTAGAGTTTGTTTGCTTTATGTCATGGTATACTTTTGCTTGTGCATTAGAGTTTTGGCATGTTGCTTTCCTCTTGAGACCATGGATGGTTCACTTGAAGCATGGTATCTCCTAAGGGGGTTGTCTAGATCATGGTATCATGATAAGTTCATGTTCCTAGGTTTGGAGCTTTGACAGTGGTCTAGGGTTTCTTTATGTTTTGAGTACTTTGGTCATATGCCGGTGGACTTCATGATAAGTGCAGCAATCCAGATTGGAGTTAGCATGAAATGACAGGTGTTGGTGCTCATGGATGCATGGAGAATAAGGTGAGCTTGGAAGTCTTTTAAGATTGTTGTTGTTATAGCTGAAAGTCTAAATTGCCTGCACCTTGGTTGAATGCGATTTCAACAGAGACCATGAAGGACAATGCTCTTGGGTAAGTCATGGTGGCTTGTATATCTTGGAGGAGCATCTTTTCTTTTCTTCTTGGTCTACTCGGCAGTGAAGTTTATTTGAAAGGTATTTTCCCATTATAGCTTTCAGATATGTGTTATGCTTTATCTTCCATGGATATGAATCTTGAGTTGTTGCTTTAAAATTTTGGAGGATTCATAATGGAAGGTGGACAGCATAGGGATCTCCTTGTACTTTTGAGGACTGATAGGAGATGGTTTTAAGGGTTAGTCTGATCTTCCTTAAGGTGCTTACATCCATGGAATTTTTGGGTTTTGTTATGGATTTTCCCTTTGGGATGTGAAAAAGATCATTCTTGACACAACTGGCATTTAGAAATGTATGTAGGAGGATGCTACATTTTTTGATTTGCAGTTTCTCTCTAATTTGCTCTTTCCTTCTTGTATGTTCATTTTCATATGAATTTAGATGTGAGATGCCTTTGTGGAGTTGATTTGGTCACAGTTTTTGGTCATGTTTTTTCACTTGGGTGATGACACGAAGGTTCTTGTGCTTCTTTCTTCAGTTAAATATGGAGGCTTTTGGAAGAACTGTGGAAGACAATTGAGAGAAACATTTCTTGCAGCAGGTGGTTGCAGGTGGTACAGATCTATGTGGATGTTCCTTGGAACTACATGGTTACTCATTTCTATGTGTAGGGATTAGTGGACTTAGTATGCCTGGATCATGTGTGATGGTGCTTTTTTTACACTCATCTGGACAGTACCTTTGCAATGGGAGTACTTGGACATGTTGGGTCGTTTAACTGGTTGACACATGGTACTTGTGCTTTGTTGTTGATGGCTTGGTTATGTGATGGCGTACATTTACTGATGTTACATACCGAGAGGTATGGGTGATTGGATGGAATAGCATGAGCTGTGGGTGTTGGTTTCTCAGTCATGTGGGTTGTTTTGATCAGTTGGATGAGGGCAGTCAGTTTTATGGTTGTTGTTCTAGCTGGTTGGTTTATCTTGTTCTGGAAAATGTTTCTCATTTTGGTGTTCACGTTGTGCTTTGCTACTGTTGTTTTGGTGCCTTTTCCGCCTAAAGGTTCAGATGCTTGCGTTCTCGAGAGTGGTGCTTTTTCGCCTTGGCATGTTCCTGTGTTTGGAGTTGTTGTCTGAGATGGTGGAATTTTTTTCGAATGTCATTACAGGGGTCTTGGTTGGAGCATGGAAGCATGGTAATGGTCCTTTGTTCACATTTTTTGGAAGAAGCTAGTAAGAATTTGTCAAGTGGTAGATTGTTGGATATTTATGCATCTTCTTGGCTTGAACTTCTATTTTGCCTTGGAGCCCTATTTTTGTCCTTTACAGCCATACCGCTGCAAGCTTTCCTTAGTAGTGTAGTTGTGTGGTTTACCGCTTTACCACAAGCCACCTTGCTTGGTCTGGTGGTTGGGCAGTGTTACTGCCTTACCATGACGGTCTTCTATATTGGCGGTGGCGTAGTGAGCGGCGACAGTTGGAGTGGTGGTTACCACCATACCGCAGGAGTTGCTCATTGGTGGCACAGTAGCACGATAGCAGCTGGCGGTTGAAGGGCGATGGTCTAGTGATGGCTACCACTTTACCATGAATGATGCTCGAGGAAGCTATGATGGTTGTGGTGGATGGATGGGAGTCAGCATTGGTGGTTACCACCTTACCGTGGGCGATGAGGTGTCTCATCGCAGTGGCCACGGTAAGACCATTGGCGGTCTGCCTGGCAGTCACCACCCTACCAAGGGGTGGCCTAGTGGCCCCCATGGTAGCGCGGTTGACCATTAGCATTTTGTGCTAGGGGTCACTACTTTTCCACGGGTGTTTGGCGGTCAAGGCCCAGTTGTGCGGGGTGATCAGAGATGCAGCTCGGGTGCGCTTCCCACCACACCGCAGGGTGGCCTGTTGAGCTCGGCGGTAGCACGATGGAGACAAGGAATGAGCTCGGGTGGCCTCACCGCATTACCATGGTCGGATCGACTAAGCTCGGCGGTAATGTGGTTGGAGGCCGAATGGTCGATGTGGTCTCACTACCATACCGCGATGGTTGTTTGGACTCGGTTTGCGGTTGCGCGGTAAATGGCAGACGTGAGCTCAGAGCTCGGCTGAATGGCTTGATCGAGTTTGACTAGAGGTAAAAGGTAGTGAACGAACATAAATGTGACACGTGGCTTAGCGTCAGGATGTTGATTGGCTTGAAGCAAAAATAGTGATGATAATTATTGCAGGCCGAGTTTTCGGCTGAAGACGGGTCCCGATTGAGGCAAGGAATTGAATGCTTGGGTGGCCCGATGCAAGAAAATTTGACAGTGTATATCCTAAGGACAGTTGATGATTTGGACAGGAAGAACAGGTTGGCGCACGGTATGAGATTAAGTAATCTCGTGTGCACGTAGAAGAAAAAAGAATGATTAAAGAGAGAGATAGAGTGAGTGTTCAAACGGTCCTGACTATGAACACTTTGTCTCTCAGTTCTTTGAAGATGTGAACCTGTGAAGGCTGTGTGGCTGGGTTGGCCATCAGGCTGGTTGTGACAGTCATTTGTGAGGAGCTGAAGGGAATCTACATGATATGTCATTGAGGATATTGTATCCATGTGAAGTTTTTATTTTGTGTTGTATGTATATTTCTCCAAATGAACAAGATGTAACTCCTGTATAGGCTATGAGCCTGAGATTGTATTGTAACAATTTTTTGTTGCTGAATAATATAATGGCTCGATCTTTTGGAGTGTGGGGTTTTTACTTGAAAAGGTTTTCACCACATATATCTGTGTGTCTACATGTTTGTCTTTCATGTTGTTAGATTCTGTTATCTTAAATTTGTGCTTGTGTTGAATCTTTTATATGGTTTTCTTTTACTTCTCTCAGAGGATCAATGGGGGATCAACTGTACCTGCTCCCGCTTTATGGCATAGTTGTTTGTGTCTTTGAAGTGATAAAAATGAAAATCACTAAGGCACTATTGTCTTAGACGTGTTCTATGATGACATAACTGACTCTGTATCCCCAACAATTACCACATCAAAATTACATTGCTTACATGCAAGAGCTTCAGTCCATCTAGTAAAATAATCAATTATGGTTAGAATATACCAGTGGCCTATAGAAGAAGGTAGGTTAATTGGACTTATAAATTCCATTCCCCAGTGTGCAAATGGTTTCACCTCTATGACCGACTGAAGTGGAAGGGTTGCATTTTTTTCCTTACTTGATGTCATCTGACATACATGAGAAGTCCCCACATGGTTGTGCACATCCTTCAATAGGGTAGGCCAATAATAGCCAGCCCTTAGGATTTGATTGGAAGTGGACGATGCAGAACCATGGCCTGTGCCATATCTTTCATGGAATTCAATCATCACTCTGGTAGCTTCTTCCTTCCCCAGACATCTTAAACACACGCCCTCATGATTTTTCTTATACAAGACACCCCCTTTCATCATAAAACTACCACTCTTTAGGTGCAAGGCTCACATTTGAACTGTATTAAGGTGATCAGGACATCGTTGGTTCAATAAATAATAAATGATTTCATCATACCAGTCACCTAGAGATACCTCTTGGAGATGATAATGTTGAGCTGTGAGATCAGGACCTATCTTAGCCATTTTCTTCGTCAGTCCCTACCCTCTCACTAATTTCATGGGTTGAATCTCAATGTCATATTCCTGTAACATAGTTACCCATTTAGGTCTTTGTTCACCTAGCTCATTCTGCATTATCCACAGCTGCACCGCAGGATCAGGCATTATGGCAAAAACCTTATTCCTCATAATATAGTGTCTAAAATTTTTCACTGGTCTGACCAAAGCATAGGCCTGTTTTTCAACATTGTGATATCTCAACTCTATATCCTTTAAAGGAGTACTCATGAAGGCTATAGGATTCTCATCGCCTTGATCAGACTTTTGAGTTAACATTCCAGCACAAGAGTGATCAAAAGCAAATGAATATATGTAAAAAGGCTTAGCATAATCTGGACTCACCAACATTAGAGCCTTAGTGATAGCTTTCTTAATTTATGTGAATGCCTCCTTGGCTTCTGCACTCCATTCCACTTTGGCCTCTTGTTTCAACATAGTTTTCAAGGGCTTTACTATCTCCGCCAATCCAATGATGAATTTTCTAACGAAGTTGATCTTCCCAAAGAATGACTTCATTTCTTTTTTGCTTGCATGAGGCTGGATCTTCAAGATAGAATCTATTCATTCAGGATCAATGGCGATACTCTATTCTAAAATAATATGTCCTAGCAATTTCCCCTCTGTGACCCCAAAAATGCACTTCTTTGGGTTAAGTGAGATTCCAAACTCCCTACACCTTTGGAATACTTTGCATAAATCTGCTATATAATTACCTTGCTTCTTAGAGAAGACTGCTAAATCATCCATATAAATAATGATGCACTTACCAATTATGTCTTTAAAAGAAATATCCATAGCCCTCTAGAATGTAGCTCCAACATTGATCAACCCAAAAGGCATTCTTCTATAGGCAAAAGTTCCCCATTTCGTAGTGAAGGCAATTTTATGCCTGTCTTCATATTGTACCATGACTTAGTTGTATCTAGAATACCCATCCAAAAAAGATATTATTTGGGATCCATTGACAATCTGAAGTACCTCATCCAGTGAAGGAACCAGATAATTATCTTTTTTTGATACTTTGTTAAGATTCCTAAAGTCCACACACAATCTGATTTCTCCATTCTTTTTCCTCACAGGAACCAGATTCACAACCCAAGTTGAATACCTCACTGGAAATATAATTCATGCTAAAAGTAACTTTTGTACTTCTTTCTGAATGATGGGTTCTAACAGAGCATTAATTGGTCTATGTCTTTGTTTGAATGGTTTGACATTCGACTTCAAGGGAATGGTGTGTGTAATGATTGAAGTATCGTATGTTTTTAAGTCCTCATAACTCCAAGCTATCACATCTCGATATGTGTGTATAGCATCAATAATCCCTCTCCTTTCTTTGGGAGTACATACCTTACCAATAAAAATTTTCTTTACGTCATCTTGTGTTCCCATGTTGTATGTTTCACATTGGCTACTAAGAGATTCCCTTTTTACTTGTTGTTCCTAGTCTTTTATCTTATCCAAATCAAAAACTCATTCTAATTGCACCATACCTCTTTGGATAGTGTTGGTTTTTACGTTGATGACCCCTCCGAAGTCCATTTCTACCTCTTGAGGCTTTATCTCATCAATTACTTGAGAAGAAAACACATCGCAACATGTAATGAAATCAAGAATATGCTTATCATCTTCAAATACCTGTAAATTGGTAACGTTTTCAGGTACCGAAGGTACTAGAGTGAGCTCCACAGTAAACTTCTTCAATCGTAAAAGTTGCAAGGGTTTCAATGTACTAGTCGCTTGTGCCAGAGAATCTGCAACTTGGTTCCTACTTTGAGGAATCAACTGGATGTTGAAAGCATTGAATCCCTCAATAAGATCCCACACTCTATGTCTATAATTAGTCATCCTCCTGTCAAGCTATGAATATTGTTTCCTCACCTACCTAACTACCAACACAGAATCCCCAAAAACTTGTAATATCTTAACCTTCGGCCTTGATGCCATTAACAACCCACGGATCAAAGCGACATATTCAACTACATTATTAGTACATTGGAATTATAGTCTATGAGCAACAAAATAACTCTTACCTTTAGGACTGATCAGTTCAAACCCTACTCCAAGACCTTGCTTAGATTTGGATCCATCGAATCTTAACGTCCAACAGCCATCAGTCCCTAATTGCTTCAAATCATCTTTCATTTTACTACAGATAGGAGGCTCTTCAGGAAGCATTGGACTTTTACCCTTGTCATTATTTCGCTCTCCCTGTATATTCATTTTGATAATTGGGGTTGGGTTAATGTATTTTTTTACTTGTTCCACAACGGTCTGACATATATAACATTCCAACTCAGAGTGGGGGCATCATGGACTTGGCACCAATTAGGAAGCAATAATTCTTCAAAATTCATACTTCTACCCAGTTGTATTTGATTCTCCATACACCTCTGAATGAACTCCTAGAATTTATCCAACAAATTGAGCTGCCTATCCTCTTGGTCATTAGTTTCATTTGTTTGCTCACTCAATGTTTTGGAATCACTGATGGGCTCCTCTTGCATCATAAATATTTCCTCAGAACCACCGGATTTTGATGTAAATTCATAAGAGGGGCCTTGCAGTATAAAGACATCTTCTGTGTCTGGGACTGATGTAGCCAACACATAGTTCCCCATGCTGGCCTTTGATATTAATATCTCATTTGAAGTATTCTAGTACTCAGTGATTACATACTTCATTATGGGCTCTCTTTCAATCCTGATATGATTTGGGACTCCTTTCCATGGTAGCCACATGTGAGAATGTTTTGTAGATGTATACCCATTTAATGCCTTAGTGAAATCCTGACCCAAAATCAAACCATAGGTGTTAGGAATATCAGCAACGTGAATGTTGATCACCTATTGCACCCTCGGATCTGATGCAACCTACGTGGGGATCATATTCATCTCTCCTACTACACTCACCTTTGTCTTGTCTAATTGAGTGACCTTCTTTTGAGAAGCAATAGGGGTAATACCTAATGCTTTACAGATAGCAAAAGGCATAACATTTGTAGATGCTCCTGAATCCAACAAACAATTATGCAGATTATTTCCAAAGATACGAACATAAATCAGAAAGGGAGGGGTTTCCATCTTGCCTTGGAATAGGCTCAATTGGGTGCCAGCTTGTGCAACTTGACTCTTATCTTTATCTTTCCCTTTGTCCGTAGGTGGGACCTGGCCTTGGCTTTTAGGCGCCTGTGAATTAAGGGATCTGAAAATCACCTCACTGGCAGTTACTCCTTGTGGTGTTGTGTTTGAATTGAAAGACCCCAAGAAAGCATTCCTAATAGTAGGGACTTTTAATAATTCAAAAGCAGAAAGACTTACCTTTACTTTTTTGAATTTTTCAATCACATATTCGCCCAATTGCTCCATGTTCATATCAGCATGAGCCTCCTTGTAGCCACTAGTTTGTTTATCCTTTAGTACTTCAGCAATGTTTGCCTTTGACAAGTACTGTGTTGGCACATGAGGGTAAGATGGATTATTACTGGCTTGTGGATCCGATGGAGTAGTGAAATTATTTGGAGGAATAGAAGTAGTGAAAGGGCCTCTAGATTGTGGACTCCTGTTAGGCCTGTTCCTTAAATCATATTTCTTTATGGGTTGTTGAAACATTTGAACTTCTTCAACACCAACTTCCTCCTCATCCAAAGGGCCATTATCATTTTCATTCTCTTCATTAAACAAATGAGAGATTTTGTCCTCATTCAGCACCTGCTCTGTCTCTTTATCCTAGTCACTGGACTCTTCTTCTAGTTCATTCTCCTCATCTTTTGGGAATGGAGCATGGTTAAGTACCATTACTAGGGAATCATAAGGATTTGAGGGCACAATCTCCTAACTATTGGATTTTTTTTCAACTTCATACTGAAAGATAGAGGCAGCAGTCGAAACTCGAGGCAATCTAACTTAGAATGTTGACTTGTCTTATGGGGCCTGCACCATCTAGAAAAAGTTGCTTCTACCAGATACACACCACTTGGAGGTTTCTCCTGAGTAGGAGGCTGATCCAATGGAGTGGGAATTCCTCCATTATTAGGTCCAATATTCCAAGGTCTATTCTATCTAGGTGGTTGCCTTTTTTCAAACCTATGTCCACCTTGTTGCCCCCTATCATAATTTTGGCCAGAGCCTTGTTCTCTTTCAAAAATTTGATTTTTTTCAAAATATTGCCCTCTCAAAGTGTTGTCCTTTAGCAACATCTTTGTTCTCTCTGTTGTATTTTGATTGCATGTTCTTTTGTGCAGCCTAAAGTTGGTTGTTCTAATTTCTTAGATAGGTCACCTCCATATTCAGTTTCTTCAGCTGCTCAGTTAACTCATCCATTCATTCCTTATCCAAACCATTGTATGGCATTGAATTCACATTACCAGGAGGGTATCCTGATGCTCCTCCAAAACCAACAACCTGATTCAAGACTTTTGAATTATGCAAATATGTAGGAAAACCAGCCTGTTGTTGCAGGTGAAGGGGTTGATCGGTTCCTTGCTGAGGATAAGAGGTCATTGGATGAGCTTGATTTATTGCAGGACCTAGGTGTGGGATCAAAGGTAATGATGGTACTAGATTCATCATGGGAGCATGATTGGTCAAAGCCTGGTTAAGAGCTTAGACTTTCCCAGGGTGAACAATAGGTCCTAAGGATGGCAAAGGTCCTGAAAAATGTTGCCTCAGATCTGTGTTGACCTTAACAACCTTTGTATATGTAGTGAGCAAGGTAGTTGGGGGATTAGTCCTCCATTTAAGGAAGGTGGATGCAAGGTTGTCAAGGGCTTCAAAGTAAACCTCTGGGGCAGTGGTGTCATCTATAGAATAAGGTGATTGAAGTCTAGTGTATGCCTGGTGAAACGTATTATTGAAAGACCCCATGGGCTCATTAATTTCCCTCTTAACCTTGGTAAACTGCATGTAAAGCTCATTAGCACTAATGGTAATTTTAAACTTCTGCAGAAATGTAGTTTCCAATTCTATCCAGTTATGGATAGAAGCAACAGGTAAGTGATTATACCAATAAAAGGCCTCTTCCCCAAGGAATAAGGGAAAAGCCTGCATGCAACATCCTCATGGTTGATTCCTCTATCTCTCAGACAGGTCTGGAAAATCCTAATATGCTCCTATGCCATCTTATTGGGATCACTGGAATGGAACTTCAAGCAAAAGTGCTCAGGGTTCTTGGGCATGAAATTGTAATTATTGAAGATCAAGGGAGATGGGTTGTTGGCCAGAAAATCCATTGGTGGAGGTGGAGGTGGTAATGGCTAATTTATGGCTAGTTGAGGATGCAGAATGGGAATTCCCTTAGAATCAGATGAGGATGAGGACGATGGGGATGATGGGAGTGGTTGGGTGAATGACGATTCTTCCCTCATTCTGGTCCTTCTTGCCCTAGTGGGGGCTTCCAGTTCTTGAAATTCCTCCTCTCCTGAAGTAGATCTGGTTCTCCTTCTGAACCTTTCAAGAGAAATGACATTGAGAAAATGCTCCAGTTTGCTTACTCAGGCCCTCCTTCTAGCCCCAATTTGTTGATGGTGTTTTTTGAACAGCAACAACTCAGACAGAATATGATATCCTATCTCTCTTGAAATGTAAATCTCTATGAACAGCGAGATAAACCCAAGGTCTCTAATGTCAGGTCTTGACAATGCAAATAAAACAACTCAGAGATAATGTGAAAATGCTAGTAATCACAAAGGGACCTTACTACAAGCAAATACTGGACTCGAATTTATCAAGTCTAGCAATATGTTGATACTTCAAAACCTAAATCTAACCCAAATAATAAAAGAAATAGAAAAAGATAAGGGTTTAAAAGATATTTCTAAGACTACTTTCAATTCTAAGATTAACAATGCAAATGATAAAATTCTCGAAATGGACCAATCCCTCATAAATTGACTCTTGTTCAACACAGATAAATCTACAATTTTACAGAAATAGTGCAATCTTCTAAGGTGTTAAAGATTTTTAGACTATGAATATTCATTCAGGACAACCCTATTGCAATTGAAATGACCAGGCATTCATAATTGAACTAAGCATGGTTTTAAGTCCAGGCTAACTTTGCAAAGTGACTAACAATCAGCTAACTGCAAAAAGTATGGACTAGAGATTGTTGCAAACACTTCAAGCATAAAACCCTAAACATCATCAAACCATCTAACATCAAATAAACTTAAGCAATTTCAAAGATAGAATATCAAGAACCATGCCACATAAAAATCAACACAAGAAAGCCACCAAATCACAATGTCTTTACTTGTATTAAATCATCCAAATTGGCAACAATTCCAATCTTCTGTTACAACACTTGCTTGAAAAGATAAACTAAATTCTAACACTAATTCTTGCTCTTATCACAATTCGCTCCAATGTAAAATTGTCTAACTAACTAACCCCTTACAAATGAGGCATAATGCAAAACTTATAGAAATCCCCAAGATATGTCGGCCCAATTAGGGTTTACAATAATAAATAGCCACACAACAGGTCGGCCAAGAGAAATTTGAAATAACATGAAATGTGCAATATGAACCAATTTCGTCCATGTCGGCCTAGGTCTCCAACAAAGCTCGATCCAATGCATGCGAAGGAAGAGGAAAAATAATGGGGAAGCACAAATTTTGATGTAGCATTGCATTAACTACTTCCCTCTTTGTCCTTAGCACGCTCCACCTTATCCTGCACCATCAAAAATACCTTGTCCAAGTCGGCAATAGGTGGCATAGGTGAAACCCTAGTTCTCCTTTCAAGGGACTTGATATCATCTCTTGACTGCTTCACCACTTTATCCTAATCTACCTTATTTGCTTGATATCTTTCAATAACTGCAATGTAAGTTGTTGCATCATCCAACTGATGTTCAATGATAGGGCCCTCATTGACTGGAGAATACACATCTCGCCACCATTTTCTCAACTGCTCCAGGCTAAGATGATTTGGCACAAATTCAAAAATGGAAGACCCCTCCGCACCTAGATCCACCACTCTACCCTTGGTTCCACTTGTCATTGCCTTACCTGACTCAGCCATGAGGACAAAGAAAATCGAAACAACATAAGCTGGCAAGAAACCCCAAAGTCTGAGCAAAGTGCAAATGGCTTCCAACAAACCCAACTGTAGCAATCAACCCCAATTCCAAATGCACAATCCAGCAACAACACTCAGGATCAAGCACTCCAGTTCAATAGAAAGAAAGTGAAAAAACTTTAGTGGCACAAAACCCCCCAAAAAATGATTTAATACTCATCGTAGAAATCATACAATCGAGCATTAATGCAATCAACAAGACAAGTCAAACCAAAACCCGAGAATTCGATAAGACAACGGATCTTCGGAGAAATCTGGTCACAATGAAATTCCGCGAAGGACAAAAATCTCCATATCATAGTGAAAAGAAGCCATCACTGGGTTTTCAAGGAAATTGGGGAATTCAGCCAGGAGTGGATTTTCCCGAGAGCAGTGAAAAATCCAGAATGAGTCCAAAACTTAAGGTTTTCAATATATATCATAGGGGGGCCATCCACGCAAGCAAGATAAACATCCAACCACATGCCCAAGCAATCGAATCCAACTTCTACCATGCAAGCAACGAACGGGTTCCTCGCCACGATGAACAAGTTCCATATATATATACATATACATATACATATGTATATATATGAATACATACACATACATATGCATATGTATATGTATGCATATGTATACAAATATACATATAGATACCAATATACATACACATACACATACACATATACATATTCGTATACAATTAAGTCGTGCAACTATTCTATCTTTTTCAGGTGTCATTAATGAATTTGGGGGTGTTTAATTTTTCATAGGTGATGCTTCATCTTCAATTCAATGTAAATGAATGCATATAGTGATTCAATTCATTCATGGGAATGAATGCATGTAAGCAATGCTGCAATTTTTCATTTAAGTAACAAACAATATAGTTGGTTGATTTGATGCCATTCATAAACCTGGGGTTGTTCTCCTTTTTCATAAGTTCTACATGTAAGCAATTCTATATACATATACACATATATATACATATATGTATATGTAAAGATATATACATGTATACACAAATATACAAAAATGTATACATATACACATACACATACACATACACATATACATATACATAAAATTGTATGTTGTTTTCGTGTCATAGATAAATTTGGGGCTGTTCAATTTTTCAAATGAAAGCATATAAGCAATGCTGCAATTTTCCATTGCAGTAACAAATAATATTGTTGGTTGTTTCGATACCATAGATAAATTTCGGGTTCTCTTTTTCATAGGTTGTGCATGTAATCAAATCTATATACATACACATACACATCCACATCCACATATGTATATACATAAAACATGAACATACAAATATACATATAGGTGAATTGCTTCATCAATTCAGTCAACTAAGCAATAGAGACATGGTTTAGGGAGACTTGATTTCATGAACGCTCATTTGATGGCAACCTATGTTGCACGGGTCCACAACTCCATTCGAATTGTGAAGTGATACATAGGTAACCATGACAAGCCTTCACAAAACCAAGTCCCCTAAGCCATTCAAATACAAAGCTACAATAGTTGCATGATTCAATTGATGCACCCTAACCTATTAAAAAGATAACACCCCCAAATGAATCAAAGCACCTATAAAATAGAACACACTTGCACTTAATCGAAGGCATCTAAAATTGATATAATTGTTGTAGGGCTGATTTGATGAAGGATAACCTATGCAAAAGAGAACCCCCAAAAATAATTGAATAGTAGAGCTTCATGTTCGAACCATGAAAAGAATTGTAAATTCCAACCATACAAATATTAAACACAATTTGCAGTGTCAAAGTATGTGCAATTGTTACAAGATGTAATGGTTTAGGGAGACTTGATTTTAGAAATGCTCATTTGATGGCAACATATGTTGCACGGGTCCACAACTCCATTCGAATTGTGAAGTGTTGCATAGGTAACCATGACAAACCTTCACCAAACCAAGTCCCCTAAGTCATTCAAATACGAAGCTATGATAATCTATGTTGCACTTTGTCCACAATTAGACCTTTCAACTGTGAAGTGCTACATAGGCAACCATGAAAGGCCTTGGGAAAACCAGGTCCCCTAAATACATGTTGTAAGAAAGCTTCAGTGCTCAATATTGATCTATGGTAATACATGTGAATACTTGAAGGTTTTCATGGCTATTTGAATTCAAAATTATTTGAATTTGATTGATGGTTGTTTGGTGAATCTGATTGAGTTCGGCCATTAATTATTTAGTTGATTAGTTTTGTGTATTGTTTGCAATTGTTTCCATAATTTTGTATTTAATAATGGGTGCCTTACAGCTTGTAGAAATGGAAGCAGATGAGATTTTGGAGTTCACCACTACTAAGTTCGCACCGTACTTGGCGAGATGGGACAGATTGGTGCTGATATGTGTTGTAGGTTTAATGATTGATTATATAGGAGAATGCATTTTCTTGTTGGTTTGGTTATGCTACGATGGGAAACATGGTTGTAATGGGTTTGGCAGTTGCTCAAAGATGGGTGAGATGGGTTTGAATTGTGTTGAGTTGGCACCTTGTTTACGTTGTGTAGTTGTGATTAATGTGAAAGTGACGCCTGCATTGGTGCAATAGTTGGGTTTACCAGTTTACGAGGAAGGGTGCATGTGTTAATGTTTGGGGTGTTTAAATTCCATGTCGGAATGGTACTTGCTATATTTCAGATACAAGTTGGATACACTTCATCATGTTTGGTTGCCTCTGTGTACTTGTTTTGTTTTGAAATGAATGTTATTAAGTGTGCATTTTAAATTTGATTTATGTTTGATGTCATTCTGCCTATTTATGGATGAATTATTTTTTAATTTGTGGAGGACCGGTGTATAGGTGCACATCATATAAAGTTGAGGACACCCTCAAATTAATCAATGGCACCTACAAAAGATACAATTGTTGCAGGTTTGAATTTATGAAGCATACACATAGACATACACATATACATAGACATAGACACAGACATAGACATAAGTGAATTAAACACGATTGTAGAGAAGTATAGCAAGGGGCAGCGAGTGATAAATGTGACGCAATGGAGTGTTAGGGTGACTGACTAAGAGAAGTAGATGTGGCAAGGTTGTCCACTTAAGACCTCTTCACACATTTACATATAGACATACACATTTACATATACAAATACATGCACACAAACATAGACATCCACATACACATGCACATACACATACACATACACATACACATACACATAGGCATAGGCATAGGCATAGGCATAGGCATAGGCATAGGCATACACCTACACATACACATACACATACACATACATATTTACATACACATACATATTTGCATACACATAAACATAGACACATAGACATAAACATACACACGGACATAGACATAGACATAGAGAAACACATACACATACACATACACACACAAACATTGCCATCATTGTGAAGAAAAAATGAGAAGTTGCTAGAATGAAAGGTTGTAAAGTTGAAAAGTGTGCAAGGCAGTATGAGCATTGGATGCAGTTTGGCTCGAAAAATACGCAGGATGTCGTGAAAGTAGTATATGTATATACGCATATACATATACATAAATATATAGACATATTCATATACATATGCATATGTATATACATATACATAAACATAAACATATGTATATGTTTATGAATATGTCTATACATATGCATATATATATAAATAAGATGCAAAGACCTTAAGCATATACAAGTTGGATACACTTCATCATGTTTGGTTGCCAGCGTGTAATTATTTTGTTTCAAAATAATTACAATTATGTGTGTATTTAATATCTAATATGCATAGTCTATGTATATGTATACATATGTCTATGTATATGTCTATGTATATATCTATGTATATGTCTATGTATATGTCTATACATATGCATATACATATGTATAAACGAGTAAACGTGCATTTAATATATATGTCTATGTAAAGGTACAATATATGAATGATTGATTTGATGAAGCAGAACCTAAAAAAAATAGAACACCCCCATATATTTCCAAGGTACAAAAAGAAGGTACAATAATTGGATGACTGAATTGATAGAAAATAACCTATGCAAAAGATAACACCCCCAAAATAATCAGTGGCACCTAAGAAAAGATAGAAACATTTGCATTATAGATTTATTGATGTAGCACATATGATAATCGTAACACCCCTATATTTATCAATGAAGACTAACCATGATGAAGTTGGGTATTCGTTTTTTGATAATGGGTTTTTTTCTTTAAATGTTATTGGTCCACGTGGCTTGCCACATGGACTGTGTGATTTTGGGTGTGTACGTATCGGCTCCTCTCCCCTACCTAATCAAGAAGATCCAATGAAAAAAACAAGACCCCCAAATTTTTGTAATGCAAACAAAAAAAGCTCCAATAATTGCATGTCTGAATTGATGAATCCTAATCATTAGGAAACATAACACCCCCAATTTAATGAATGTCACCTAAAGAAAATAGCAATAACGAATGAATGAAACAACACGTATGAAAAACCTAAACCCCCAATTTTATCAATGGCACGTAGAAATGGTACTTAACAACATTAATCAAAACGTGAACATTAACCCATGACTGTAATGGTTGTAATGAAGAACAATATAAAGCTTACGAATGGAAAACAGTAAGAGTATAACAATTATCACATATGCATATGACTGAATTGATCAAGCAGAACCCAAAATAAATAACACCAACATATTTATCTATGGCACAGAAACAACATAAAAATTTTAAGTGACTGGAAAGATGAAGCAAAACCTAAAAAAATATTAACCCACATTTTTTTTTTGGTTAATGAAATAGAGAACACAACCTAACTCAATGATAATGTAGAACCTATGATAATACGATAAGTAGAGTCAATGATAATGCAAAACCTATGAGAAATGGATAAGCAGAGTCAATGATAATGCAGAACCTATGAGAAAACAATAAGGAGAGTGAATGATAATGCAGAACCTGTGAGATTATGATAAACAAAGTGAATGATAATGCAAAACCTATGAAACATAAATGGTAAAATATGAGTGTAATATTTGCAATATAAATAACACCAACATATTTATCTATGGCACAAAAACAACATAAATTTTTTAAGTGATTGAAAAGATGAAGCAAAACCTAAAAAAATATTAACCCACATGTTTTTTTTGGTTAATGAAATAGATAACACAACCTAACTCAATGATAATGCAAAACCTATGATTATACAATAAGCAGAGTCAATGATGATGCATAACTTGTGAGATTACGATAAGCAAAGTGAATGATAATGCATAACGTATGAAACATAAATGGTAAACTATGAGTGTAATATTTTCAATATTAAATAACACCAACATATTTATCTATGGCACATAAACAACATAATTTTTTTAAGTGACTGAAAAGATGAAGCAAAACCCAAAAAATATTAACCCACATGATTTTTTTTGGTTAATGAAACAAAGAACACAACCTAGCTCAATGATAATGCAGAACCTATGAGAATATGATAATCAAAGTGAATGATAATTCAGAACCTATGAGAAAACGATAAGCAGACTGAATTATAATGCATAACCTGTGAGATTACGATAAGTAGAGTCAACGATAATGCAGATGCTATGAGAATACGATATGCAGAGTCAATGACAATACAAAACCTATGAGAATAGGATAACCAGAGTCAGTGATAATGGAGAACCTATGAGAAAGAATAGGATAAGAAAAGTATATGATAATGTAGAACCTATGAAACATAAATGGTAAAACTATGACTGTAAAATTTGCAAAATAAACCCTAGGGAAAGAGAAATGCTAAACTATGCGTGTTATATTTTCAAAATAAACCCTACTGAAAGAGAAATGCCAAAATATGAGTGTAATATTTGCAATATAAAACCCTATGGATCAGAACCCATATAAAGAAAAATGTAGCTTCATCTATGGCATGGAAACAACGAACATTATTATTACTGAAAGAAGAAAACAACCCCAAAAATTTCAATGGCGGGGAAACAACCAACTGCATTATTATCTATTATATAAATAGAGTGATGCTTGAACAAAAGATTAATTTCCAAAGATTTAGTGTGTTTATGAACACAAATAGGATAGTGTTCATAAACACTAAACTTCAACAAAAAAAATGATATCTGCAACACCAAAAAACCAATAAAACAAACTGAAATTGCAAACCAAACTCAAACAACCGAATAATGGTGAGCCTTAGTGAGCAAGCTCACCTAGTTCAAACACATGACGAACCCGTTCGTTGCTTGCGGTGACCTTCCTAGCGGTGAGGAACCCGTTCATGGCAACGAGGAACCCATGTGTTGCTTCAATGGCAGAAGTGGAGCCGTTCGTAACGTTCGGTAACTGGTGTTTACCCATCTCCATATCGGCTTCTACCCAAACATGATATGGTCTCCGAGCATCGCAGGTTGTGGTGAATAGACGAAGGTTGCAGATGAAGAAATGAGCAGGTACTGGCGTGCAAGTGAAGAAAGAATGTCTATTTGCTAGAATGAAAGGTTGAAAACATGGCGAGAAGAGAGAGGCACTTGGAGCATTCAATGCAGTTTAGCTCGAAATAAATGTGGGGTGGCGTGGAGCTTAGGAGAGGTCACAACAATTAAACCCGACAGTTGATAGGAATAGGAAGTGCCGGCGAGTGATAAATGTGATGTAGTGGATTCTTAGGGTGGCGGACTGAGAGAAGTTGATGTGGCAAGGTTGTCAACATCGGACGTCGAGCCACGTAGGTAGTGGCACCCGAGGTGCCTACGTATCGATCGACAGGCCATTTTTTTATTTTTTTTAAGTCATGGACAAATTTCGACCTTCCACATGGCAAAATATTTTAAAAATAAAAAAACATAATTTTATATTGTTTAATATCCATTTTTGCATAATGGGTTATTTTAAAAAAATGCTATTGGTCCACGTGGCCTACCATGTGGACCATGCGATTTTGGGTGTGTACGTATTGGCTCCTCTCCCCTAGATCGAAGAAATATATTATATAGTGACACTAGAGCTAAGATTTGTGACCCACAAGCTCAAAGAATTTATTTATATTTAAATCTGGTGAATGTGATTTTTAGATTTATAAATTTAATTTTATATTGTTTAATTTTTAAAAATATAAGTTAAGAGTATGATAAGGTTTTGATATTTAGCTTTTAGGTTTTTTAATTTTTTATAAATATGTTTAAAATTTGATGATATTATTATAATGGTGAAATTTGTATTTCATTTATTTTTTATTTAGTTTTAGATTTTGTTAAGAAAATATTTTGACATATAATGATAAATGGTATGATTTGTGTGAAGTTGGATTCACTTTTTAGATTTTTTTCATTCATATATACATCTATTCTTATATTGTAATCATGTTATATATTCTCTCACACATCTATATATTTGTCTTATCTATTCATTTATTCATCTATGTGTTTACTCTTATTTATCTATTAGCTGCATGGATTAAATCATCTATCCATATTAGGACATTTATGCAATTGAAAACTTGTCCCCTTGCCTTTTAAAATTCAAAATTAAAATTTGATAGACTATCCATATTCATCTACCTATCTCAAACCAACTAGACAAAAATTTGGTGCTCCATAATAGTATTTAAAGGCATTCAATTCATTCATTATAATCATCTTTGAATCATCAAGTAAACATACGCTCTCTCTCATGCTATAATGTTTGAGTAACTAATAGAAACACATGTTGGTTTGGTATAATATAAAGAAGTAAAAAATATTTATTTTAGGGTCCTTGTCTATTTGTTTTTGCTCACAATTCACGTAGAGATTGATCTAGGATAATTTATCTCTATGATAAATAAAAAAAATTCTAAAGGTATTTCTAAATATCACCATATCCTCAAATCTTTAAGTTGTCCATCAAGCAAGTAGATGAAACAAAAAATCACTATATGTAGGGATGAATTTGAACTCAATGTACCATCTACATTCACAACTTCATTCCAAATTTGTGAACTTATCCTCTAACAAAGAATAGATTTATGTAAACATAGAGACATTTCACTAATAAAGAGATAATTTTCTGAGCATGTACAATTTGATCTCATAATCTTCTTATTTGAATATTTATTGTCCAATCATCAAATTAAATATCCTTATATTCTTATTTACTTTCTTCAAATAACAAACATATCAATCAAATTATTAAAAATATTAATATCATATGATTTTTTAAAAATTATATTCATTAGATATAAAAATTTGAAATGAAAATTTAAATAATGACGAACTTTTAAAAATTTACGACGATTTTATATTTCATATTATTAAAACACACTTCTTTAAATGTTAATTAAAGAAAATTGTTTTCAATGATATCATTTAGTATTTGTTTGAATTGAGGTATTTCAATCGGCATACAACAAATTCATCGTCAACAATTCATCGAGGGAAAATTCACCGCGAGCCCGCCATGACAAATTCACCGCCAACAATCCATCAATGAACTGCAAACGTGAATTTTCCTAGAACCATTTCAATACTTGAAAACATTAAAAACCAATACTAATTTTCTCTTCTCATTTTGAAGAACAAATATACGTGAGTAGAAGCCAATCACATTGAAAGAATAAACTTTTATAAAGCTCCCCTTCCATAGATTCTATATGGATATATTCCCTTCACTAGAATCTACTTGGGTATAGAGTAATTATCAAATCATGTATATAAAGAAGTAAAAAGTGCCCAAGTTCTTTTTATTGCATCGTGTATAAGATTCCAACTATTAAAGCTTATCCCGGGAAGATAAAACAATTTTTAAAAAGGTGGGCTACAAATGTTTTGTAAAAAGTAATTCCATATTACGTGTAATAATGAAAATTGATATTATAGAGGATGTGTCAAATGTTATGATCACTTTATAAGTGATATATTTTTATGTGATTTAGTTCATTCTATTATATATTGTTATTATTTTTATTTTTATTTTTATTGTCAAAGATTTTTTTGATATATAGATCTATTTTTTATTATCCTGGATTAGATCTATAGATGTGAACTTGACTCAAGTCTCTTTCATGTTAATGCATCTAAATCTTAAACTTTTAAATTGTAATATTCAAATTATTATCTTGTCGGTCACTTAGTGTCAATGGTTATGAGCTAGTTTGTTGCACTTTATGTTGATTTGTGTACTTAATATTTGTATTTAAAGACATTCACCCATTCATTTAAAATTATATAGGAATTATTAAAAATATATATTAGAATTATTGATAGCACATGTGTGAGAGCATTCTAGCAACATTTATTAGAGTATTATAAAAGCACATCAGTCTAGGTTTGTTGTGTGCTTACTTGTTATCTTTAAGCATTCACTCAAAGTTGTAAAGTAGGTCCATTAGAGATATGAATACTGATTATCTAACCCTTGCAATACAATAGATTCCTTAATTTGTATAAAAATTGTCTATAAGGAATCTACAAGAGAAATATCGACAATGTAAACAAATATATGAAGAAAATAAAGAAACAAACTACTTTATAGGATATATGTATATATATAGTGAAGCTTCAAGGGAGCAACCTCTTAAGAGGGTGTACACTCCAATTACCTTCCACTTGGGAAATTATTACAATATAAAGATTCTTAATAGTTAAGACAACTACTACTTTCCCATGCATGTGGGATATGTAATTTTATTATAATTTACCATATATGTGTGACTTACAAAGCATATGCACCCAATGTAATACCAACTTTAATATCTAATACTTACAATAGAATGGGGGTTTGTAACATTTCCTTCCCCTTCAAAAAAAATTATCCTTGATTTGAAATTAGGAAACTTGGAGAGAATGTTAGTTGGCCCGCATGTGGCATAACCATGGTGTAGACTATTCTATTGGACTAAAGCATCCTTAATGGAGTGAGTACAAGTTTACTTGGTGTGTTTATCCAATATAAATTCTAGTTCTATAAAGATGCATCCCTCCTCATCAAATGTGGCTAGTTTTGTTGGGACTCTTGTAGCATTCCCAATCACTTTCTTAAGGTGAGACACATAAAAACTATGTGGAACTTTGAATAGGTTGGGAGCATATATTTGTACACTACCTCACCAATGAGTCACACCACTTCGCAAGGGTCATAAAGCTTTGGTTTCAACATATGACATAATTTTTCATACAAGAATGTCTCTACTTATAAGAATGGAGACATAAAGCACCCAATCACCAACTGCAAAGGTATGCTAACTCACCTATTGTTTCATGTGGTTCTATGCCACAATAAATTGTACTTTAGAACCTTAAGAATTTCAAATCATTTGAAAAAGGAATTTTCAACTACTTCAACCTTGAAAGAAATTGGAATATAAGTTTCCAAGGAAGGTGGGAGATGGTCATAGATGGCTTCATATAGGGTCATATTAAAGGTACTATTATTAGTTGTATTATATCACCACTCGATGAGTGACAACCACTTGGCCTATTTCTTTTATTACTCAAACATAAATGAATGCAAGTAACTTTAGAAATATATTTGTTGGAAACCTAAGTTTAACCATAAATTTGAGGATGATAGATTGAACTCAAGTTCAATTTAGTGTCTTGTAGCTTAGAAAACTTTCCTAAACCTATAAGTGAAAGCATAATAATGAGCACTAACAATGGAGCATGATATATCTTGAAGCTTAAAGATTCATTTCATGAAGTGATTAGATGTACAATAAAATCTATGTAAGTGTGAACTAAGACGCAAAATGAACATACTTAGTCAATTGGTAAAAAATGACAACACGAACTATTTACCACCTAATTTTGGAAGCCCAAGAATGAAATCCATGAAAATATTTGGCCAAGCCATGTTGGGAATAGAAAGTGGTTGTAGAGATCTTAGCAATTTAATGGCTTCCCCTTTTTATGCTAACACACATCACATTATAGCATAAGTACTTTTACATATTGCTTAATGTCATCCCAAAAGAAATCCTACTTGGCATGTTCATGTGTCTTCAAAAAACTTGAGTGACCAATAGTAGGGAAAGAATGACTTGTTCCTTGATAAATTGAATATTGAGCTAGGATTTGGGGTATAAATAAAGGTGGTCATGATATTTCAATACTTGTCATATCCATTGGAACAAGCTAGCATAGATTAGGTTCTTATTCTAATTGACATATGACATCTTGGATTTTTGTAATAGCTATTAATTATTGACTAGTATCTTCCATCCATGTGGGTATAAGCATTAAATAAGAAAACAATGTACCCTCATCCTCATATTTGTATGAGAGCGCATTAGACACAAAATTTATTTTTCCCTTCTTAGAGATGATCTCATAATTATAACTTTACATTTTAGTCGCCAATGTTTTTTGCTAAAGGGAGGACACCCTTTGATATTAAAAACATTTCAAGCTATGATGGCCAATTTTAATTTGGAATTTGTATCCCAAGAGGTAAGATGCTATTGTTTGATAACATGGAGAATAGCCATCATCTCTTTTTATGTAAATATTTCCAAATTTTTCTTTTTCAATTGCTTGTGAGTGAAGGTCCAAGGTTGACCTTCTTGCATAAAATAATCCATAACTATTCCTAATTCATCACATTCTAAAAAAATAGTTTGTTGAAAAACATGGCCAAAACTAGAGTATAACATGGTAGCTTTAAGAGCAAGGTATACCAAATTATCTTCTTTAGTCTAAAAAAGGAGTTGTTTTCAAGGAGTTATATCAAAGGTGCTATAATTTTACTATAATCATGGAAAATTTCGTAGTAATACCCTAAAAGTCTAATAAAATGAGAAATATTTTAAAGGATTTGGGTTTAGAACACTTCTACATCACCTCAATTTTCTTGGGATTAGTTCTCCCTCCAATGAAAAATATGGCCAATAAACTCCACTTGTTTGATTCAAAGACATATATAAAGTACTTGGTGAAAAGGGACTATCTTGTAGAATTTTGAGGGAAATCTCTACATTCTTAGGATGGGGCATCTAACTAGGACTCTAAATGAGAGTCTTTAGAAAGTATCAAAATAAATTTGTGAAGACATTTATGGAACACATTATTCATTGTAATTTAAAAATATATTGAGCATTAGTCAAGACAAAGGCTATCATCAAGAACTCAAAGTGACCTCCATGTGTCCAAAAATTTGTTCTGGATATATCCTCCTACTTTACCCAAATTTGATGATATCTAGAGTGAAGATCCATCTTTTCCAAAATAAATGCCCTAAAACTCTTATCCAACAAATCATCAATGGTTCGACTATGCAACTTTTCCTTGATGGTCAATTTATTCAATTCTTAAAATTTAGGTCACATCCAACCATCCACCATCCTTTTTAGTGACTTTATCATAGAGAAGGAATAAGGGCTAGGACTAGGTCTAATGGCACCTACCTCTAGTAGCTCTATAACTATCTTCTCAATTTCATTATTTCTCTTTAAAAGATAGTGATTTAAGGCTATTTTTTTATGGTTGACTGTCGAGAATAAGGGAAATGCCATGGTCATGTGATCTCTAAGGAAAACATTTTGGTTCCTCAAACACTTGATCATTCTAATTATAATTTCCTTGTATATCTAAAGGAGGAGAAGGTTATGAGGGTATTTGAACCTCAAAATGGTGGAGATACACAATAATATTAGAGCTTCTTTTACTTAACATCTTCTATATATGGTAAGAACTTACAATTTGAACATTGCTTACTTTTAAATCTTGCAAACTGTAGTTCTTAAATTATTGATCTTTCCTTTTGTTAACTTTGAATGCAACTTCTTTCTTTGGAACATCTTGACCAAACTCTCTCATCTCAAAGGCAGTAAGAGTACCAAACATTTCATCAATTGAATACTAATCCAAGTCCTTTGACTCTTCTATGGCACACTTTATGACTATAAGATTTAGGAGAGATCTCAAAACCTTCTTCACAATTTTCACTTTCCTTTACTTTTCCACCAAGGCCTGAGATGCCAAAGACAATTTCTTGTACATGAAGCATATAGCTTGCAATGTCTTCATCCTTTGTCATCCACAAAGTCTCAAATCTACTCTTGAAGATGTACATCTTGGCTTGCTTCACTTTAGAATCTCCTTCATATATGCTACTAAGCTTCTCCAACAATTTTGAATCAACTAATCCACACAAAATAGCATTCTTGGCTTTAGCGTTACATTCATATAATTTGATTTCAACTGGATCTGTAATAGGAGTGGTAGGAGCAGTATAACCACTTTTGATTGATTTCCAAACACAAAACCCTAGAGATTTTAGGTCTCCTTCCATTCTCAATTTCTAGTAGGAGTAATTAGTCCCATCACTTGCCTAGGACCCTTGTATGAACCATCATGTGCCATCCTAGATCTTTTCCTCAAGTTGTTAAGCTTCTACAAAGGAACTTGGCTCTGATACCAATTGATGAGCACTTCTAGAGTTTGGAGCACTTATTCATACTTATACACTACTCCATTCAGTTGCATCTGAAATGATCTTGCATTTCTATCTACCGCAACACTTCATTTCTTCAATTAGATCGACCAAGAAGAGAATAAACAATGAATTCAATTGGTCAACCACCAAAAACATAATGCAGTCATATTTTCATTAACTCTAAACATAAATAAATCACCACATTCCACAAGAGCATTGTACTTGTCATATATTTCCTTAGCACTAAAAATTAAGGCCAATTTTGCTTTCAAAAGCTCTCCAAGAATTATGAGCTAAAATGGTGGTTTTTCTACCCTTTAGAAACTCCCAAAACTCCTTAACGACCTTTATATACAATACAATTGGACATGTCTTATACTTCTCTTTTGGGAGATGTTTGATTCTTGTTTTTTTTAGCTAGGAATAAGGCCTCTAGTCAAGACATGGTTTAAACTTCTTTTGTCTATTATATTTTAAGTTCAGATAACGTGATATCTCTTTGTTGACATGGAAACTCTTAGGATATAGATAATTGGTATTGCAAGATATGATTTGCTTTTACTTTTATTTCACATTTAATATTCATGAATTTTGATTTTTCTATATCACACGAGATGCATTGGAACTCCTTATATGATCATCGTGTACCTTTAAACTATAATGATAAACATCTCATAAGAAAGATGAATATCTCTATATTAGACTGCTACCTTTATATTTCAGCTCAATTTCTCAGCAATAAGAATATCTGCTACTTTAACAACCAAACTAACTTATTCACAAATTAAAATCATTTGTATGATAAAATGAAATCAACCACTTACAACCATCTGAAATAAATTTATGTGAAGATTTCTTACAGTATATAATAATTATTAACAATGAGCTATGCCCTTTTTTCAATGTGTGCACTAAATTGTTGCTGGGTTAGTACTATTTGACCATTTTCAAGAGAAGGGAAGGCATGTAAACACTATAATATATTGAAGGTATTATTTGTTATTTCTATACCATGCTGATATTTGCTACTATCAACATTCTGCAACTTAACTACAGCTTTTTCTCCTGCTGCTGCCTTACAGAAATTAAATATATATATGGAGTCATGATAGTTGAACATCACTTCAGGAGCCTCATTGTAGCTTCATGCGCATTAATTGCCTGCAAAAGATTTACAATGTCAACATACAGGAAGAGGATTAGCAAACAATATTCATTAGGAGTATATGATGAAAGAAAAAAACATTCCTCTTTTCCATTTTCAAGGGTGGTGAATAATTGTTATTTTTAAACATGGCTAGTCACTTAAACTTGTGAGTAGAGAATGTTCCTGGAGATAACCTATTACTTTTCTCTGTCACGGTTTCTCAACCCTAATTAAAGAGAAGCTTCTGAAGAATTAAAAACTTTCCACAAACTATTCTTGCAGTGATCCAGTGATCCAGAGAAGTGAAAAGGTAGTTGGAGCTGTCTTTTTCTGCTAATATAATCTCTAGCCAATTTAAGAAAATAGACTGAATGAACAGCTAATGATGGCTTATATAAATGTTGATCAGAAAGAGTTATTCAAAAAGGACTTTTTGAGTCTGCACAACAACAGCACCCTCCTTTCAAAACTTCTCAGAATGGGAACCCTCAAATAGTAAGAACTGTATAGAACTCAAATTAAAATTTTATATTCCACTCAAAGCTAGCACACTAACATTGCATTAAACTGAACCCCTACATCAAACTAACTTTGTGAGATAATATTTTATGTAAGACACTTTGTAACAGGAAAGTAGATGCCTATACTTAAGAAACCAAGCGAGAAAATTGTGAAACATCATTAGTTTTTTACCAGAGATTATGATTATGATTACCTTAGAGCTCTACCTATATATATAGATGGCATTAACTAGTGCAAAAGTAAACATAAAAGAAACGAGTTTTTAGAGATGTCTGTTCTCCTTTTCTCCCCAACTGCCTCGTGAGCCCTCCCCTTTTTTAGAAGCTGAAGATTTGTACTTAGGGAAAGGCACTTGGTCTGTTTCAATGCAATTTAAATCCTCTATTAGAAGCTCATAATGCCTTTTCACTTCCTCTGGGGATTTGCCACCAACCATGGCAGCCACATTTTGCCAACGGTCAGGGGTGTCTTTGTCATAAATAGCTATGGCATTTTCAAACAATTTATTTTGCTTGGTTGTCCAGTTAGATGCAACATTTTTCCCAGATGAAAAACCTTGATTACTGGCCATACTACTAATTCAAGCCTTGGGGCAAACAAATTCAGGGCAGAACTTAGAAGGACAATATACTGCTCTCCCAACCTGATATATCTATCAAATTTTCACTAACAGTAGTAATTGGGAACTTCAACTCTTGATGGACCAAAGACCCAACTTATCCAAGTGCTCTAAAATAAAAAATACTCAAATGAATTCCTAGGTAAATGCATATACTCTTGAAGGATAAGAATCAACACAATTTTAGGATAAGTTGTCAAAGTACCCAGTTCATCCAAATGCTCCAGTGCTCTGAGATGTAATACACCCCAAGAAAAAGTATATATATCAACTTATTTGTAATATTCCAGGAGCAAATGCAAGATTGGGAGTTCAATTTAGATTATCTAAATTCTAGGAACCCAAACAAATCTGGAGATAGAGCAGAGAACTGAAAAATAAAATAGGATGAAATTAATATCCAAGTAAATGATGTGAATGAAATTCACAAGAAAACTACAGTTAAGAGTGGTTTCAGGGCTCAAAATGAAATTAATGAGTAACTCTTTTTCCAATAAAAAGGACCAAAACTGAAATCAAATATAAATATATAATCAGTTTCAAATCTATTAAAAGAGGACAAACAGAGAGTACCCAATTTCCCCAAATGCCCTGAAAAATAATAAACTTGAAGGCAAACTAAGGATCAATACAACTGGATTATTATAACAGATGTTTCTTTTAGGGGGACTGGCTGTAAAGAAAATGGTGTGCCTTGAGGCTTTGCAATTCAGGCTCAGGGATAGGATAAGCTATTAGCACTGGATGAAATAATTGAGCAATCTAGACTCCTTATAAATAGATTGGAGCTTTGGGTGTGTAATGATAAGCCAGTTGCTAGAATCTGTTAAGAGCAGTGAAAAGAATAATGAATGACTTAGCAATCCACACAATGGACCCTTATTAGGACAAGAGGAATAAGAATCAGAGAACCCCTGTCACCTGAACAGAATCCAACCACATCAATCATGAACACTGCAAAACACTTGATTTCAAAAACAAATAATAATTGCACAGCCCATGGGTGCTAGTGTTCCTATCAAGTTGTTTCATCCCTCCTCATCAGAGAACCTTATAAGCTTTTCCCATCTGAAATAAGGACCAGGGGATTCTAATATCCCTTTAGGATTTTGACAGTTTTGCATATCAAGAGGATTGATTTGGTTTTGTGGGTGTCTAATTCATGATGTATGATATTCTCCCTCGGGTAGGTCTTCACAATATGTTGGTAACATGACACTGCATTACAATTCCATATTAAAAAAAAAAAATGTCGTTGTGCAGCTAGAAAAAGGGTTATTTTCCTGCAATTAGAAAGTTTTCTTGTCTTTCTAGAAAAATTTCTGAGATGCTAGCTAGCCAACCCTGAAAATCTGCTGCTTTGTCACAGGCACTGTGTACAATGCCTTAATAGTTGGCTAACAGTAGGCATGCGTTGAAAATTCATAATGTTAACAATAAGTTCACTGTACATTGAATATGTTTCGAGGGATAAAAATGTGCCAAGTCACATGACAATTAATCGCATAATCCAACAGGATAAAGTGCACTTTACAGAAATCAAACGTAACGACAGCACCATCATTATCATGGCTTTAAGAGAAGATTTTTCTCTACACTTTACGTCTTAACAGTTGCGTTTTCTCCCCACAAGGGTATCTTAACATGTCTCAATTAGTAGAGAATTAATGAGACTAATAGTATCTTATTCAAAGCAAAAGAATTCTTACTACCTAACACCAGAAAAAAGAAAAAGTGTAAAGGGAAATTCTTGCCTATTCACAAAATGGTGACAAGTGTATTCTAATATATTATTCTGGAACCAAAATTTTAATTAATGGATGAGACACTTTTTTTACGTGGATTCTTTATTCTTTTATTTGTATGCTTTATGTTATTTTGTGTTGGTGTTGTTAATATATAAATTGCAGTGTCTTTCGACCGGTGACGCTGGTGTGACACGTCCTCCAATCCCAGTGGGATGGTGGGGAGACTAGACCTCGTGATCTAGTTTATCCTTTTTTATGTATTTCATGATTTTAAATTTTAATTTGATATTTTAATATACAAAATATTTTATTTCATATTAGTATTGGTTTTATTCTCTATATATTTTTCAACTTAGATTAGATTGCACTTATAATTGAATCTTCTAGATTAGATTGTGGGGACAATATAATATCCATCAAATTCTAATTTCTAAATTCCTATTCTCCATAATTGACAATGCTTGGATATGATTGTTATCCAACAGTATGAGTGTCAAAAAGTTCAAATAGTGTCTAGGATTGGGTATTTAAAAATATTGTACTAGAACATTTTTATCATCATATAGCAATCAAAAAAGAATTACACGGGTCTTCAAACATCTCACACTTAAGTGTCAATTGGTATTAATCATAATTTAATCTTAGTTGGTATCTAACACAGTGATCATCAAATCAACATTCATTGTGGACTTTGTTGCAAAGGTGTCTATCAATCATAGATTCCATAAATCTCAGCTATCATCAAACATTGACCGATCATTCATTTCCATCTCTTATTTCTTTTTTTCTATATTTAAGTCAACCTAGAAACTTGGTTGTTAGCAAATCAAATTCTCTTCTATCTATTCATAGCAAGCTCCCAATGATAATCTTTAACACCACATACTTTCCAAATGCATATATAATCATGTTAAAATATTTTGTAAGTATCAAAGAACAAGTTAGTATTAGATATAATTATGCTAATTGGGTTAGATCATAGAAGTGATGTAGCCCAAGGTCTCTAAAATTCTCATGCCTTAGTCATCTCAAACCTCTAATAATAGATCTAATAATTTCTAGCTTTGAGGACTTTTACACAATATCTCAACATCCAAAAACAACATTGTATCAAATTTTATATAACTTTTAATCTATCTCATTTATGATTTTTATTTTTATATATCAATATTTATACCTCAACTATTAAATATATATTCATAATCAAATTATATTAATTATCCAATGTCATTTATTTAAACACCTAAATTAATCATAAAGCATATTTTATTTCTCTAAAAAATAAACTTATATTTTTTCTTATAATATTATTCTATACCAAGAGGAATCACTTTATGACCCGAAACTTAGCTCTTTGAGAGGGTGAGCTCCCTATAACCTCTCAAAAAATGTGCAATGAACCCCATTGGTAATCACCACACATCACAAATTAAAATGTTGCAAGTAGGAGTCGAACCCATGACCTAGGCTACCTAGAGTGACAACCGAGACTAAGTGAGTTGACCCATGGGGTCTATTTTTTATTATAATGTTAAGAAGGACAAGTAAAAAATTATCTCAATTCAAGGAAAACCTTATTTTCTTTGACTAAGAATGGACAAGATTGAAATCTAATTGTAAATTGATTTATTAACCAAGTTTTAATTATTTGACACATTTCCCTCTTTATATCTTTCATCATTTTAAAATAGTTCAATTTATTTTGTCCTTCTTATATATAGTGTTACCACTTGTGAGAGATATTCCTTATGATTTTGTTTTAATTTAGAAAAATATTCTAGTTGTTAGGATATTTTATTTTTGATTTTTATAAAAATTATAAAATTATGACTTTTTATAAAATTGAAATATTGTTTTAAATTTAAGAATATAAAAATCTATTTATTTTAATATTATAGTAAGTATATATTTTCTTGGAGTTCTAAAATGGTGATGGTTTCTAATGTCTTATTTCAACTTTAAAGTTAAATGGACAATATCTAAGTTGATTTAGACTATGTTTCTTGTACTAATTATAGATTGCATTTAAATTGAGGCTCAATGTTTTTCCCTCCCTTTAAGCAACGTCCTAATAAGAGATCAAGGAGGTAGACTTAAACGAGGACTCCTCATTCTTTATGACATCTATTTTTTACAATCATAATTTCCCACGATTGATGATAGTCATCTCTTCGTGTGCAAGAAGACTATGAAGCCAACTAAGCCCATTGGTCCTACTAAAGGTGGCAATTTTAGATGAATCTAACGAGATTCCAAATCATAATATTTTTTGTAGGAACTTCATGAAGACCCAAATGTGATGACAATCATCTACCTTCTATGGTGGTATGTTGTTAATTCCTTTTTCTTTTTAAGTATTTTTAATAAAATTTTGGTTAATAGATGATTCTCTCAATAGCCTTGATTTGAATGATTCTTAATATGGGCTTGAAATATCTTTTATTATTCATCCATTATTGGCTTGCATGCGATATTGATTCTTAGGGCAATGAGTTTTAAATTATTTAGATCTTGAACTCCATGCCCTTAGTTATTAGTATTTTATTCCTCAATAACTTGGAAGAGGAGAATAAATAAAGTCTATAAAATATCTAGGCTAATCAATCAATATCACAATCAACTTAGATAAAAAAGTTAGGTCTGGGCCCTTCCCATGTTTTTACCTTAATCAAAACTTAGATAAAAGAGTTGGGTCTACATAAAGCACTAAAACATGTACTAAAATTAACAAAAAGTGAAAGAGGTGCTTAGCTCTATGTGTGACAATGAATGTTTTATTGAAACACATGTTTTGTAGTTGAGCTCAAGATTCTACTACTAGATCTACAATAACAAGGCTTTAATAGACTATAAACTAATTTGTGCTCTATAAGGGATCAAAGTTATGTGAGTGACCTTTTAATATAAATTGATAGCTCAAAACCTCTATACAATCCTAAACTTGTAATGGTGATTGTGAATTGTGTTTCTCTACTCTTTAGAAATCTATTTATATGTGTACCTAGATAAGGTGGTGCTTAAAAGCACTAAATGGATCTTTTATCAAGTAGGGGGATCTATGATTTGTCTTGGTTGCAACTAAGACTTATGTACTAATTTAACAATGTTTGAACAAGTTTGAAGACACACCAAGAAGAACACAAATGTTTTTTATCTATCTATATGTATGATGATGTTGATGTAAAGCTCTTTATAATCAAATGACGTGAATGATATTTTATATCTTAGCAGATGATCAATCGCCTAATGTCTAAATGATCTAGGGCTTTGCCCTTTTATACAATGCCTTACCATTAAAATTTGAAAATATTTTTGTGTGAGATGATGAGTGATGGTTAGTTGGAGACAAGTCAACTTGAGCCCATGATTGAATTCGATTTTGGAAAGTGAGGTTAAAGATTGTCTCAATAATTCTAATATATGTTTTGCATAGGAACATGAAGATTAAGGACTAGATCCAAACCACTAAGAAATAAGAACTTTAAATATATTTTAAATTTATAATAAATATCAACTTTTATATAAAAATACACCATTTAAACATTAAACTATAATATTTAAACAAATAATTAAAATGAAACTTAAAAATACGAATAATATATTTTTCACTAAATACAAACTTTTAAATTAATTTTATTCCTTATTTAATAAATAACTATTTGTTAAATAATTTAATATAAAAATATATTTTAAAATATTAAAGACCCAATTAGAAAAACTCTTATTATTGATTTGGCTTACCATTAATTACCCAATGAATATTAAATGATTAATCGATGCTTACATCATAAAGGCAACCCACCATTCCTATCACATAGGAAGATATTCTTCTATTGCTTCTAAGGATTTGAATCTTAAGGCTGCCATAAAAAGAATAAGCAAATCTATCACATCTTCATTAAAATAATGATAGATGTATGTGTTAGTTTATGCTTCCCACACCATTGGTGGTGGGCCCTTAAAAATGATATTGAGGCTTTTCATTGAGTCAAATCTTAATTCGTCACAAAATTTTAAATGGTATTAAATTGAAGAAAGATATATAGTGACACTCAAGAGTTTATTTATATTTATATCCGGTGAATGTGTTTTTAAGATTTTTAAATTTAACTTTATATTGTTAATTTTTTTTAAATATGAGTTAAGAGTATGATAAGGTTTAGATATTTAGATTTTAGATTTTTATATATTCACAGATTTGTTAAAAAGAATTAATGATATTATTGTTATGGTGAAATTTGTATATTTTTTCATTTTCTATTTAGTTTTATATTTTGTTAAGAAAATATTTTGATATGTGATGATAAGTGGTACGATTTGTGTAAAATTAGATTTACTTTTTAGATCTTGTTTCATTCACATATACATCTATTTTTATATATGTAATCATGTCATATCTTTTCTCACACATCTATATATTTGTCTTATCTAATCATTTCTTCATCTACATGTTTACTCTTATTTATCTATTAGCTACCTGGATTTAATTATTTTTCCATTTAGGACATTTATGCAATTGCAAACTTGTCTCCTTCCTTTTTAAAATTCAAAATTTAAATTTGATAGGCTATCCTTATTCATCTACCCACCTCAAGTCAACTAGACACAATTTGATGCAATGTGATAGTATTTAAAGACATTCAATACATTCATTATAATCATTTTTTATCAAGTAAACATGTGTTATCTCTCATCCTATAATATTTGAGTAATTATTAGAAACACATATTGATTTGGTATAATATAAAGAAGTTAAAAACATTTATTTTAGGGTCCTTGCCTATTTTTTTTCACTCATCGTTCACTTTCTAGGGGTTGATCTAGGATAATTTATCCTCGTAATAAATAAAATTCTAGAGGTATTTCTAAATATCACCATATCCCCAAATCTTCATTAGATATAGAAATTTCAAATATTAATATCATATGATTTTTTTTTAAAATTATATTCATTAGATATAGAAATTTCAAATGAAATTTTAAATATTGATAAACTTTTGAAAAAAATATTATATAATTTTATAATATATTTAGATTGATGATTATCAAGGACCTATGATTTTAAATGTCAAACTTAATATACACTAATAAACATCTAGCTTGTTAATACTCTAAAAATTTGTGACAATTTCAAATTTCATATTATTAAAACACATATTTTATTAAATATATTTAAGTGTTATAAAATATATTTAAGTGTTAATTTAAATATTAATTAGAATGTTTTCACTAATTTATCATTAAGTATTTGTGTACTTGGAAACATTAAAAACCAATCCTAATTTCACTCTTCACATTTTGAAGAATAAATATAGGTGAGTAGAAGCCAATCACATTGAAAGAACAAACTTTTATAAAGTTCCCCTTCCATAGATTCGATATGGATATATTCCCTTCACTAGAATCTACTTGGGTATAGAGTGATTATCAAATCATGTATATAAAGAAGTATATCCTTGAAGTATATTTGAATTAAAGGAAAAAGTGGCCAAGTTCTTTTTATTGCATCATGTAGAAGTTTCCAACTATTAAAAGCTTATCCGGGGAAGATAAAACAATTTTAAAAAAGGTGGGCTACAAATGTTTTGTTAAAAAGTAATTTCATTATATTACATGTAATAATGAAAAATGATATTATAGAGGATGTTTCAAATGTAATGATCACTTTACAAGTGATACATTTTTACGTGGATTTAGTTCATAATATTATATATTTTTATTCTTATTTTTAAATGATTTATTTTGATATATAGATCTATTTTTTATTATTTTAGATTAGATGTATAGATGTGAATTTAATCTAAGTCACTTTCATATTAATATATCTGAATTTTAAACTTTTAAATGTAATATTCAAATTATTATCTTGTCAATCACTTAGTGTCAATGGTTATGAACTAGCTGCTTGTACTTTATGTTGATTTGTGTACTTAATTTTTCTATTTAAAGACATTCACCCATTCATTTAAAATTATATAGGAATTATTAAAAAAATATGCTAGGGTATTGATAGCACATGTGAAAGCATTCTAACAACATTTATTAGAGCATTATCAAAGCACATCATTTTAGGTTTGTTGTGTGCTTACTTGTTATATTTAATCATTCACTCAAAGTTGTAAAGAAGGTCCATTAGAGGTATGGATAATGATAATCTAACCCTTGCAATACAATAGATTCCCTAATGTGTTTATAAAAAATGTCTATAAGGAACCTAGAAGAGAAATAACGACAATGTAAATAAATATATGAAGAAAATAGAGCAACAAACTACTTTCTATTATCTATATTGTGAAACTTCAAGGGAGCAACCTCTGAATAGGACATACACTCTAATTACCTTCCACTTGGGAAATTATTATAATATAAAGATTCTTACTAGTAAAGACAGCTACTACTATCCCATGCATGTGGGTTATATATTTTTATTATAATTTATCATATACATGTGACTTACAAAGCATAACTTATTATAATTTATGATAATTTATCATATGTGGGTTATATATTTTTATTTATAATTTATCATATGTGTGACTTACAAAGCATATACACCCAATGTAATACTAACTTTAATAACTAATACTTATAATAGAGTGGGGATTTGTAACTATTTCCTTCCCCTTCAAAAATATTTACATCCTTGATTTGAAATTAGGAAACTTTTAGGGAATCTTGGTTGGCTCTCATGTGGCATCTCCATGTTGTATACTATTCCATTGGACTAAAACCTCTTTAATGGAGTGAGTTCAAAGTTGCTCAACATGTTTATCTAATATAGCTTCTAGTTCTATAAAGATGGATCCCTCCACATCTAATGTGGGTAGTTTTGTTGGGACTCTTGTAGCACTCCCAATCACTTTCTTAAGGTGAGACATGATATAAAAACTAGGTGGAACTTTGAATAGGTTGGGAGCATAAATTTGTACACTACCTCACCAATGCACTAGACCACTTTGCAAGGGTCATAAACCTTTGGATTCAAAATATGACATAATTTTTTATGTAAGAATGTCTCTACTTATAAATATGTAAACATAAAACACCCAATCACCAACTACAAAGGTATGCTAATTGTCATGTCCTCGAAATTGTAAGGTTAAATATGAGATATTGAAATACAAATAGCAAAATCGAATTGCTATCAAAATATAAATATAAGTAATTGCCATTTTAAAACACTATTATTATAATTATGAAGATACAAATAAACACCATTTAAATATTAGAAATCTAAATATTATTTGTAAATATAACAACTTAAATACCATTAAATAATGTAATATATAAATATACTATAATTAAATACATTACAATTTATTATTGATAACTTAAAAGAGAAACTAATATAAATAATAATAATGTTTCATAGACTAAAAAGCAAAAAAATATCATAATTATTAATAATACCAACAATGCAGCAATCATAATAACTACTAACAAATAAACAATCCTTATTAATAAGCACCAATCAACAAAGAGATGACTTTGTTTAAGGCATTGATTCCTATCACAGCAAATAAAGGAATAAATATAATTAAATTCCAATAAGGGAAGCCATGCACTAGTAATTAAAAAGCCACGATTAAGTGAAGGTAGCAATTAGTATAAATAAAGAGGTGTGCTCCCTTGAAGTGATGCGGTTGCCACCAAAGCACATGCCCCTTGGTCTAATCAATGATATTTAAAGGGGGAAGGCTTCCAAGCAAATGGAATATAAAAGGAATCTGGACATAACTGTGAGTATAACAATAGACATATGAATGAGAATATAAGGATCAACAACTATGAGAGGTCTATTGGAATTAAAATGTTATTAACCAAAAATATATTGGGAAGTCTAAATATAATTATATATGTGTGTGTGTGTGTGTGTGTGTGTTTATGTAATTATAAAATGTATATCTATACATACATATATATTAATATATATTAATGCAAGGGTAAGTATTGTAAATCAAGTAGGAACAATAATGTACATATAGATCTTTACATAGAATATATATATACTTCTAATATGCATATCTTTAATTAGTCATTTGCCTTGTGTTATTATGTCCATGTTCCTTCATGGTAGGGAAGTAGGATCACAAGAGGGGGAATCTGTGTAATGGAGCCACCTAGATACACCACCTGGGGGTAGGACATGATGAGCCTACAAGGGCCAAGGGGATTTATGCCTGATTAATCAGGGTACTGTCCTTGGGTCTAGTTCAAGCATGAGATCCACCATTGTAATACTACCTTCCTACCAAGGTGAAACATGAGAGGGGAGATCAATTATGGGAATGTTGGTTATGATGTCTAATATAGGTTTACTCATACTTAATTCTAATGTTCAATGTGGAGTACTAATATCTTGATTGTTAGGCTATTTGAGTGATGAATCTCTAACTTATATACAGGGACTAATCCAATTCAAAGCATCTTCTAGGACCTATTGCTTGGGAAATTGATAATTTAGGATAGATTTAGGCTAACTCCTAGAAGGGACATTACACTAACTCACCTATTATTTCATGTAGTTCTATGCCACATCAATTTTTAGTTTAGGACCTTAAGGATTTCATATCATTTGGAAAAGGAATTTTCAACAACATCAACCTTGGAAGAAATTGGAATATGTTTCCAAGGAAGGTGGGAGGTAACCATAGAGGTCCTCATATAAGGTCATCTTGAAGGTACTATTATAAACTTTGTATTATATCACCACTCGATGTGTGACAACCACTTGGCCTATTTCTCCTAAATTACTTAGACACAAATTGACGCAAGTGACTGTAAATATATTTGTAGGAAATATAATTTTAACTGTCAACTTGAGAATGATAGTTTGAACTCATGCTCAATTTAGTGTCTTGTAGCTTAAACAATTATTTCCTAAAGATATAAGTGAAAGTGGGATCATGATCACTAAAAATGGAGCATGACATATCTTGAAGCTTGAAGATTGATTCCATGAAGTGTTGAGCTACAATAATATCTATGTAAGGATGAGATAAGGCACAAAAATTAACATACTTTGTCAATTAGTCAACACTGACCAAAATGACCTATTTACCACCTAACCTTAGAATCCCAATAATGAAATCCATATAAATATTTAGCCAATCCATGTCAAGAATAGCAAGGGGTTGTTGAGATCTAATCAATTTTATGGCTTCTCCTTTGTTATGCTAACAAACATCACACTATACCATAAATAGTTTGCATATTTCTTAATATCATCCCAAAAGAAACCTACTTGGCATTGAAGAGGTTTGAAAATATTGAAGGAAAACAAAGGAAGATAAAAGCAATACAAAAGCATAATACCTACACCTAGAATATTTGCTTCTCCTTGATGAGAAGAAATGGAGTGCACCTTTATTCTATTTGATTTTCTATTTGATTTTGATATGTGGATTACTCAATGCTCTAGCATAACCTTGATATGATTTGATAATAATGAAGATAATATTTCAAAAGATCAAAATTATAATATGTAGGTATGATAGCTTGAAAATACTTGTAAGATATGCTTACAGTATTAGGTGGAAATGAAGGATGAGAGCCTCTAGATATAGTCTTGAAGAGGAAAAATCAATGGCTAGAAATGATTGATGATGGATGGCTAGGATTGATTGATGATTAGGGTTTGGATAAAGGATACAATCATATGACAAGTTTCAAATGATGGATAGGATCTAGGTTTAGGATTGAGATAAGGAGAAAATCCTTATGGAAATGGCTAGGATTAAGAGGTTAAATGAGATGAATGGATAAGATGAAAAGATAGTTTGACTTTTGGCTAGGTGTCTAGGTCCAATGGATCTATGCAAGGAGTTAGTTAGACATGTGAATGGCACATTTGTCACATGAAGGCGATTTTAGATTATGATCCATTGAACAAGATGAAAGGTTATGATTAGATGGATAAGGATAGAGGGAAATGGGGAATTAATTAGATAAACAAAGTATTTATTTAATTAATGGGATCATGTGAAGAGAATAATTAAATAAATAATTTAAATATTTCTTAAATTAAGAAATTATGATAAGGATGGGAATAATTAAATAAATAATGTATTTATTTAATTAATGGCTTAGGATAGGCTAAAATTAGGTTTGGTTGGGTAAGGTCATATTTTAGGTGTCTACGTTTTCCCCTCTTTGATATGACTTCACAAAGTGGTGCTGTATCAAAGAAGTTTAAAATATAGTGGATGAGAGAAGATAAGGATCAAAGATGAGAGGGGATAAGGATCAAAGATGATTTTATTGTAGATCATTTGAATGTTTTTAATTTGGTTTTAATTTAACTTTCATCCTTAGATGTTAAGTTAGAAGAGGAAGATAAATGCATCTTATTAGTTTTTTCTTTACCTAAATCTTGGGAAAATCTAATTATTGATATTAGTGGTAATGGTGCAAAGCCAAATACGGATAACCTCATTGCTACTCTTCTCTCAAAAAAAATGAGAAGAAAGTCCATGAATGTTGGCTCCCAAGATGATTTGCATGTACAAGGAATGTCCAAAGAAAAAGAAGGACCTAAAGCGGACTGTGTGCATGAAATTATGCCGATATGAATGATAAAGAACAACTAAACCAAAAAAACACAAAATAAAACAAACACTCAAATAAGGCGTGGGAAATCCAAACAGGGCTTAAAATTAACAAGAAAACCCCTATGCTAGATTCCCTATTGTGTCAAATTTTTCCAATTAATCAAAATTGATGTGTGCTTGTGAATTTTTTGTAGAATAACACCACTTTTGTGATATTGATTTTTTTAAATGGCTACGTGTTGGGGTTTTTATGGATTTTGTGGGTGATGGAATGGAGGGATAGGATTAGAGATGGAGATGAATGGTCTAGATTTCTTGGGCTCTCTCAAGTGATAGATGTAGTATTGTAAATTGTTTCCCCTAACAACTTCACACTATATTAGACACCTTATTTTGCATATTCAATTAATTACATTCATAATTTGTTCATTTTGAGTCTAGACTGAGAAAATGATTTTAATTCCTCAACATCATTAGTTTTTGGGGCCAAAAGGTCTTGGACATGAGTGTGGGTGCCCTAGTCCTAAATATATGATTTTAGATATCTATCACTTTGAGTGTTAGCCTATGTCCAAGAAAATCAATTGGGATGCATATATAACTCATTTGAACATTAAGAACACTTTATTATGAACTATGAGCAATTATTATGTGCAAATTGTGAAGATACATATGACTTGTTCTCTACATGCTTGCTACAACAATCTATTGTGTTATGTGACTAACCCTTGTAGGTGTTCAAGAAAATTTATGCATTATTCATCAACTCTTTGTGGCAACCTATGGTGTGACATCACTTCAACAAGGGTTTCATGATTAAGGTAACACTATCTTGTGTTGTGCATTTATTAGAGTCATTATTGTTTATTTTTCCTCTACTCAACCGAGGGTACACACTCTTTACCATCATCATCATCATCATTGTTGTTGTGGAGGTGGAGACACCAAAACTAGGTTTTGACTTAGAAAATCCCCTATACAACATAACCTTTCCCCTTTCCATGTGTATAGGTTACATCTAATACTTTCGTCAATAATAGGTTGCAGAAGAAAAATGAGCAAACTATACCAAATTGATGTCACCTCTCTAACCCCTCACCTATTTATCCTAATAAGTTTGTTACTACATTTTTTATTCTTCTCTCTATATGCATTTCATCCTAATGATGGATCATGGAGTATGATCCAAAACGTTGATGTAAAAAAATAAACAATTTCAATCCAAAAATATTCACCACTCTATATCGAAGTGATCTAGCATCTAAACATCCAAAAACATCCAAACTAGGGTGCCCATGCCCTTGTCCCTCTATTTCAATCTTAAATCTCCACAATAGGTGCTCCTCTATTTGTACATTCTAGATTTGTATATGTTTCCATAGTTTTCCATTTTCATATGTGTAATCATTTGTATTTTCAGATCTAGGGCTTATATCAATTAGATTAATCAATTACACATCTAAAATCTACCCTCTTTGCAACAAAGGAACAAAACCTTACCAAATTAGCTCTCCTTTGAGGTAGTTATCCAATCATCAAAACCTAGTTGGTTTGTTTTCCAATATTAATCCAAAGGAAAAGGTAGATCTAGGCTAATTCACTTGTTAGATCTAAGATCTCATTTCTCACTTAACATTTTGGTGAACTTGATGCTTCCTAACTTTCATTTCTTCTAATTTAAATAACATATATTATGTAATATGTTTTTTATATGGTAAGAAGCATTTACAGGGTGTTGTACCCTTAACACAGAGAGCCACTAAGGCCAAAGAGATCAAATCCAAAACATTAAAGACTAAGCCAAAACACATACACCACGAACCAAAAGCAAACAAACCAACAACAGAGTAACTGGTATTCTCCCAGTTTTTAGGTCTAGGAGATTAACAAAATCATCCCCAACCCATTTCTAGCCCTCATCAGCATTCTTCTTGTCCATTTCATCCTTCATAACCGCAGACAGGGTATTGGTAACACAGTGGACCAGCTTGACAGTGAAACAAGTCAAGCCGCATAATTTCTTGTCCAACTTATCTATTATTTCTTGCAGCACACAGAAATCCTCCTTATAATCCACAACCTTCACAGTAACAACACGCTCCACATCCAACAAGTCTGAGGACTAGGAAGTTGAGTCCTCCTTCTGCACTTTGCTAATATCAGCAATGGTGTGGGGCCCTCCAACATACCCATCCTCCTCATCCCCAGACACCTCCTTATCCCTGTAATCTTTGTTGTCAGACCGCTCCTCTTCTGAATCCAAGTCAACCTGCAAAATAATGTAATATGTTATGTACATTAGATTATTTGAATAACTTGTTTTTCATATGCATTTAGTTTTGAAAATAATGCATCCCACTTATTTGTTCACCAAATGAACCCCCCTTAGATTAAAAATTTTGCAATTATTTTCAAATTTCATTACATAATTTCATATCTGAATTACTTGATTAAGACATTAGATATGAGTATCTTATGTATATCAATGGAGTCTACATAAGTCTGAGTGCTAAAGAGAGGAAATGACCTTCATAAGTAAGGTCACATACATGGATTTTCAATGTTGCATAGATGGAGGCCTTGGAAGCTATAAAGGCGATATTGGGAGCTAAATACCTATCCTCAACCTATTGGTATCGAGTAATCAATGACATGGCCTTCATTTTTACGACATGGCTGCTCCAGGCGAGGGAGGAGAAATTGACGATGAAATGGCCGATGCAAAATCTGGTCAAACCAAGGTGGTGGGAGGAGATGTTAAGTATATGGACATGGCAATCATGGGTTGGGGGTTGAGATCAACCAAAGGTGCCTTTCCTAACCTGGAGTGCCTTACAACGCATTATAACGGGTCGTGGGTGCCTTTCCTGACCTGGAGGGTGTGAGAGGATGCAGACCCTCGCATGTTGGAGGTAACTAGGAACATTGCCCTTCAGAAGGATATTGTGGACGCATACAGGCCAGTGGAATGACCCCTGTTGTTGGCTCTGCCCGTGGTGCAAGGTGGACCTGAGGAGATGTCCAGGTGTTGGGCAGAGAAGTCACATAATAGTAGCTGGTTATTTGCTGCCATGAGGCAGAATTTTATAATTTTTTGTAAGTTTTGGTCTTTGTTTTAAGTTCATGGATGTTGATGCATTATGGGTTTGGCCCCTTAGTGCCAAATTCATCTATCAAAAAACAAAAAATTCTCCCCTCTTGTATATGATAAGTATATCATTCTCTTGCATAACAAGGTGAAATCATACTTTAGAAGTAACAATCAAATTTATACTCATAAATTTAAAAAATAAAGGTTTCCATTCTTAAAAGTTCATCTAATTAATTAGATTGCCATCATAAGTTAATAGGGTACTCAAAAGAGAAATATGCACTTTATGACATATTTATGGATTTAGATATTTTTTTCAATCACAATGTCACTTGTTACGACATTCTTTGTCAAGTGTTGGGAAAGTATAAATGAATGTTGATAATATAGAGGGAGCTTAAAGTACTGACAAAGTTCAATAAGGTTGTCCACTTGATCCTACACTTTTTGAGCTATACATGGATGATCCAAAATAAATTACAAAAATGATCCTTAAGAATATATGAATATTTGTTTTTGAAAAGATAAGCAGCATTTACAGGGTGTTGTACCCTTCACACAGAGCCCAAGGGGCCAAAAAGAAGCTAGTTCAAACAAAATGTGAATTAGGAGAAAAAACAAACAGAGACAGCTGATCGACAGTTGTAGGACAACAAACAAGGGTTAAATAGCCTTAGAACCAAAGGGGACCAAGCTGACTCCCTGAACCCAAGGCCGCAGAGAAGCAACAGATTTGGGGAGTCCCTTCCTCTTTCTCAGCACAACCGACCAAGAAGGCTCGGAAACAACCACCGAACGGGGCGAGGGGAGAGGATCTCCAACAGCCACCTCGGGCAAGGAGCCACCACGCAACGAGGGCACCGGTAGTGAAGAAGAGGAGACCGGAGTGATCAAAGTACCAGCAGAGTCATTTAATGAGGGACGAGCAGGAACGGACTGCACAACGACAACAAACCAAGGCAGCAAATGATCAACAGTAGGGGTAGCCAAAAGAGGCTCAAACACAGGAGGAGGGATAGAAGGATCGCCATCCTCAGAGGAATCGTCAATATATGATTATTTTTTATTAGAGTGTATTGTTATTCTTTTAACTATAGATGTCATAAATTTATGTCCCGCTAAAATAAATATAAATATATGTAAATATTTTAATATTTTTTTGTAATCTTCATGAATATTGGATGAATAAAAAGGAAACAAAAGGTATGTTTTTAACACTTCCAAATATGAGAAACATAATATATGTTTTATGTAAAAAAGTGGGAGGATTAGGATGGTATTTATATATATATATTTTGTTTCTTTTTTAATTGGATTATATTTTAGTTTAATACCACCAACAAGTTTTAGCTTAAGGGGTATATAGCTCTAACTAGTATAGAGAAGCAACTCTCTTAGCTTCATTTTCAACACATCTAGATTTAAAGATTTGATTCTATTATTTTCTAGAAAACTCTACTAGCGCTTGGAGGCCTTATCTTGGGACAATTGATTGATACTAGATAGAGAGAATCCTCATGTTGATGATATCTAACCATCTACGTTTTGAAAAAAAAAAAACATTCATTAGTCTTACAAAATTTGGCATACCACCAAATTTATTATTATAGTGATTTTCTAGGAAATAACAATGATAGATAGGCTTTGATATATGATAAAATTTTCAAAGTGGTAATCCTGGGTATTAATATTTTAAATTCATATTCCCTGTGCTACATGCACATCACTGAAACTAAAACCGCATTTTTATTAGACTTGGTGGGTATTGACCATGTGGAAAGGTTTAATCTCTAGAGAAAGGTTATTTAAGACGAGATCTACATTTTCTATCTATAATCCATGTGGTTATGGCCTCAAGAACACCTCTTCTTGAATTTTGAACATTATTTCAGTTTCTACCTTCATTTTGAGGATAAATTTGTCCAACATCAATTAGATTGCATCTTGAGGGTTCTTTGGACATAATATAAGATTTATTTTCATTAACTCTAAACATAAAGAAACCACCACATTCCACAAGAGCATTGTACTTGTCATATATCTCCCTAGCACTGAAAATTAAGGCTCATTTTACATTCAAATGCTCTTCAAGCATTATGAGCTCAAATGGTGTTTTTTAACCCTTTAGAAACTCACAAAACTCCTCAACAACCTTTATATACAATACAATTAGACATGTTTTATACTTCCATTTTTTGAGATGTTTGTTTCTTAATTTTTTTAGCTAAGGATAAGACCTCCAGTCAAGACATGGTTACTTCTTTTGTATATTCTATTTTAAGACCGAATAAAGTGATATCTCTTTGTTGACATAGAAACTCTTAGAATATAGTTAATTGATATTGCAAAATATGATTTACTATTACTTTTTATTTTGCATTTAGTATTCATGAATTTTGATTTTTATATATCTCATGAGATGCATTGGAACTCCTTATATGATCCTCATGTGCCTTTGAGCTACAATGATGAACATCTCATAAAGAAGATGAATATCTCTATATTAGACTGTCACCTTTGTATTTCAATTTAATTTCTCCAACAATAAAAATATTTCCTACTTTACCAACCAAACTAACTCATTCACAAATTAGAACCATTTTCTATGATAAAATAAAATCAACCACTTACAAGCATAAATTTATGTGAAGATTTCTTACAATATAATAATTATTAACAATGAGCTATGCCTTTTTGTCACTAAATTGTTGCTGGGTTAATACTATTTGCCTATTTTCAAGAGGAGGGAAGGCATGTAAACACTATATTACATTGAAGGTATTTTCAGGTATTTCTATGCCATGCTGATATTTGCTACTATCAACATTCTGCAACTTTACTACTTTTTCTCCTGCTGCTGCCTTACAGAAATAGAATATATATAAGGAGTCATGACAGTTGCACATCACTTCAGGAGCCTCATTGTAGCTTCATGCGCATTAATTGCCTGCAAAAGATTTATAATGTCAATATACAGGAAGAGGATTAGCAAACAATATTCATTAGGAGTATATGACTAGGAAAGAAAAAAAACCATTGTTCTTTTCCATATTCATTCATAAACATGGTTAGTCACTTAAACTTGAGTAGAGAATCTTCGTCTCTGTCACGGTTTTTCAGCCCTAATTAAACAGAAGCTTCTGGAGAATAAAAACTTTGAACAAACTATTCTTGCAGTGATCCAGAAAAGTGAAAAGGGTAGTTGGAGCTATGTCTTTTTCTGCTAATATAATCTCTAGCCAATCTAAGAAGAGTTACTCAAAAAGGACTTCTTGAGTCTGCATAACCACAGCACCCTCCTTTCAAAACTTCTCAAAAAGGGAACCCTCAAATAGTAAGAACTATACATTCCTTAAATTAAAATTTTATATTCCACTCAAAGCTAGCCCACTAGCATTGCATAAACTGAACCCCTACATCAAACTAACTTTGTGAGATAATATTTTATGTAAGTTGTAACAGGAAAGCAGATGCCTATACTTTACTAACCAAGCAGAAAAACTGTGAAACATCATAAGCTTTTGACCAAAGATTATGATTACTTTAGAGCTCTACCTATATGTATAGACGACATTAATTAGTGCAAAAGTAAACATAAAAGAAACGAGTTTTAAGATTTGTACTTTTCTCCCCAACTGCCTCCTGAGCCCTCCCCTTTGTTAGAAGCTGAAGATTTGTACTTAGGGAAAGGCACTTGGTCTGCCTCAATGCAATTTAAATCCTCTATTAGAACCTCATAATGCCTTTTCACTTCCTCTGGGGATTTGCCACCAACCATGGCAGCCACATTTTGCCAACGGTCAGGAGTGTCTTTGTCATAAACAGCTATGGCATTTTCAAACAATTTGTTTTGCTTGGTTGTCCAGTTAGATGCAACATTTTTCCCAGAAGAAGAACCTTGATTACTGGCCATACTACTAAGTAAAGCCTTGGGGCAAACAAATTCAGGGCAGAACTTAGAGGGACAATATACTGCTCTCCTAACCTGATATATCTATCAAATTTTCACTAACAGTAGTAATTGGGAACTTCAACTCTTGATGGACCAAAGACCCAACTTATCCAAGTGCTCTAAAATAAAAAATACTCAAATGAATTCCTAGGTAAATGCATATACTCTTGAAGGATAAGAATCAACACAATTTTAGGATAAGTTGTCAAAGTACCCAGTTCATCCAAATGCTCCAGTGCTCTGAGATGTAATACACCCCAAGAAAAAGTATATATATCAACTTATTTGTAATATTCCAGGAGCAAATGCAAGATTGGGAGTTCAATTTAGATTATCTAAATTCTAGGAACCCAAACAAATCTGGAGATAGAGCAGAGAACTGAAAAATAAAATAGGATGAAATTAATATCCAAGTAAATGATGTGAATGAAATTCACAAGAAAACTACAGTTAAGAGTGGTTTCAGGGCTCAAAATGAAATTAATGAGTAACTCTTTTTCCAATAAAAAGGACCAAAACTGAAATCAAATATAAATATATAATCAGTTTCAAATCTATTAAAAGAGGACAAACAGAGAGTACCCAATTTCCCCAAATGCCCTGAAAAATAATAAACTTGAAGGCAAACTAAGGATCAATTCAACTGGATTATTATAACAGATGTTTCTTTTAGGGGGAATGGCTGTAAAGAAAATGGTGTGCCTTGAGGCTTTGCAATTCAGGCTCAGGGATAGGATAAGCTATTAGCACTGGATGAAATAATTGAGCAATCTAGACTCCTTATAAATAGATTGGAGCTTTGGGTGTGTAATGATAAGCCAGTTGCTAGAATCTGTTAAGAGCAGTGAAAAGAATAATGAATGACTGGTCTCTTTGCAATCCACACAATGGACCCTTATTAGGACAAGAGGAATAAGAATCAGAGAACCCCTGTCAGCTGAACAGAATCCAACCACATCAATCATGAACACTGCAAAACACTTGATTTCAAAAAACAAATAATAATGGCACAGCCCATGAGTGCTAATGCTCCTATCAAGTTGTTTCATCCCTCCTCATCAGAGAACCTTATAAGCTTTTCCCAGCTGAAATAAGGACCAGAGGATTCTAATATCCCTTTAGGATTTTGACAGTTTTGCATATCAAGAGGATTGATTTGGTTTTGTGGGTGTCTGATTCATGATGTATGATATTCTCCCTAGGGTAGGTCTTCACAATATGTTGGAAACATGACACTGCATTACAATTCCATATAAAAAACAAAGGTCTTTGTGCAGCTAGGAAAAGGGTCATTTTCCTGTAATTAGAATTTTTTTTTGTCTTTCTATAGAAAACTCTGAGATGCTAGCTAGCCAACCCTGAAAGTCTGCTGCTTTGTCACAGGCACTGTGTACAATGCCTTAATAGTTGGCTAACAGTAGGCATGCGTTGAAACTTCAGAATGTTAACAAGAAGTTTACTGTATATGAATTGACCGACATCACCTCTGACTAGTACTCATCTTCTATGTACATTGAATATTTTTAAAGGGATAAAAATGTGCCAAGTCACATGACAATTAATCGCATAATCAGACTGGATAAAGTGCACTTTGCAGCAATCCAACGTAACAACCAGCACCATCATTATCATGGCTTTAAGAGAAGATTTTTCTTAGCAGTTAAGTTTTCTCCCCACAAGGGTATCTTAACATGTCTCAATTAGTAGAGAATTAATGACACTAATAGTATCTTATTCAAAGCAAAAGAATTCTTACTACCTAACACCAGAAAAAAGAAAAAGTGTAAAGGGAAATTCTTGCCTATTCTTTATTCTTTTATTTGTATGTTTTATTTTATTTTGTGTGGGTGTTTTTGATAAGATAAGCTGCATTTAGAGGGTGCAGTGCCCTTTACAGAAAGAAGTCCAGAGGATCAAAGTCACATCAAACATCAAAAATTAACAGCATATAGTAGTTACAAAAACAACAGACAGACACCAAAAACTTCAGAAACAGGGGACAAACAGCAAAAGGAAAGCCCACCCAATTGTTAATATATGATTATAGTGTTTAGTTTATCTTTTTATGTATTTCATAATTTTAAATTTTAATTTGGTATTTTAATATACAAAATATTTTATTTCAGATTAGTATTGATCTAGTTCTCTATATATTTTTCATCTTAGATTAGATTGCACTTATTATTGAATCTTCTAGATTAGATTGTGGGGACAATATAATATCCATCAAATTCTAATTTCTAAATTCTTATTCTCCAAAATTGACAATGCTTGGATATGATTGTTATCCAACAATACAGGTGTCAAAAAGTTCAAATAGTATCTGGGATTGGGTATTTAAAAATATTGTACTAGAACACTTTTATCATCATATAGCAATCAAAAAAGAATTGCATAGGTCTCCAAACATCTCACACATAAGTGTCAGTTGGTATTAGTCACAATTTAATCTTAGTTGGTACCTAACACAATGATCTTCAAATCAACATTCATTGTTGACTTTGTTGTGAAGGTGTCTATCAATCATAAATTCCATCAATCTCAACTAGCATCAAACATTGACTGATCATTCATTTTCATCTCTTATTTCTTTTTTTCTATATTTAAGTCAACCTAGAAACTTGGTTGTTAGCAAGTAAGTCAAATTACCTTCTATCTATTCATAGCAAGCTCCCAATGGTAATCTTTAGCATCACCATACTTTCCAAATGCATATATAATCATGTAAAAATATTTTGTAAGTATCAAAGAACAAGTTAGTATTAGATATAATTATGCTAATTGGGTTAGATCATAGAAGTGATATAGCCCAAGGTCTCTAAAATTCCCATGCCTTAGTCATCTCAAACCTCTAATAATAGATCCAATAATTTCTAGCTTTGAGGATTTTTACACAATATCTCAACATCCAGAAACAACATTGTATCAAATTTTATATAAGTTTTAATCTATCTCATTTATGATTTTTATTTTTATGAGAGGGCGAACCTCTCGGAAAATGTGCAATGGGCCCCACCGGTAATCACCACACATCACAAACTAAAATGTTGTAAGTAAGAGTCGAACCCATGACCTAGGCTACCTAAATCAACAATCGAGACCAAGTGAACTGACTCATGTAGTCTATTTTTTAGTATAATGTTAAGAAGGATGGGTAAGCAATTATCTCAATTCAAAGAAAATCCTCTTTTCTTTGACTAAGCATGGACAAGATTGAAATCTAGTTCTAAATTGATTTGTTAACCAAGTTTTAATTATTTAACACATTTCCCTCTTTATATCTTTCATTGTTTTAAAATAGTTCAATTTATTTTATCCTTATATATATAGGGTTACCACTTGTGAGAGAAATAGGGGTTTCATCCTTCCATTACCTTTCTTGTAGGTAGTAATAAGGCTTTCAAACACATTTTTTGATTTTGAGTTATTTCCTATAATTTTATTTTAATTTAGAAAATATTCTAGTTGTTTGGAGATTTTATTTTGGTTTTCATAAAAAATATGAAATTATGATTTTATAAAAAAATGGAATATGGTTTTAAATTTGAGAATATAAAAATTTGTTTATTTTATTGTTATAGTAAGTATATATTTTCTTGGAGCTCTAGAATGGTGGAGGTTTCTAATGTCTTATTTCAATTTTAATGTTAAATAGACAATATCTTAGTTAATTTAGAGCATGTTTTTTGTACTATTTGTAGATTGTATGTAAATTGAGGCTCAATGGTTTTCCCTCCCTTTATGCAATGTCCTTACAGGAGAACAAGGAGACAGAATTAGTCGAAGACTCCTCATTTTTTATGACATCATCTATTTTTTTCAATCATAATTTTCCACAGCTCATGGTAGTCATCACTTCATGTGCAAGAAGACTATGTAACCAACTAAGCCTATTGGCCCTTCTAAAGGTGACAATTCTAGACGAATCTAGTGAGGTTCCAATTTATAATATTTCTTGTAGAACACTTCATGAGGACCCAAACATGATAATATCCTCTACCTTCTATGGTGGCATGTCATCAATTCCTTTTGCTTTTTGGGTAAGTGCACCAAGATGGTTCCCAAAAAGGGGACTTAAGTGGACAGTTTTTTCCTGAAATCGGGAAATACTGACCTTGGATGTGAAATTGAGGATACTTAGACTCAAAATTTTGAGATGGAACAAAAAGAAGGATTCAAGTGCTCCAAGTCTACTTTCTAAACTACTAATTTATTTTGAAAATTATTGAGATTAAGGGGTTCAAATAAGGGACGTACACAAATTGGTGTTGTTTTTTTCAGAAAAACATAACATAGCAACTCTTGTACGACCCTCGTACGGTGAACTTTTTTTTAGTATTTTTAAAATCGCAATAGTCAGAAGTTAGCTAATAGTATATAGTTGATGCACGATTTTTTTGATAATTTTTTAATGAATATTTGATTTTTTACGAATTTGCGAAGTGGACATATCCTGAAAATAGAATTTTGGCCGTGCTACACCTACAAATTTTGGAAACTAATTGATTTGTTTTTTTTTTAATTTTTTAATTTTGTAGAATGGAGTCTAGTTTCTAAAAATGTAATTTATTTGAAAAATTGATGAACGGTTAATTTATAATGAAAAAAATACCAAACACTTCTTTTTGGCAAAAAAAAAACATACAGATAAAATAAATTATGGATGAAAGACTTAACATTTTTAGAATGTGAAAAAAATTGCATCGTTGGATAGCTAAGAGATAACCCAACATTACCCATGTGCTCGATTTTTACGATATTGAACCACGTGCAATCCTAACGATGAGCATGAACTCGATTATGAGAAATATGGTGGATTTCTTAAAAGCACGTCTCTGGTCATTGGGAATGCCCTCCAAACCTTTGGGTTGGAATTCCAAGGCAATACCAAGCTTAAAGTTCGGTAATTCTCAAAGCAAGATATAACGCGAACATGTTATAACGCGCTCTCGTTATAACGCGCGCTCGTTATTTCTCACTTTACATGGTTTTTGCTTCTACGGGGAATATGTCTACTAATCCATAACGCGCTCGCATTATTTCTTACTTTATGTTAAATGCTAATATATTTATTTATGCTGATATACTTTTATGTACATGTATGTATGTATGCTTGTATGGATGTAAGATTATATGTACAAATGTATTATGCTTATATGTATGCATTTATGTATGTCTTTAGACGAAGGGAGAGTTTAGAGAGAGTCTAGAGAGATGGAGAGGGGGTCGAAGTGAGAGTTTAAGAGAGAGGGAGTGGGAGAGAAGGGAGGTTGGATGAGGGAGAGAGAGAGGTAGGGTGGAGAGGAATTGATGGAGAGGGAGAGAGAGAGAGAGGGGGTGGGAGAGAGAGAATTGAGGGAGAGGGAGAGAGAGAGAGACAAAGAGAAAGAGAGGGTTATGTAGGTAGGGTGCGAAAGGGAGAGACTTGAGAGTGTGAGGGGGGTGAGAGGGAGAAACTTGAGAGATAGGTAGTGAGAGGGAGTGAGAGAGGGTGGTAGGGATTGATTGAACGAGAGGTACGCAGAAAGAGGGAGACGGTAGATAGAGACAATTAGAGAGGGTGGGATAGAGGGGGGAAGGGAGAGGTGAGATGTATAGATAGAGAGAAAGTGATAGGGGTTGAGGGATTAGGATGGAGGACCTATAGGGTTGATGGTTTTTAGGGTAGTAGGGTTTAAGGTTTGAGGGTTGATGGAATAGGTTTGATGGTAGAGGGTATTTGGTTGAGGGTATAGGGTAGAAGGTTTTAGGTTTAAGCGTTTAGGGTTGAAGGGTTTGGGGTTAAGGGTTTAGGGTTAAGGGTTTACTTGGTTGAGGATAGAGGGTTTAGAGTATAGTTTTGAGGGTATATGGTTGAAGGATTAGGTTCAGGGTCCAATGTAAGGGGTAGAGGGTTTAGGGTTTAAGGATTGAGGGTTGAGGGTTGAGTGTTTAATGTATTGGGTAAAGGGTAGAGGATTTAAGGGTTGAGGGTTGAAGATTGAGGGTTTAAGGTATAAGGTCGAGGGATTAGGGTTGAGGGTCCAATAAATAGGGTAGAGGTTATAGGGGTTGAGAGATTAAGGGTTGAGGGATTAGGGTTTAGTGTAGAAGTATTGGGTTGATGGTAGAGGTTAGAGGGTAGAGGGTAAAGGGTTTAACAGTTTAAGGTTTAAGGGGTTAGGGTTGAGGGTCGAGGGTTTAGGGTTGAGTGTTTAAGGGTTTAAGAGTTGAGGGTTTAAGGGTCAAGAGGGTTGAGGGATTAGGGTAGAGAGTTTACTAAGTGGGTTTGAAGGTTGGGGGATTAGGGTTGAGGGTAGAGGGTATAGGATTGGCGGTAGAGGGTAGAGGGTTTATGGGTTAGGGTTTAGGGATGAGGGATTAATAGGTTATAGAGTAGAGGTTATAGGAGTTGAGGGATTAGGGTTTAAGGGTTGAGGGTTGAGTAATTCAGAGGGTATAGGGGTTGAGGGATTAAAGTTTAAGGGTTGAGGGTTGAGGGTTGAGGGATTAATAGGGTATAAGGGTTGAGGGATTAGGCTTTAATGGTTGAGGGTTGAGGGTTCAAGGATTAAGAGGGTATAGAGGTTGAGGGATTAAGGTTTAAGGGTTGAGGGTTGAGGGTTGAGGGATTAATAAGGTATAGGGGTTGAGGTATTAGGGTTTAAAGGTTGAGGGATTAGGGTTTAGGGGTTGAGGGTTGAGGGATTAAGAGGGTATAGTGGTTGAGGGATTAGAGTTTAAGGGTTGAGAGTTGAGGGTTCAAGGATTAAGAGGGTATAGGGATTGAGGGATTAGGGTTGAAGGGTTGAAGGATTAGGGTTTGAGGGTTGAGGGATTAAGAGGGTATAGGGGTTGAGGGAATAGGGTTTAAGCATTGACGGTTGAGGATTGAGGGTTGATGGATTATGAGGGTATAGGGGTTGAGGGATTAGGGTTTAAGGGTTTAGGGATT